>CM060685.1:189777508-190377508 GCA_030686995.1 Artemisia argyi | reverse complement strand
CTTGTTGATTATATCCTTGTGCTACTAGCCTAGCTTTGTTTCTAGACACAATTACATTTTCATCCATTTTATTACGAAAGACCCATTTCGTTCCAATTATTGTTTGACTCTTTGGTTGAGGAACTAATGTCCATACATTATTCCTAACAAATTGGTTTAATTCTTCTTGCATTGCAATTACCCAAGATTCATCTTTAATGGCTTCATTAACATTTTTAGGTTCAATGGTTGACACGAAACAAAAGTAGTTGCTTTCATTTTGGACTTTTGATCTAAGTGTTCTTTCGTTAATGTTGCCTATGACACTATCTAATGGATGACTTTTAGATTCTTTGACATTAACAAGTTCTTTGTATAATAGATCATCTTCCTTGTCATTATCTAAGATTTCTTGACTTTCAATTGCTTGGCTTTCAACTAAGTCATCATCTACCAAAGGTGATGTCTTAGAGGGAGGTGGACTTTCGTCAAATGTTACATTCAACGATTCCTCGACTCTTAAGGTTTCCTTGTTTAAAACAATGTAAGCTTTACTATTTTGTGAATATCCAAGGAATACAACTTCATAAGACTTTGGGTCAAATTTGGTGAGATAATCCTTGGTGTTAAGAATGAAGCATTTGCTCCCAAACACTCTAAAGTATCCTAATGTAGGCTTTTTACCTCTATAAAGTTCATAAGGTGTTTTATTCAAAAATCGTCTAATTAGGACTCGATTTAAAATGTACGTTGATGTGTCAACGGCATTACACCAAAACTTTTGTAGAATAGTTTGTTCATTAAACATTGTTCTACTCATCTCTTGTAATGTCCGGTTTTTACGTTCTACTACACCATTAGATTGAGGAGTACGTGGAGCCGAAAAGTTATGAGTAATTCCATTATTATCACAAAATTTTCCAAATTGAAATTCATTATCAAATTCACGACCGTGATCCGTTCTAATAGACACAATATTAGATCCTACTTGATTTTGAATTTTCTTACTTAGAATCTCAAATTTATCGAAAGCTTCATTTTTACTTTTCAAAAACTTTGTCCAAGTATAACGTGAGTAATCATCTACTATAACCAAAGTGTAGAAGTTACCTCCATAACTTTGTATAGCGGATGGACCAAATAAATCCATATGTAAAAGTTCTAGACACCTAGACGTAGATACCAAGTTTTTAGCCTTATGGCTACTATGGACTTGTTTACCGACTTTGCAAGCATCACAAAAGTGTTGGTCGTATTTCAACTTGGGTAGGTTTCGAACTAAGTCTTTGGAGGAGAGGTTTTGGATAAGTCTCATGTTAGCGTGTCCTAAACGTCTATGCCATAAAGTTGAAGATTCATCTAATGAGGTAAGACAAAGTTTGTCTCTAGATGTTGAATCCAACTTCATGACGTATACGTTGTTCTTAAGGACACCTTTGGCTATGGTTGTACCATCTTTAAGTATTTTACTACCGTTTTCACTAAAGAGGACATTATACTTATTACGACAAAGTTGACTAATACTAAGAAGATTAAATCCTAAGTTATCAACATGAGCAACATCATCTATTGAAAGGGTGTCATGAGAGATTGTACCTTTTCCGATGATTTTGCTCCTAGCATTACTACCAAACGTAACATTACCTCCATCACATTTGTGATATGTTGAGAAGAGGCTTTTATTACCCGTCATGTGCCTTGAACAACCGCTATCCTTGATCCATTCATCCGGATCTAAGCAAACTTTGAGGCACACCTATTTTATGAAAAACACTCAAACATTTGGTCCCCAATTTCTCATGGGTCCATTTTGGTTAAGCATACCATTAATTTGTCCCAAATATGAAAATAGAGCATAAGGGTTCCATGGCATGTAGTTTGAGGTTTGGTAATGTCCAGGAGAGTTTTGGTTCCAAACATGTTGGTAGTTTGGTCGAGCATTGAAGTTGCTCTTTGGAAAGGGGCGTTTGGGAATTGACGTCTTAGGTCTTGATTGAGTAGACTTAGCTCTAAATTCATTTTTACTAAGTCCTACTCCAGTTCTAAAAGCAGGTTTTGTTCCATTTTTATATGTAACTTTAACAAATTTTGAACGATCCGACGTGGATGGAGTTACTGCTGCAGCAGTCCTGACGGAACCCTCGGGACCAACGGGCGGAACCCTAATCTGGGTCCGTCTGGTCCGCGGGCTGCTGTAGCAGTTTTGTTTGTTTCGTGTGTGTTCTTTTCATGTTTCGTTTGATCCTTAACGGTTTCTACTTTACTGAACCCTAGACCTGTTTTATCAAAAGGTAACTTTTGAAGTTTCATAATTTCATCCGCACACGAAATACTCTTATCAAACTTTTTGAACTTTGTTGTTTGTTTGATTAGATCATTTTGAGTAATTTTAAGTTTCTCAACTTCAAGTTTAAGTTCTTCACATGATTTGCATGATGTGTCAATACCTTTACCCTTTTCTAATCTCTTAGCTTTTTCTTTTAACTCATAAACTTCATTTTCTAAAAACTCCTTTTTAGTTTTCAAGAATTTATTTTTGTTTATGATTTTTAAGCTTAACTCACAAAGTTTGTTATATTCATTTTGTAAAGTATCATCATCTATAGAGGAGTAAGATGAGTCGGAGAGTACCTCATTTGAGTTGTGAGCCATGAGAGCAATATCATCATTCTTTGGCTCATCATCATCTCCTTCATAGTCACTCCAAGCACCGCCCACAAAAGCTTGTTGAGGTTTGCTCTTGGGTGGTTTTGGACATTCTCCTATAAGATGACTTGTGTCTCCACACCGATAACATTTTCTTTCAACTATTCCTTTTCGATCGTCACGATCTTTCCGGAAGTTTTTCTTGTCAACTTTGGGTTGCCTAACAAACTTCCCTCGCCTACGAAAGAACTTCTTGAAGTCTCTCACGGCCATAGCATATTCCTCATCATCACTATCCGAAGTAGATTCTTCATCATCACTTGATTGGACTCTAGCTTTCAAGGCAATGGACTTAACTTTTTCTTTCTTGCCTCTAACTAGTTCCGAATCTTTTTCCATTACCATTTCATGAACTTTGAGGTTTCCAATAAGCTCATCGAGTGACATGCTTGAAAGATCTTTGGATTCTTCAATTGCCGTCACTTTTGCTCTCCACTTCGGATGGAGTGCTCTAAGAAATTTCCTGACAAAGTTCTTACTACAAAAAGATTCATCAAGTGCTTTAAGTGAAGTAATAATAGTGTTAAACCTAGCAAAAGCATTATCAATAATCTCATCTTCGGTAATAACAAATTGTTCATATTGTTGAACAAGAAGATCAATTTTGTTATCTTTAACTTGTGAATTTCCTTGATGAGTGACGATTAAAGATTGCCAAATATCTTTGGCGGTTTTACACAAAAATACTCTTTCATATTCTTTCTTAGGCAAAGCGTTGTAAAACATCATTTTAGCTTCATTATTTTTACCTATTAATTTCTTTTGATCATCATCTTTAATGTTAGTAACTATGTTTTCACCATCAACAATTATATACCATAAATCTATATCTTTAGATTTCACGTAAGTTTCAAAACGGTTTTTCCAATAAATAAAACCATTTGCTTCAAAGAGTGGTGGTCTTTGCATAGATTGCCCTTCTTTGTAATTTTCAAAATCCATGGATCGTTTCAAGTTTTAAAACACAATATATTTTAAAAGCTTGAGTAACGTAGCTCTTGATGCCAATTGTGGAAAACTAGAAGGGGGGTTGAATAGTTTTAGCGTTTTAAAATCTTTTTAACTTGTTTAGTTAGCTTTGAAACTTTCCGTTTGATCAAAGATATATGCACAAACACAATATATATAACATGCAAGTAAAGGAAAGAAACGATCAAACCACAACACGAGTATTTATCGTGGTTCGGCTATAAGGACTCTTTTTCCTTGCCCTACGTCCACGCCCCGAGTATCCAACTCGAGGGTTTCTTTCACTAGTCAACAAGCTCCTTTCACCGGCGGAGAAAACCTTACACGTCGCTTATACTTTTACCGACACAAAGCTAAATGTCGAGTTCTTTTACAAGGGCACAACCACTCCCAACACTCTTTGTATTTTGAGGACTAAAATACTAACCACTCACTTCAGAATATACACAAACAAATGATACGTAAACAATACTAGTTTACACAATACTAAGCTACCAAGTCTTGCAACGTTGTGTTGGAAACTTGTAACTTTTAGACGACCTTGTGAGCTTCTTTGCGACAAAAGCAAACTTCACATATACAATGTTAAGGGGTTAGAAGAAAAAGGATCAGTGTGTGTGTAAAATATGTGCTCAAGAGGATGGCCAAAAATCAAGTTATGGCTTGGTATTTATAGCACAACAAACTGTGGGCTCGGCGGATCAGGCGGAACCCTTATTTGGGTTCCGCCCGTGTACCCCCAGGGTACCGCCGGGTCTGCAGTAGGTTATGCAATAACTTCTTCAAACCAAACAAGGTCTTGTCACATAACTCCTAGCAACCAAGAAATGTCACATCACCTAAAGCAAGTCAAACATGATACTTGCAAGCAACATGAAAGCAAGTCAAACACATAACTTGCCATAAATACATAATGACAAAACTTGCCATAAATGTGATGTGACTATTTCTAATTTAAGAAATAAACTTGTGTTATGTTTTATGAAATGTAAAATGTAGCAAAAGTCTAGTTTATGCAAGTCTTAAAAACTAAGATTATGTTTTGCTTAAAAGCTAAAGTTTACATTTTGTCGTTAACAAAACTTAGCGAAGATCGTAAAATATAAATAAAGTTTTTAGGCGATATTTGTATTAACAAGCATTACTATGTATTTTATGTCGTCTGCTTAGTAAGGTCATTTTTTGTGTCATCTCCACCAGTATGTTACTATTTAGGTGATCTTTTATATTACACTTCTTATAGCCTGATACATGGGACGAATATGAGGTTGGTATATGGAGAGCACCAAAAATACCAAATCTAGCATACAAAGGCCCATGGAAACCAAAGGTATGGATGAGTTTTAGAAACTTTAAATATTGGTTTAGCTATTTAGGATCCATAAAACATATTCTATTTTGAGCGAATCGCTTGTGTTGCTACAGAAAATTAAAAATCCTAAGTACAAGGGGAAATGGAAGATTTGGATTGATAACCCATGCACTTCTTACTGCATTCACATGCATGTTATCGGTGGACATAACTATATTGTAGTGGTTGCAAAAAGACGGGTCAGGTGTTTTGGTTAATGGGTCAAAGTAGGCATCTGTTTGCTACTGGTTAGGTCAGGTTGATGTTGAACACTTTTGCCCATGATCTTTTATTTATTTTACTTGAACACTTACTATGTAAAAAATGATTACGAAAATTCATTGTGTATTCGTATAGGATATTATCAAAAATGGATGTTTTGCAATTCGAGACTCACAAGTTTTATATAATCTCATTAGCTACAATTGTTATTTTACGCATCTAAAAAAATGGAATTTGACCCAGAATTGGTCGAATTTACCCATTCTAACCCATTTTGTGTTGAACGGGTCTTAGGTGCTGCAAAGAAAAAAGAAGGATTATATATCATTATATTGATGACTAGAGTAGAATGTGCCAACAAGGTATAGTCACTTAAAAAAATGTAATAGCCTTAGTAATTGTTTAATCAATTTTAATGTGTCTTTTTGTTTGTATGATGATACAGGGAGTTAATAAAGGATTTTTTCAAGGAGCCAAGGGATTATTGTGTGAGACTCTCTGATTGGAAAAGATGGTTACCTCAAGAAAGCCAACCAATGTGAGCAACTACATACCATGCACCCGATGAAAAACTTATGGAACTTCCAGCAGAAACGAATTGGAACTTTGATGTCCACTGGTATCCAAAGATACCAGGGGTTATTTCGGCATCCACTTTCGATGGAAAAAAATGGTATTTTATTCATTCTTTCATTATATTACAAAACAAGAAATATATCTTAAAACATGCAAAAATCCTATATAGCGGATTCTGCAATTTCTTTTGTTGATACTATTATTGGTTGAACATGCAAGAATTACAAACTTTGGTGGTTTTTTTTTCCCCCTTTTTATCAGTATCATGAAAGTTTTGCATAGAGATACCAACTAAAAAAGTCTTTAAATTCTAATCTAAATGTATTGAGTTCTCCAAACTAATGCAGCCCAGTAGTTTCTTTTTGAGAATTATTTTCTTTTATGTTTCGCAACCATTGTTGAGGGCTGACTACATGCTTCTTCTGTTATGCACACTGATCTTATATGGACAGACAACCTAGATAACATTTTGCCAATTATTAAATGAGAATGGTATTAATGTCTCGATATAAAAGTGAATAAGAGTTGAAACATAGTCCTATTTTTCATATTTGAAGTAGTTGAATCGTACATTATGCAAACTAACTGTATCCATATATGCAGTGGCGACAAAGATGGAGTGATCGCAATTACATGCTCAAGGTACAATGTAAATAAGATGAAGCTTCCTATAGAGACTGCATGGTGAACGTGGTACTACGATAAAAAAGTATACAATAAATAGATCTTTTATACCATGATCACATAATTTAGTGATAACCAACTTATTAACAAACCGATTGTAGTAGTAAATGAATGTGAATGTGATAATAGGTTGGAGGATAGGTGGTTATCTCAATAAAATGTTTAAGCCATACTGTCCCGTTCTGTTAACCACAATATTTTTTTTGAAATGTAGCCTTTTATAGAAACCACAACAAAAACAATACAAACAAACGACATTCTTCCTCTCCAAACAAGCCGATTAAAGAGAAGGAACCCGAACAAGAAAAAAACACAAAACTACATGCCATGTTAACCACAACATTGTTGATGACCTCATCATTTCTTCAAGGAGAACTTCCTCCATCTTTGAAATAATAACTAAATAATTTCAATATACTAGCAATGAATAACGTGCTTGAGTTAAATGTAATTTTTATAGTTCTTAAAGCTGTGACAAAATAAAGTTACGCATTCTTATCACAGATATCACTACAACAATGAATATTGCAACCTTTATCTATACCAGTTAATTTCTAAAATTATTATTGCTTCAACTCAAATGGACCCATTTTTAAGTAAATGGGTCGATATTGTCACCTTTACTAGACCACTAACTCTATAATTACAAATGGATAATTAAGGTAATGAAGATTCGCAATATGAGAATCTAGCTCTTGAAGAGTTGGATTGCCATCTATGCTAAAAAGGGAAAGGGTGGTATGTATTAGCGGTTTAAAATGGAACTTGATAAAGTTAGACATCTTAATTTAAGTGAACACGAGCTTGAGAAGGCAACAGAGACTCATGGCCGACGTATCAATCTTCAATTTTGTAGTTGTTATTTGATGAGAACAAGCAACTCGGACCACGTGTCCACATCATCAAGTGAAATTATTTTGTTATACTAATTTTCTATCTGGGCTTGAGAAGCGAGAACACGCTTAAGAAGGGCATCGCGGTTATGAGCTACATTAGGAAAAGATGAAGGAAGGTATGGATATGTTTCTTATGTATAGATTAAATGTTTATGCAAAGGTTAATGTTAGTTATGTTAGGTACAATATATTGCTTGCTGCCTCCTTTTTCCTATTTAGTTTTAACATTCAGTGCATACTCCATTATATGGCCACGATTGGACTGGGTATATTGCATGATGATCATCTGCCATCTCATCAAAAAAGAATTCCTATGAGGCGGGCATGTTGAAGGTAATGGAAGACCCGACATTATGGGTTTTGTATACTGATATGGAAGCAGAAATTCATCTCGAGCAAATATGCATATGGTTTGGTTTTACGAGACTTCAAAGCTCAATTAGATGCAATTACTTTGGGTATGATTTGCCCTGAATTTGTGTACTCCAATTTGTTAATCTGTGTATTTGGTTTGTATACTGAACCACTTCTGTCTATTACTATCACAGTATTATTTTTGCATTTTTATTATTAAATGGTAGTGGTACTACCACTTATTATTTATTTCCCTTTAGAAATGGTACATAACTATAGATGACACTTAGCAATTTTGGAACTTTTTGAATAGAATCCTCTCTTCCGTCAACTAAACTACTTTCACAAGTAATTGCGGTCCACATCTTTGTATTGTCAACATTTTAAAAACTTATATTAATTAATCTGATATGTTGATGTTTGTACTCGATAACTCAAATCACCCGACCCGAATTCTACCCGAACCCAATAAACCAATTCTTAATTGAGTCGCGTTGCGGGTCGTTTTTAAAAAAATCAAAAACTTATTCAACCCGACCCCATAAACCCGATAACACCCGTATGTACATCAAACATAATTATAAACCAATAGTAAGGACAATAATTAAAAAAAAAGAAAAAGAAAAAAAAGATACGCTATTTATTTTTTAATAAATAAAAATATATTATTGAAAATTTTAGAAAAAACCCGCGCGTGCGCGGGTATTATAACTAGTACTGAAAACAATGAAATGAGTGATGATGTAACTTGAACTTGTTCATTATCTTGACCGTTACTTTATTCTTTATGTATAAGCAATGTTCGAAAGCCTTTTTAATCGACCGAGTTTAGAGTGATCAAATGGTTGGAACACTCGAGGGAGAAAGCATTTCAATATGTGCAGTTTTAATTTGTGCTAATTCATGGAGTAAAACACATGGCTAAACCTTATGCAACTCAAGACGGCAAGAATAAGTCACTGAACATGGATCGAGTATCATTGCTATCACTCATGAGTCGTAAGTGAAAAGCAAACTGATTTTATCTCATATCAACTATCTTACTATAACATATTGACTCGACATGTTTGTTGGTTATCAGCCCCCTTAAACCCGGACTCACACCCACAGTCACACCAATCAAAACGGCAGAATGGGTTTTAATAGCTTGTATATTAAAAGATGGGAAACTGATTACATCTTATACGTGTGTTACTAAGTATTCTATTTATACTAGTAGACTAGTAGTAAAGTAATAAACAAAGAAACGTGCTCCACTATTCCTACTAAATAGGAGCCAACTAAATAAAAGAGTATTGTTACTATGCCCACGTAAAGCATTTGGAGAATTGCTTGATCATCCATAATACTCGGTCATACCCATGCAATTTGTTCATCCCACTACTTTATTCACATACCAAGTGGAGCATCCAAGTATCCACCCGTGATTAAACTGGCCGTTTCCATTAATCCTTCAAGATTACCCAACAATGTTATTCTAAAAAAGTCAGATTGGTTTTCATTTTCCAATTTCAATATTAACTCATTACACTGAAAAGATTTAATGGGTAATCATAAATGACAAAAAAAACATACAACTTTATATACATTTAAACATTTCTCGATCATTCCAAAAGAAATTAACATTTTTTCGCTTGTTTATGTGTAAGCAACGAGGAGAAATTAAAGGGTTTTCTCACATTGAGTCCATTATCTTTCAAAACTTACTTTTACACTCTAATGATATGTTGGGTTATGTATTTATTAAAATTTGTATTGTTTACCACTCAAGCTGTTTGCCGTTATAAATAAGGCGCTGTTGAGAAATTGGGATTTTGGTATTTGAATGTATTTTGTGATGAATGGATTTAACTGTCTCTAAAGAGTTATTTGAATGAATCACTAGTGTCTTACCGTTAATTATCCGTTTGAATAACTGAACTACAAGCCTTTTTATTATGAATACTACTATCACTAGTATTCAAGGAGGGTAGATCATCATCAATATCATTGTTATAATTATAATTATAATTATGATGTTGATGATGATCTTGATGGTTGTTGTTGATGACGTAATCATTGAGTTTGCGTTTGGGGTGAGGTTGAAAGCAATCAAACAGAGTCATGGTTATTTTTATAAAATAATTTATTAGAAAAGAGATAAATAAGAGACTCATACATTAAAGCAGCAGCACCACATACGCTATTGCTTTTTGGTAGAATGTGACTGAGGGTGCGCTTGGTTCAAAATGAGGAATGAGAAATGGAAAGGCAAAGGGAATGCAAAGGAATGAAATGAAGATTATCGTTATCTTTGATAGTGCTTGGTTTAAGAAAAACACATAAACCTCCAAGGTGATGGTGGCTGGTGGTGGCGGCGACTGGTGGTGGTGGTGGTGATGGTTGGTTGTGGTGGTGATGGCGGCTGGTAGTGGTGGTGGCTGGTGGTGGTGGTGGTGGTAGTGGTAGCTGTTGGTGGTGGTGGTTACTAGTGGTGGCTGGTGGTGGTGGCTAGTGGTGGTGGTTGTGGTTGATGGTGGTAGCTAGTGTTGGTGGTGGTGGTGGTGGTGGCTGGTGGTGGTGGTGGCTGGTGGTGGTGGTGGTGGCTGGTGGTAGCTGGTGGTGGTGGTGGTGGCATGTGGAAGTGGTGGTTGGAGGTGGTGGCTACTAGTGGTGGTAGTGGTGGCTGGCTGGCTGGTGGTGGTGGTGGTGGCTGGTTGTGGTGGTGGCTGGTGGTGGTGGCTACTGCTGGTGGTGGCTGTTGCTGGTGGGTAATCATTACCATACCTTCCAATTTACTGGGTAATGCCTCATTACCCCTGATTCGTGTCAATTATAGTATAATTATATTCCAAAGAAATACTAGTGAAAGTATTTCTCGGGTCGTTCTCCCAACGAAGGCTCGAATGGATAATCCGAATTATCAAATTAGGAATCGTGTAGTGTAAGTGAATAGTGAAAAAGTGATAGAGTGAAAATAGCAATCAAGAAATTAAATTATGCACAAAAAATGATAAAGCATGCAAAGATTATAAGCTAATTATGCATCGAAATGAAAAACGTAAAAACGGAAACGTAACCGTAAAATTTAAAATGTAACGTATATCGAAAAATTATCCTACGAACTTGGAAATAATTTCAAAAAATTTAAAACTAATAAAAAGAATTTTAAGAAAAAGAAAAATATTTTTTTTAGTTTTTATTTATTTTCTAGAATTAATTCTCTATTTTTGGAATTAAAAATGAATTAAAAATTAGGAAAATTAGAAACTTAACTTGAAAAATGAAAATTAAATTCTAAAAATTCTAAAATATTATAAAAGAAATTATAAAAATATTTTTGTATTTTTCAGAATCTTTATTAATTTTTTTATGGATTTTTGGTAATTAAAAACTATTTAAAAATTGAAAATAATCAAAAGAAATTAATAAAAATAGTAAAAATGGTTGGAAAAATCTGGAAAAATTCCAGAAATTCTAAAATAATAAAAAGACCTTAGAATAAAATTTTGAAGAAAAATTGAAAAGCTGAACTGCTTATTAAAAGAAAACTGCTTATCTCAAGTGCTTATTATTAAGCACTTGAGAACCAATCAATATGCAACTAAAAACACAGACTACTTATGATGAAATAAGCTCAGATAAGCATAGATGTAACAATAACAAGCTCAGAAATCCACAAATACACAGTTTAATAGCAATAAGCTATGAAAATAAGCACTAGGTGAGTGCAGAATAAGCACAAGCTAAACAGAAGCAATATGAAAGCACAAATCACTATATTAACTCAAAGTAAACTTAGAAAACTACATAAATCTCAGGAACAAGATCAAATACAAATATGCAGTTCTAAAATAATAAGCAGCAAACTAATCCCAAACAGCCAACTTCACAAGAGAATTAAGCAACCAAGAAAAGCACTTAGTTCCAAAATTAATGAAGCAATACCAAGACTGATAATCAGAGATAAAGTTTCAAACCAATTTGTGATCAAAAACTTATGTATGATAATCTAGAAACAAGCTCAGTTCAGCAGATTTCAATCACAAAAAAACTAAGTTCAGATGACTTTTTATAAACTGAATTAACTAAGAGTTTACCACCTACTGATTATTATCTAATCTAAGCTAGTAGCTACCTTAAGCAAATTGTTAAAACCCAAAAACAACTACTTTAACAACCTAAATACTAGCAGACCTACAATTTCCAAACACTCTTTAATACTAACAGTTACCCTAATCCATATGTAAATGACCTACTAAACTATGTTTATTCAATTACTATAAATTCTAGCTCACTAATTAACAGCTAAACAACAACAACAAAAAAAAACTACTAAATCAACAAACCTACAACAACTCAGATTCATACTAATACAGAAAAATCCATACACTGATTCCAAATAAAACAGATGCTCAAGTTATCACAGATCAGAAATCATCCCAAATATGACAGATGAACAATTCACAATCATACTACTCAAATTAAAACTTATCCAAATACCATGCAATAAACAATACAGATCCACTCAAAGATAGCAACACAGATACACTAAACCTATAGCAGAACTATGAATCAGATTATCAAACTAATTGTACACTACTCAGAAACTAAAATCTACAATAGACAGATCCACACTCTAAATCTCAAATCAACTATGCTACTCAAATCTCACTAGCAACTAGATAAGCAAAAACAGATGCAATAAACTCTACTCCAACAAACAATGATCAAGCTCAGCTAAACTAACAACTAAATAAAACATATATGTATTAATCAATATCAAATCTACTACTGCAATTAACTAAACTACAAATCATAAACTCAGATTCAAAACTAAAAGAAATAAAATGAGATTTACCAATGGATTTCCCCTCAGCTAGAACAGAGGGGATTCACAGAGGCCTATCTTTAAGATAGGCTGATGTCATTCTTTCTGTATCAACTTATCATACATCTCAGCTACCATTTGAAAAAACTCAATTGGAATGAAACAGTACATATGAACCACCAATTTTCTGAGCTTGAGTACACTAAGCTTAAACTGAATGAAACTTATTTGAGAACTGTAACACTGAATTTGAAACTATTTTTATATATTTTTTTATTTTTTATATGAGACTTTTTATAGAAATAGTGACTGATTAAGTAAAACTAGTATGAATCAATTGCAAACAGAATGTAAACTATATAAAAGCTTGATAAAGAACTTTAACAATTGTATTTAAATCTAATAAGCTGATTGAAAATAAAAGCTGAATTTCATTAATATCAAAAATCTATTACATAAACTATGCTAATACATTGAGAATTAAATTTGCAAGAGCTACGCTACACTATCTACCTACTTGGACAATGAAGAAAATAGGTCCTATTTATAGGAAATGAGAGAGGGTAAGGAGTCTTATGCCATGCTGGCAATCCACAACGATTTGTGCTTCTTCACTATATCAATCAGCCCTTGGATCTAAATGTGCTTCTTCATTTGGATATCAACCCTTGGATCAAAATCCGTGAGGTGTCATGACCAATCAGCTGCTTCCATTTGTCCCATTTGTGTGCATATCCTTTCTCTGACTTGTCAGCAGGATCCAAAGCAAAAGAATGACACCTCTCTTCCAATCATTAGCAGCCAAGTGTCCACTTTGTATCTAGTACTCTCTCTCTGACACATGACTGATCACGTGACAGCTTCTAGAAACTCTAATTATTGGCATTTATGAGTTAATTGGTGTGGAATTTAGGTGATTCGAGCCAATTGCTCCTAATGGTGGCTAGGGTTCATATGGTGAGGTGTAGTTCTGGGTTTGGGGAAAAGGGGAAAGAACACGTTTGGTTGTAAATTTGTGTGTTGACTTGGTAGAAAGTATAAATGGGCTCGGGTCAATATACTTGGGTGGATTGGGCCTTGGTATAAATGGTGGATTGATATTAAAAAGGCTTTTGGAAAAGTTGGACTTGTATTGGTTTTCAGATTTTGGTATTATGAAATCACAAGGACCATTCATGTTAATTTTCAAACTCCAAGGGCTAAATGTATAATTTCCAAACTTCAAGGGTAAATTCTGCCATTCTTTGAAAAATATATCCAAGGGCTAATCTTGCCAAGTCTGTATAAATGAAGGACTGAAACTGAATCTTGGATCCTCGGCTTTGACTTTTTGACCAACTTCTACTCTCGTGCCCGTTTTCCGGTTTTCTTGTGATTTTTCAGCTTTTTGTGATTTATCCGTACCTGCATATCACAAACACAAAAACACACGTTTTCTTTGCATTTGTTAGCTCAAATAGTCGTTTTGGGTCGGTATTTAGTCAAATAATAGTGAGTGAATAAGCACTCACCAAAATCCCCCCGACTAAGGTATTGCCGTGTCCTCACGCAATGTGATCAATTCTCGCTTTTGGGATAAATAATTTCAAAACTCTTCCTACTAACTTTGAAAAGTAGAAAGGAGGTTCGAAAGAAGTAATAAAATCATTTATTCCCGAAAACGCTCCGTTTTCCAAAAATTTTCTTTATTCCTTTATTCCACTTACACTTCTATTTTTGTACTTTTCTTACTTTATTCTTGTGACGGTTTGTTGAACTTTCGTTATTTTTGCAATAATTATTAGGGTCAACGAGTAGAAACACTTCTATTAAGAAGTGACCATACGGATAAAAATCGTCATCCTTGATTTTTCACGAGTCCCCAAACTAAGCGTACAAACGAGATCACAGCTTATCTACAAATTAGATGCTAACACTACTCATAATAGTTACTTGTGAAAACTTCTTACTCCCATTTCCTAGGTTTTGTATCTCAATATTTTATTTTGTTGAGAAATGAATTACTTCATATTTTCTCGTTTCGATAATTTTTAAGTCCGATAGTGATACCTAAGTTAAAACGATAAGTAGTTATTCATTTTCTTTTAAGAACCACTGCAATAGAAATTTGGTCCACATCAAGGAATTTGAGGTACATACAATATCAAGGATATAAGTTGCGGAGTACGATCACGTGCACCTCATGTGACTGATTACTAATCACTTATCACATGCACCTCACGCGCCAACAACTTATTGATACATACATAGCTCTTATTCAACAATACTTCAACTTTCATTTTTTTCATTTTTCACTTTTCTCATATTTTTCATACTTTTCACTTTTTTTCTTTTCTTGATTTTTTTCTCAACATCAATGGAAGCTTATCGGGTAGCTCCAAAACCACATAGATAATCAACTTTTGACTTTTGATTTTTCACTTTTTGTTCTTATTTTTGATGTTCCTTGATATGTACCCAACTTCTAAAGCAAAAATTCTCTTAAGAAAACAAAGAACTAAATATTATTCAAACCGAAATACAACTAATTAACCTAGAACATCTATTATATATTGGTGACGTTACTGATGGGAGTAAAAAGCCACAAGTACCTCTTATGAGCTCTAAAGAGAACCACTACTCCACGTTTAGCATCTAACTTCTAAATAAACTCTATCATTTCTCGCTCTTCGCAATTTAAGATTCCAAATAATGAAACCCGCGAATACTTAGCCGATAATCAGCCACGCATATATAAAGTCAGTTACGGAAACTTGCAAATTCTAAAAGAAGAATTCGCGATTTCTAGCTCCTGATGTAAAAGACTAGCGAAAGCTTTTAAGCTGCGCATGTATAAAGTCAAGTACGGGAACTTGCAGATTCTTAAGAAAGAATTCGCATTTTATAGCTCCTTGTGTAAAAGACTAGCACAAGCTTATGTGATCATCATTGGTTAAGGGAACAAGCTAGGGCTCAACACGCCCGGTCAAGTCAAAATATTTATTCCTACTCTCGCCAACAAGAAAGTCAACAAGGTGTCAAAACACTTATTCAAAACTTATTATATTTTTGCACAACTTTTTCTCATTTTTTTTTTGTGCTTTCATTTGCTTTTTCTTCAAAATTTTTGAAATTTTCATTTTTTCAATTTTTTTTATTTTTGGTGGAAAATCGGAGTTGCAAGAGTGCACGACTTGTGAAAATGCAAGGTCAAAATCGAATCGAAGATTCACCCTCCCCCCGACTAGAACGAAACATTGTCCACAATGTTTTATGGGTTAAGGTAATCCTAACAAAATTCTAGGCCGTTTATTAATTATGCCAAAGAAAACGTTAGTCGATAAGATTCACGGATATAGGATTTCCAAAAGCATCGATGAATGAGACTCCAAGTGAAGAAATAACGAGCACGAGAGTCATCATAAATCATGAACAATCCTGAACAAATATCACAAACAACCACGGAACACAAGAGTAGAAGAGGCACCCCCTCCTCACGTTATTTGTTAGAAAATAGAAAATAAGAAGATGAAATTGGATAAGCATGGGTTGCCACCCACGAAGCGCTTGTTTTTTATTACCGAGTCACATGAGCTTGACTCGATCCCCGAATTCAATTGTCCTTGGGGAAAAACCGTAGAAAAATAATTTCATTCGGGCTTTCATTCAAAATATTTTGAAAAACTTATGATGTATTTGAAAGTTCCATCCCGAATAGATAACCGCTGGTATTTTAAGTATGAAAACTTTGAAAACCGATACCAGGGTCAAAAACAACATCCTCACTCCCCACTGAGTGACGGATAAGAGAAACCACACCAAACGTTATAAACGGCAAGAACGTTATGATAACAATCTCGAAAAACTCATATTCATCAAAATAAAACTTCATAATTATAGAATTATGAATCTTATCATTTAAGCTCATTTTAAAATCTTTTCCGGGTGGGAGGGATGGGAAAAAGTTTTCATTCAAACTCTCATTTTTAAGCACACCACCCTGATCATGATCAAAATCAAGATCAAAACTGAAACTTTCATATTCAGGTTTAGAGAACTTTTCCATTTCACATTCAGATTCATCAAAACGAAATGATTCAAATTCCGGAAGAGAGATAAAAGCATGAGAAGTGGTACTGCCACGACTCGTCTCTTCCGAGTAATCGAAATGAAAAGCTTCAAACGTCGGATCATAAAAATCATGACGATAAGTGGGATTGCCACTTATCTCCAAGGTCGTATCGAAGGTAAAACTCTCAAAGTCTGGTAAAAATTCCTCGAGCTCGGGCTCCAGAGGATCGTCAATTATAAGCTCAATCTTCGTCTTAACTTTATCCGGAGGGATTGACGGTTCATCGTTCAACAAATTGTTAAGAAAAATAATATCCCCCTTCGAATCAAAGTAAGGTTCATCAGTCTCAGAAATCGGAATCGTTTCAATTGCAAGAAATTCATCGACCTCTTCCCAAAGAAAATCATACTCCTTAGTCGGAGGAAATGATGGGGAAGAGTCGGAGACGAAAGTTTTAACAAAATCATCAAAGGTATAATCACAAACGTCGATACTTTTGACGGAGTACTTCTTTGATTTTGAATCATCGGCTTTAAAAATCATAATATCATCATCGTGTCGTAAAGTTAGAGTATCCTCATAATGGTCTACTAGGGCTTTAACGGTTAGTAAAAACGGTCGCCCTAGTATTAGAGGAACTCTCGGATCAGCTTCAAAATTGACAACAACGAAATCTGCCGGAAAAGTACACGAATTCACACGAACAAAAACGTCCTCAGCAATTCCAACTGGATGAGTGATTGATCGATTAGCAAGCTCCAAAGTCATTCTTGTCGGTTTAAGAGCCCCCATTCCAAGTTGTTCGTAGATTGATAAAGGCATGAGGTTTATACTCGCACCCGAATCGGCCAGGGCGTTACAAACTTCTTGATCTTTCAATGAACAAGGAATGAGAAACTTTCCCGAGTCACCAAGCTTTTCGGGAAGCTTCTTGAGAAGAATCGCAGAACATTGAGCATTTATCGGCGTTTCAGCTAATTCAAGCAATTTCTCTTTATTACTTATGAGGTTTTTGAACGTGGAAGCAAATTTCGGCATGTACACTAGAGCATCCATAAAACTTATATCAAAGTGCAACTTTTGAAAAATATCCAGAAATTTTTCCATTTGTATTTTAGACTTTGCACGGAGCTCTTCATCGTTGAATCGTGACGGATATAGCAATTTAGACTTGTATTTCACATTATTCTCAAAAACAACTTTTTCTTTATCTTTCGATTTTTGGACAACCGGAGGTTGGACGTTTTCAGCTCCTCCATTATTAATAGGAGGAACCGGGTCCTTTGTCGCCTCGGTCTCACAGTCTACTACCTTGGGTGGAGACGAAGAAGAAGAAGAGGTAGTAGGAGCTGTGGGTCCCTCATATGTAGCACCACTGTGAGTTATGATCGCCTTTACTTCGCCCCTCGGGTTTGCGATCGTGTTGCTTGGCAAAGAAGTAATACCCGAACCCGAGGGTCGATCATTTAAACGTTTGTTAATATCACTGATTTGATTAGCAAACAACTGTGTCGACTCTTCATATTTTGCCATAAAAGATTGTTGGTTTTGAATCAATTGCTTAATCAAATATTCCGTGGGCGACGGATTTGGAATAACAGCTAGATTTTGATTATTGTTGAAATTCTGCCCACGGTTTTGGAAATTACCATGATTTTGATTTCCATGATTTGCGTTCTGAAAATTCCCAGGGTTTCCATGGTTTTGATGGTTTTGAAAATTGTTCCCTTGAGGCGGGCCTTGATTGAAATTACCTTGAAAACCCCGATTTTGATTAAACCCTTGATTATGATTTTGAAAACCATTATTAGCTCGACTTTGATTTTGATTTCCTTGATTATTACGATTCTGCACATTATGATTCTGATTGACTTGATTGACTTGGTTTGGTTGTTCGAAACCGGGTGGTCCAAGAAAATGAGGAGAACGGTAGCTGAGGAGATTACGGTCTCCTTGAGGTTGTGGGTAACCGGTGTTACCCGCGTTTGCAGCATACGCGTTTTGAGAAAAGGCACCGGTGGCCGGACATTCATAATACAAATGTGGACCACCACAAGTCTCACAACCGTGACTAACCACATTGACTTGATGGTTTGGTTTTTCAATAGACATTACATCAACTTTCTTTGTTAAAGCCACAATCATATTTACCTATTCAACATTATTTTTACCATTATTAGAAACTTGAGGTTTATTCCTTGACATTCTCACACGAGCTTTATTCTCAATTATCATGAAAGCATCATTCGTGTTCCTAGCCAACAAGTTACCACCCGCAGCAGAATTAAGCGAATCTTGGTTGGCGTGACATAACCCATTATAAAACGTATCAATCTGTTGAAGATCGGTAAACCCGTGGTTCGGACATTTCTCCTTCAAATCTTTGAATCGGTCCCAAGCTTCACTAAACGTTTCATCAAAAGCTTGTTGGAACCGAAAGATTTGAGAACGTAGGTTAGAAGTTTTAGAGGGAGGATAGAAGTAATTCACAAACTTGGAAGCGAGATCATTCCAAGTGTGAATCGAGTTCGGCGGTTCCTTTTCCAGCCAAGTCCGGGCTGCTCCTTTTAAGGAGAAAGGAAATAACTTCAATTTCACCACATCGTGAGGAACTTGGTTCATTCTAATCGTCTCAGCGATGTCGGTGAAATTTCGGATGTGAGCATAGGGGTCTTCGTGATCGAACCCGTGAAAGGATATACCCGTAATCAAATTGAGTAATCCGTGATTGATCTCAAAGTTGGCATTGATGTCCGGAATCACAATAGCTCTCCTCACACCATTGAATGGTGATTGGAGTTATTCTTCCATCGGACGTGGATCAAATGTCGGTTGTTGTCCCATCGGCGGGATAACATTGTGCTGCGGACCACCCATCGGCGGGGGTCCGTTGTGTTCGTTTTGGTTCATCTCCTCGTCGTCAAGGAAATGAACCCGACTCGTATGTCGTAAAACCCGCTCGGGGTTAGAGAACGGAGACGTAAGACTCTCAAACGAAGATCGGGTGTGCATACACCACGAGCAAAATTAAAAAGAAAATGAAAATAAAAAGAGAAAAGAAAATCTTTTTGTTTTTTAATATTTTTTCACAAAAACTTATTATTTCTTTTGTTTTTCTTTTCTTAAAACGTAACGTTAATCGAAAACCGTTTCTTTCAAAACCACGCGCGACGGGACGGGAGAGAAGAATGGATCTCTCTTCAGCTAGCAATTTAATGTCTTAGCTATCCGTATTTCCCGCTTATTCGGTTGTAGTAACTGAAATAGTCCGATAAACAACTAAATTACGTTTTCGTTATATTGTGAGACTTTTTTGGTTTACAACGCCCTTTCTTTCGATCGAGTCGAGGCTGTAACTTTTATTATTTTTTTGGTAATTTGTAAACACTTTAGGAAAAGTGTTTTTTGATTTTTCAATTTTTATAGACATATATATACAAAGTAGAGGAAGGCTTAACAAAACACGATTTTCAAAAATGATATTCAAAAATTCACTTCGTCCTTCCCCGGCAGCGGCGCCAAAAATTGATTCGTGTCAATTATAGTATAATTATATTCCAAAGAAATACTAGTGAAAGTATTTCTCGGGTCGTTCTCCCAACGAAGGCTCGAATGGAAAATCCGAATTATCAAATTGGGAATCGTGTAGTGTAAGTGAATAGTGAAAAAGTGATAGAGTGAAAATAGCAATCAAGAAATTCAATTATGCACAAACAATGATAAAGCATGCAAAGATTACAAGCTAATTATGCATCGAAATGAAAAACGTAAAAACGGAAACGTAACCGTAAAATTTAAAACGTAACGTATATCGAAAAATTATCCTACGAACTTGGAAATAATTTCTAAAAATTTAAAACTAATAAAAAGAATTTTAAGAAAAAGAAAAATATTTTTTTGAGTTTTTATTTATTTTCTAGAATTAATTCTCTATTTTTGGAATTAAAAATGAATTAAAAATTAGGAAAATTAGAAAATTACCTTGAAAAATGAAAATTAAATTCTAAAAATTCTAAAATATAATAAAAGAAATTATAAAAATATTTTTGTATTTTTCAGAACCTTTTTTAAATTTTTTATGGATTTTTGGTAATTAAAAAATATTTAAAATTGAAAATAATCAAAAGAAATTAATAAAAATAGTAAAAATGGTTGGAAAAATCTGGAAAAATTCCAGAAATTCTAAAATAATAAAAAGAACTTAGAATAAAATTTTGAAGAAAAATTGAAAAGCTGAACTGCTTATTAAAAGAAAACTGCTTATCTCAAGTGCTTATTATTAAGCACTTGAGAACCAATCAATATGCAACTAAAAACACAGACTACTTATGATGAAATAAGCTCAGATAAGCAGAGATGTAACAATAACAAGCTCAGAAATCCACAAATACACAGTTTAATAGCAATAAGCTATGAAAATAAGCACTAGGTGAGTGCAGAATAAGCACAAGCTAAACAGAAGCAATATGAAAGCACAAATCACTATATTAACTCAAAGTAAACTTAGAAAACTACATAAATCTCAGGAACAAGATCAAATACAAATATGCAGTTCTAAAATAATAAGCAGCAAACTAATCCCAAACAGCCAACTTCACAAGAGAATTAAGCAACCAAGAAAAGCACTTAGTTCCAAAATTAATGAAGCAATACCAAGACTGATAATCAGAGATAAAGTTTCAAACCAATTTGTGATCAAAAACTTATGTATGATAATCTAGAAACAAGCTCAGTTCAGCAGATTTCAATCACAAAAAAACTAAGTTCAGATGACTTTTTATAAACTGAATTAACTAAGAGTTTACCACCTACTGATTATTATCTAATCTAAGCTAGTAGCTACCTTAAGCAAATTGTTAAAACCCAAAAACAACTACTTTAACAACCTAAATACTAGCAGACCTACAATTTCCAAACACTCTTTAATACTAACAGTTACCCTAATCCATATGTAAATGACCTACTAAACTATGTTTATTCAATTACTATAAATTCTAGCTCACTAATTAACAGCTAAACAACAACAACAACAAAAAACTACTAAATCAACAAACCTACAACAACTCAGATTCATACTAATACAGAAAAATCCATACACTGATTCCAAATAAAACAGATGCTCAAGTTATCACAGATCAGAAATCATCCCAAATATGACAGATGAACAATTCACAATCATACTACTCAAATTAAAACTTATCCAAATACCATGCAATAAACAATACAGATCCACTCAAAGATAGCAACACAGATACACTAAACCTATAGCAGAACTATGAATCAGATTAGCAAACTAATTGTACACTACTCAGAAACTAAAATATACAATAGACAGATCCACACTCTAAATCTCAAATCAACTATGCTACTCAAATCTCACTAGCAACTAGATAAGCAAAAACAGATGCAATAAACTCTACTCCAACAAACAATGATCAAGCTCAGCTAAACTAACAACTAAATAAAACAAATATGTATTAATCAATATCAAATCTACTACTGCAATTAACCAAACTACAAATCATAAACTCAGATTCAAAACTAAAAGAAATGAAATGAGATTTACCGATGGATTTCCCCTCAGCTAGAACAGAGGGGATTCACAGAGGCCTATCTTTAAGATAGGCTGATGTCATTCTTTCTGTATCAACTTATCATACATCTCAGCTACCATTTGAAAAAACTCAATTGGAATGAAACAGTACATATGAACCACCAATTTTCTGAGCTTGAGTACACTAAGCTTAAACTGAATGAAACTTATTTGAGAACTGTAACACTGAATTTGAAACTATTTTTATATATTTTTTTATTTTTTATATGAGACTTTTTATAGAAATAGTGACTGATTAAGTAAAACTAGTATGAATCAATTGCAAACAGAATGTAAACTATATAAAAGCTTGATAAAGAACTTTAACAATTGTATTTAAATCTAATAAGCTGATTGAAAATAAAAGCTGAATTTCATTAATATCAAAAATCTATTACATAAACTATGCTAATACATTGAGAATTAAATTTGCAAGAGCTACGCTACACTATCTACCTACTTGGACAATGAAGAAAATAGGTCCTATTTATAGGAAATGAGAGAGGGTAAGGAGTCTTATGCCATGCTGGCAATCCACAACGATCTGTGCTTCTTCACTATATCAATCAGCCCTTGGATCTAAATGTGCTTCTTCATTTGGATATCAACCCTTGGATCAAAATCCGTGAGGTGTCATGACCAATCAGCTGCTTCCATTTGTCCCATTTGTGTGCATATCCTTTCTCTGACTTGTCAGCAGGATCCAAAGCAAAAGAATGACACCTCTCTTCCAATCATTAGAAGCCAAGTGTCCACTTTGTATCTAGTACTCTCTCTCTGACACATGACTGATCACGTGACAGCTTCTAGAAACTCTAATTATTGGCATTTATGAGTTAATTGGTGTGGAATTTAGGTGATTCGAGCCAATTGCTCCTAATGGTGGCTAGGGTTCATATGGTGAGGTGTAGTTTTGGGTTTGGGGAAAAGGTGAAAGAACACGTTTGGTTGCAAATTTGTGTGTTGACTTGGTGTATTATTACTTTGACCGAAAGTATAAATGGGCTCGGGTCAATATACTTGGGTGGATTGGGCTTTGGTATAAATGGTGGATTGATATTAAAAAGGCTTTTGGAAAAGTTGGACTTGTATTGGTTTTCAGATTTTGGTATTATGAAATCACAAGGACCATTCATGTTAATTTTCAAACTCCAAGGGCTAAATGTATAATTTCCAAACTTCAAGGGTAAATTCTGTCATTCTTTGAAAAATATATCCAAGGGCTAATCTTGCCAAGTCTGTATAAATGAAGGACTGAAACTGAATCTTGGATCCTCGGCTTTGACTTTTTGACCAACTTCTACTCTCGTGCCCGTTTTCCGGTTTTCTTGTGATTTTTCAGCTTTTTGTGATTTATCCGTACCTGCATATCACAAACACAAAAACACACGTTTTCTTTGCATTTGTTAGCTCAAATAGTCGTTTTGGGTCGGTATTTAGTCAAATAATAGTGAGTGAATAAGCACTCACCAACCCCATACTAAATAATGATTGCATTCCCTAGTCATAAACAAGCATGTTTAATCATTACATTTCCCATTCCCCACCCTCATTACCCCCAAGGCCCCAACCAAACACCCCCTGAATTTCTGATGATGAAGATTGAAGAAGAAGAAGAATGATAATGTGTGTGGGCTTTGACCTGTTCTAAGACTGGGCCTTTTTTTACCAGATTACTTACATTTTACACACTACTTGCAATAACTTAAAAAGATAAGTGCGTTTCGTTCAAACGGAGAATGCTATACTAGCTGTTTACGGGCTTTGACCTGTTCTAAGACTGTAAATAAATAATTGTAGCCTTTTCTTTATTAGATTATTTACATGAGTTACATTATACTATACTAGGCATTTACGGGGCGGTTCGACTCGGTTTGATCGGAGATTTTATGTAACTATCCATAGCACGGTACAGGTAGTTTATTTTACTATTCTAAACCAAACTATACTAGGCGAGTAACCTGACATGTTGGTACCCGAAATGAGCGGTTACTCACGGTTTGAGACGGTTATCTGTTTTAAAAAATTAGTCGAATCGAATTGGACATACATAACATAAATTAGAATGTAATATGTTATTGTAGTAAAAGTAAATAAAATTGAAGATATTAGAGTTATAGTAAAGTTGTTATGTCGCAATAAAAACACCCAATTTATCATACATAACAAAATAACTAATACTATTTATTTGACGTTTATAGGTTACGATCACTTTAATCATATGTAATCCATGGACATTAGTAAATGATAACATTAGGTAAGTAAAAATGTGTTATATGATAAAAGTGGTGCAGTAATATAGATAATACTTGTAAACTTTTATGAATAATTTGTTGAAACATACGTGTATATTATACACGGTTCGGTTCGAGTAACTGTAGATAACTGAAAGTAAAAACCGAAACCAAACCGTGATAAGCGGGTTTTTTCGGTTTCAGGTTTTCTCGGTTTCGGTTTCTTTGGTTATTCCATACAAATATCTTAGATACTTAATAAAGAATGATCTAGTACTAATCTAGATTATTCCATACAAATATCCAAGATACTAGTATTAGAAAATTCTATAACCATAGTAACACTATAAATATAATATCTTTATTTTGTGACCATTCATTTGTAACCAACATTTATAGTACAATAATATGTGTCAAGTATTTTCGACTACATCTGCAAGTGTTCATCGCTAACCTTTATTTCATTACTAAAAAAAAATAATTAAGTACAACGGATGTGAGTGAATCTCACATCTCAAACCAAAAAGGTTAAACAAAAGCTCATATATAGCTTAAAACCTAAACTAGCATAAGAATGAGATACCATACTTATTCAAAACATAAAGGAACACTTATCTAATTTGACCACGTAGATTAATGTCGTATGCGTTAACAAACTCCATTTTTGCACTGGTCAAACCATAATCGTCAAAGTCATCATCATCATAAGGGTTTTGATCATAAATATCCTCTTTTCATTGCTCATATAAGCTCTTCTTTCCTACCCCACTACTATTTTTAGAACCGTCATATGCCATATAACTAGAAGTTTCATTGGATACTTCAAGAACTTCATCATCATCACTACTATCCTCAAACACCGGATCACCAACCTTTTTTCCATCTTCATCTATGTTTGAAAAACGTGACCCACATTAGCTTAAGGAGAAGTACGTGAGTAATCAACAGTGGGCGAAGTGGTATTGCCACTGGATTTAACATTTTCCATTGTAATATCATTTACCTCATTAAGAGCAGCAAAAATATTTGAAGTATTTAACATATCGCTATCCGCCGTAGGCTATTTGGAATTAGAGGCCACGTTGGTGTTATCATTTAGGCCAGACGTCTTTCTAGTAGCTTATTGATTTACAACCTGCCTATACTTCATTTTCGTGTTCTTAGATACCAAAAAAAACCCGCTTATAATTAGATCCTTTTCGCTTGACAATGGTAAACCCATCATTCGACACCTCCTTAGTAGCACTCGAAGTCGGACCTTTAACTTTTCCAACCGCATTAACTACACGCTTTTTTTTTATAGCTCTAGGACACCCATCAAGTGAATGGCCATATAACAAACATGTACTACAGCGAGGTTGTCAATGTAGGCAACATAAAGGAACTTTCAGCGCTTCTTGAGAAGGCTTCGAAGAAACGATAAATATAAATTTTCAAATGACTTGACATGTTAAAGTAATAATAAGTAAACAATGTTAAATAACCAAGATTTTGTTATAATAACTGACAATCTTTTGTAACTTGTTACTTGTGTGCGTAAAAAGGTTCTACGAGTAGAGGTGTCGTAGAACCTGAGAAAATAGAAGATAGACAATGTATTGTCTGAATTTTCTAATGTGGTCATTGGATTAGTTTGTTTGGGGAGAGGAAGTGGTGGGAAAGTAGAGAAAAAAAAGGTTGTGTTGTCAAGATTTTGTTGAAAAAGAAACGTAAGAGAAAGGAAGTATATGGAGGGGTGGTGCAAAAGAAGAAATTCACTTGCCAAATTAGACAAACCACAAGTTGCACACAAGTTTATGACTTTACAAAAAAAAATTAAATCAAAAACCATAAAAAAGTTAAAAGCTTTACCCGTGTACAACCGTAAGCTACCAGGTCGGCATCTTCTGCTATGACCACATCAACTTTTCCGTTTTTGAAAAGGAAAGCAAGTTGTGCATTGGCTTCGTGAGGGGCGATGAGAAAGTCGATACCCTGTCGTTTAAGCTCATTAACGGTCACCAACAGCATATCCGGTGTTACCTTCACCGCATCCATGAACTTATCAACAACATGTTGCTGATCTCCAAGTGCTTCAAACTCAAAGGCTGATTTGAGATCGTTCTCCCTTTTTTTTGTCCCGCTTAAGATTTTCTTCAGACTTTGAAGGCAACGCCGAACCATCAAAAACGAGTGTAGGGATCAAGCCATACTTAAGGAGAAGCTCTATTTGGTCAAAGAAGTAGTCAAGATACCTACAACATTTAACAAAGATTGAATAATGTTATTTTTTTTGTTTACAACTTATACATAGAATATGGGCACATTCTAATAATCTTTCACATATCCTTCAAGTTTTCAGAGAACTGAAACTTTACATTCATATATTCCGATATGTCTTTCTGAATCTCAGCAAGATCTTCAAGAATTTTAAATTCTTCGTTACGAATATCGATCAGAAATTATTCTATTCTTTTTACACATATTTGAAGTTTCTGCCTTCTAGAGAACTTCGATGAGGTTCCCTTTTCTTTTTGTTGTTTTGATTATTTCCGTCACAATCGTGTGTACAGATTTTGATATCTCCAATTCTCGGTCAGTTTCATGGTCGACTTGATGGAGCATCTTGAGTTTGAACGTAATGTTTTCTCCCATTTTTCTGCAAGTTAAAAATAAAACTGTTTGATAGTGTATTGTGTTTGAAAAAGAATTTTGTGTATGAGTAATGCGTGTGTGAGTATTTATATATAAAAGTTGTTTCCATGAGCTGATGTACATCACATGATTTCACACGCGAGATATGGGCTGAGGCCAAATGTTACATAAGTGTAACATTTTTTTATCCATAAAATATTGTTTTTTATACTAATATTTTATGTTTATGTTTTATATTAATCTCCAGTACGCTTGGATGATGAAACTTCATGATATCGTGGAAAATGTCTGATAATGGGTATTAACCGTGTTTTACATAGTGTTTTATGTTATAAACCTAAAACTAATCTAACAAAAAGTAAACCCAAAGCCTCGTGCGCATTGGCGTAGCTAGTTAGGGGCGGGGAGGGGCGCCCGACCCCCCAAATTTTTTTTTTGCGATGTAAGGGGTATATAGTTTTCGTGTAGAAAAATTTTGGTATATTCGGTTTTGACCCCCATTTTAATTGTGAAATTTTTTTTATACATTAAGTAATAAAATTGATCAATTACATTTTACATAAGCCTATCTCCCCAAACTAAAATCAATTAACAAACCAAATCCTAAACTAAAATGCATTACTTAGCCCACAAAAAAAAAAAAAAAAAAAAAAAAAAAAAAAAAAAAAAAAAAAATCCCTAACAATTAACAAACCAATTAACCAAATCCCAAACCCTCCCCCTTCTACCCTCAGAATCTAGCAAACAGTATGGTGATTTACATAGAAAAAGAAATTGCTAACAAGTTTGATGCGGAGTCAATAATTGAATAATTCAAGGATCTTAAAGGTCGAAAGGCTGAACTCTAATTTCTTCAATGAATCGAACCAGGTACCAACCGCTTGTCTCCTTTTTAATGTTTAGTTGTCTTTGGACAAATGCTTAGTTTTTTTACCCGACTCGAATCAAATCACCGACCCAAACATATTATCTGAAAAATAGCGTTAGGAAAAAAAAATTATATCCCGACCCCCCACTGAAAATTTTCTAGCTTCGCCACTGCCCGTGCGTGAACGGGGATCTAAAACTAGTATAATAATAATAATGATATCTTCTGATCTTCGCATGTTCCCATTTTATATAACAAGTGGGAAGGAGCCTGCTGCGTTGCAGCGGGAATTTTCTAGGAATTTTTGCGATACTTATTTACGAATAATGTTTGGGTAGGGCTTCTCGTTGTAAGATCGTGGTATGTTTTTTGCCGACACGTGTTGTATTTACTTGGGACAAACGCTGTGTGAAGCAATATATCTGTAGTTATCGTACGACGTCTTTTTTAGAATTAATTTGTGTTGCGGCGGGGCTAATTTTAACCATTATTGTTTTAAAAGTTTTAAAAATTTTAGGATAATTCAAAAGTTATTTGATAGGTTAAGGGTGCATTTTGAAAATTTTTCTATTTATAAACTCTATACATATTAAACTTCAACATTTTTTCTAAAACCGTACGTACGTCAAAAGTATATCAATATTGGGCTTCTTTTGTTCGTTATCGAGAGACCTTTTTGCCAGTATTTTTTTATTTAAAAAACCGGCAGGTATCTGTTAGATATTTGGCTAATACAGTTTGTTATATAAAAAAGTTGTAAATATTAAGAAGCTCAGGATGTGTTTTGTAAATGTTCTTTTTTTTAACTAATATTCTAATAAACAAATATTTTTTTTCTCTTCGCTCGATACAACTATTGCTCTATTATATACTAGTTATAATACCCATGCACGCACGGGGTTTCTTCTAAACTTTTTAGTTACAATTTATCTTTCAAAAGTCCTGATCATGATTCATGTCCAAAATAGTTTGGAAAGTAAGTTGACATAACCTTATTAGGATTATATAGACAAATAAAACAATTTTTACATGATGTATCTAGAGTTCTAGACTTTCAAATATGCAAACCCTTGTTTATACATGCTCGAAGTCCAGCTCCAGCACAAAGTTTGATGAAAAGAAAAGGAGGCCTGAAACATCTTCATCAATCATAATGTTTTCTTGCCCAGAAGCTTTGCTTTAGAATTAAACATCTCATTTTTCGGCACATGTTTCTTTAAAAGTCCGTTTTTTCACATAATCACAACCTCAAATAGTTGTGAACATTCCATACATTAACGGTTAACCATATTGATCTACCATATCCTTGCATCTTATATGAAATTTAGATATTAGTTACTAACAATAACATGGTTTAATGTATATTAAACCTCACACAACACCAAATATTTTGTTATGTAAACATAGAATCTATGTTAACCTGCATATGTAAAGCATCCATATGAACAATCTCCTAACTATTCAAAAGCCAGGGGCAATAAGACTCCAAATCATTGGAGCTTATTGTCACGACCCGCCTAATAGATACGATTATTCTCGAGGTTGATCGGGATTCCAGATTATTCTACACTTCTCTTGGAAGTTTATGGATAAGCTTGGAAGCCTTTGGAAGACCTTAGAAAATAATGGAAAGAGTAGGAAGCCTAGAAGATCTTGGAAGGACTATAACCTCATGGAAATACTAGAAGCTTCACAGAACTTGGTAGAACCAAGTACATACTAGTATAAATAGATGTAAGGCTCATTTGTAAAGATCATCTAAGAAGTTCACTTGTAAAGCTATCTTGTAAAAGTTCTAAGCAATACAAAGCGTTTTCATATTCCACTTGTTCCTATCTTTGAAGCTTTCTTAGTTGTATACATCGTTGAGTATTCGAGCAAGGCTGAGCTTAGTCGAGACTAAGTGCCGCACGGAAGACCTTGTAGAGACAAGTCCGTGACAAGTGATATCAGAGCCAGGTTGATTCGAGGCGATGGCGAATGTAACCGAGAAGATTGGTGCTAGTGGAAGTGTGATTCTTGATGAGAGGCAAGGTCGAGACGATAAGCGTCAAGACCCCAAGAAGAGAGGAACGTCTAAGGACGTAGTGACGAGTTTGGATACGAGATTGACGGGTGTTGAGACATCCGTGACGGAGTTAAAGGACCAAGTTGAGGGCTTGGAAGGTCTTAACTCCGAGTTTACGAGCATAAAGGAGGACTTTAGGGTCGTTCTTAATGCTCTTAGCGGTGACATGAAGCGCGAAATCCATGGCTTAAAAGAAATGCTCATGGGTGAGATCAAGAAAGTGCGAGAAGAGTTAGGAGAAGAGATCTCTAACATTCGTAAAACCGTCGAAGACTTGCAAGCTGATGTGGTGCTATGCAAGCGGTCCATGGCCAATGGAGGTGGCGAAGCTAGCCATCATGCTCCGAAGATTGATGTTCCTAAACCATCACCGTTCGTGGGAAAACGGGAAGCTAGGGCGGTCGATGATTTCTTGTGGGAAATGGAGCAATACTTGGAAGGTGTCAAAATCACGGATGACAACTCCAAGATCAAGATGGCGACCCGATACTTGAAGGATACCACGGCGTTATGGTGGAGGCGTCGATATGGAGATATTGAGCAAGGTACGTGTACTATCAACACTTGGGCTGATTTTGTAGTAGAACTTAAGAAGCAATTCTATCCGGAGAATGCTAAGTAAGAGGCAAAGAGTCGGCTTCGTAAACTCAAGCAATCCGGAACAATCCGAGATTATGTTAAGGAATTCACTACACTTGTCTTGGAGATTCCGGAACTTTCCGACCAAGACTCTCTCTTCTACTTCCTTGATGGCTTACAAGGATGGGCTAAGACGGAGTTAGAAAGACGTGGAGTTCAAGACCTTGCTACGGCTATCGCCCATGCCGAGGCCTTGATCGATTTTGGTACTAGGAGGGAACCGTCTAAGCCGAAGGATCGAAAGGTGAACCAAGAGAAAGGTGGGGGAGAGAAAGCCGCCCAAGCAAAGAATGACAATGCACGTAAGCCACCAACCGGAAAGGGCAAGGACTTGAAGCGAATTACAAGGGAGGATGCTTCATATGTGATGGACCTCATAGAGCTCGAGATTGCCCCAAGAAAGCAAGCCTCAATGGAATAATAGCGAAGGTGGATGCATGAGTACGATGAGGATCTTGAATGCAATCAAGGCCAAGACGGAGGTGCCAAAAGTTGTAGAAAAAGGACTACAATTTGTGGAAGCAACCGTCAACGGGACTAAGGTACGTGCTCTAGTTGATTCCGGTGCCACTCATAATTTTGTGTCGGTTGATGAAGCCAAGCGGTTAAGGATTAGCACTACGAAAGGGAGTGGGACGTTTAAGCCAGTAAACTCAAAAGCCAAACCGATGGAAGGAGTGGCTAGAGATGTTCGGGTGAAGATTGGAGAATGGGAGGGGACGGTTGACTTGTCGGTGGTCCCGATGGATGATTTCGATTTGGTTCTTGGGTTGGAGTTCCTCGATAAGGTACGAGCTTTTCCTATGCCATTTGCTAACACTTTATGTATCCTAGATGGTGGAAAGACTTGCATGGTTAGCACGGAGCGGGATTCTAAGTGTGGAGTGAAGACCCTTTCGGCCATGCAATTCAAGAAAGGGTACAACAATAGTGAACCTTGCTACTTGGCGGTAACAAGGTTAGAGACGGATGAAGAGTCGGGCAAAGTGGAGGTACCTAAGGAGATCAAGCGGGTACTTGATGAGTTCAAGGACGTGATGCCCAAGGAGTTGCCCAAGAAGCTACCACCTAGGAGGGAGGTGGATCATACCATCGAGTTGGAACCGGGGTCCAAGCCACCCGCTAAAGCCCCTTACCGAATGCCACCGCCGGAGTTGGAGGAGTTGCATAAACAACTCAAGGATCTATTGGATGCGGGCTATATTCGACCCTCAAATGCCCCATATGGTGCGCCGGTGCTATTTCAAAGGAAGAAGGACGGATCCTTGCGGATGTGCATAGACTACCGGGCACTTAACAAGGTAACGATAAAGAACAAGTACCCTATTCCTCTCATTGCAGATTTGTTTGATCAACTTGGAAAGGCGAGATACTTCTCCAAGTTATACTTGAGATCGGGGTACTACCAAGTACGGATAACGGAGGGAGACGAGGCTAAAACGACGTGTGTCACGAGGTATGGTTCTTACGAGTTCTTAGTCATGCCTTTCTGTTTAACAAATGCTCCCGCTACATTTTGCACCCTCATGAATAAGTTATTTCACCCATTCCTTGATAAATTTGTGGTGGTATACTTGGACGATATTGTTGTTTATAGTCATACCTTGGAGGAGCATATCTTGCATTTGAAACAGGTGTTCCAAGTGTTGCGAGACAACGAGCTTTATGTGAAGTTGGAGAAATGCTCCTTCGCCCAAGACGAAGTTGAGTTCTTGGGCCACAAGATCAAAGACGGTGGATTGATGATGGATGGGGCAAAAGTGAAAGCTATCCAAGAGTGGGAACCACCAACCAAGGTGACGGAGTTGAGATCTTTTCTTGGCTTGGTGAATTATTATAGAAGGTTCATCATGGGATACTCGGCAATAGCATCTCCATTGACGGACCTATTGAAGAAGAACAAAGCTTGGATGTGGGATGAGAAGTGCCAAGCAGCGTTCGAGAGTTTGAAGAAGGCGGTTATGGAGGAACCGGTGTTGAGACTACCGGATGTTACCATGCCCTTCGAGTTACATACGGATGCATCAAACTTTGCAATTGGAGGAGTTCTAATGCAAGACGGACATCCGATCGCATTCGAGAGTCGAAAATTAAATGAGACAGAGAGGAAGTACACGATGCAAGAGAAAGAGATGACGGCAATCATCCATTGCTTGCGGATTTGGAGGCATTATTTGTTGGGTTCGAGATTCGTGATCAAGACGGATAATGTTGCCACGAGTTATTTCCAAACCCAAAAGAAGTTAAGTCCCAAGCAAGCTCGTTGGCAAGACTTCCTAGCCGAGTTCGACTACCAATTGGAGTACAAGCCGGGGAAGGCTAATGTGGTAGCCGATGCATTGAGTCGCAAGGCGGAGTTTGCGGCAATCACCCAAGCCCAATTCCTTCTCCAAGAACGAATCAAGGAAGGACTGGAACATGATCTATTTGCCAAGAAGATCATGGCCTTAGCGAAAGATGGAAAGACTCGGAGGTTTTGGTTTAAAGGAGACATGTTGTTCACCAAAGGAGATCGGCTTTACGTGCCTAAGTGGGGTGATCTTAGACGGATAATCTTGAAAGAGTGTCATGATTCGAAGTGGGCCGGTCATCCGGGGATCAAGAGTACGTTGGCATTGGTTGAAGGCACTTATTATTGGCCAAGGATGGAGGACGATGTAGAGACATTCGTGCGGACGTACCTTATTTGCCAACAAGATAAGATAGAGCAAAAAAAGTCCGGAGGCTTTTTGGAACCTTTACCCACGCCCAAGGGACCATGGGAGAGCGTTTCCATGGACTTTATCACATGCTTGCCGAAGTCGGAAGGAAGTCGGAGTATTATAGTGGTGGTCGATCGATTCTCGAAGTATGGAACTTTCATTGCCGCACCACCCGATGTTACGGCGGACGATACAACTAAGCTCTTTTTCAAGAATGTGGTGAAGTATTGGGGAGTGCCACATGTGATCATTAGCGATCGAGATCCTAGATTCACAGGGCGCTTTTGGTCGGAGTTGTTCAAGATCATGGGAACGGAGTTGAACTTCTCTACGAGTTTTCATCCCCAAACGGACGGGCAAACGGAAAGGGTAAACACACTATTGGAGCTCTATCTTCGACACTATGTAAGTGCCAACCAACATGATTGGGCTAAACTCCTTGATGTTGCTCAATTCTCTTACAACATGCAACGGAGTGAAGCCACGGAGAAGAGTCCTTTTGAGTTGGTCACGGGGTGCCAGCCATTGACTCCCAATGCCTTAGCCGCATCATACGAGGGGAGTAGCCCGGCCGCTTACAAGACGATGAAGGAATGTCATGAGCAAGCGGACTTGGCCCGGGCATCGTTGGACAAAGCGGCTGAGAAGATGAAGAAGTGGGCGGATGAGAAAAGGAGACACGTCGAGTTCGAGGTCGGAGACCAAGTGATGGTGAAGCTCTTGCCTCAACAATTCAAGTCATTTAGGAAGGTGCATAAGGGATTGATACGGAGGTATGAAGGCCCTTTCCCGGTGATTGGACGTGTTGGAAAAGTATCTTATCGACTTCAACTACCGCCCAAGTTGAAGATTCACCCGGTCTTCCACATTAGCTTTCTCAAGCCTTATCATGGAGACGAGGAAGACCCGGAAGGGGGGGTGTCCAAGCGGGCACCAACAGCGGTTGTAACTTCGTACGATCGAGAGGTTGAAGAGATCTTGTCGGATCATACAATACGAAGATGAGGGGTGTTGAGCTACAAGGAGTACTTGATCAAGTGGCGGGGGTTGCCCGATAGTGAAGCGAGTTGGGAAGCCGAAGACATATTGTGGCAATTTACGGACAAGATCAAGAAGTATCATGAGGAAGGCACGACGAGGACGTCGCGAGCTTAGGTGGGGGAGGATGTCACGACCAGTCTAATAGATACGATTATTCTCGAGGTTGATCGGGATTCCAGATTATTCTACACTTCTCTTGGAAGTTTATGGATAAGCTTGGAAGCCTTTGGAAGACCTTAGAAAATAATGGAAAGAGTAGGAAGCTCTAGAAGATCTTGAAAGGACTAGAACCTCATGGAAATACTAGAAGCTTCATAGAACTTGGTAGAACCATGTACATACTAGTATAAATAGATGTAAGGCTCATTTGTAAAGATCATCCAAGAAGTTCACTTGTAAAGCTCTCTTGTAAAATTTCTAAGCAATACAAAGCGTTTTCATATTCCACTTGTTCCTATCTTTGAAGCTTTCTTAGTTGTATACATCGTTGAGTATTCGAGCAAGGCTGAGCTTAGTCGAGACTAAGTGCCGCACGAAAGACCTTGTAGAGACAAGTCCGTGACATTATGCCATTGTAGTGGGACATACATAACTATATAACCTACCTAACAATATATGAACATACCAAGATTCTAAAAGGGGTAAAAATTGGATATCTTTATTTGATTACTTCATAAAATCAAAAACGATGCTTAGATTCTTCACAAAACCGAAACATCTTTCTAATAATTTGCAATTTCCAGTTCAACCTATGATACCATTAAAAAATTTCATTTAATGTTCATTAGGTCATAATTGTACTAAATCCTATATCCCAACATGAAATTGTGGCATATTCCTTTAGGTTTATGAAATTACTAAAGTCCATACGAACCAAATAGAACAATTTAAGAATAAAAAATATGTACCTTTAGCTAATGCTTTGTCAAAGCTTTATGTTGCACTATAAGGATCCCCAAAGTTTAGCTGTGCCCGACCAACTGTAACCTAGGCATATACAAACAAATATTGGGCATTAAATCACGTCCAATAATAATAACAATTTTTATAACAATCTCTTGAAAATTTTGTAGATCAATAGTAGGCATAATTTCACAATGAGAGTAAAAAAAAAAAAAAAAAAAAAAAAAAAAAAAAAAAAAAAAAACTGAAACCCTACTTTCACCAAGACTACTATGACTACCTGGAAATACCGACATCAGTTGAGGTGCAAAACCAGAAACACTCGTTGTAATCTTTTTAGCGCTGGCATCAGCCACACGGTCCATCAACTTTTGGTTATATAATTTCGAGGGCATTTTATTTTAACCATTTTCCAACTGTGATCAGCCAACATCATTCAGTCAAAACGGAGTCAATTCCACAACAACTTCTTATGGGGTGTCTTATTTTGTGGTTTTTCCAAGATAGGTGCATTCAGATACGGTTTTTCCTCCCAAATTGGATCATGGTCTTCAACAACTTCTTCTTGGGTACATTCATTTTATTGTTTCTCCAAGTTGGGTTCCTCAAGATTTTCTTTTTCAGTAACTGTTTCAGGTTCCTTCACAAAATCATTCCTGTTGCTAGCGTTCTTACTTAGGAAAAGACAATATAAGATTATAACCATAATGAACATGACAAATATCATCTTAGATTGAACTATGATGTTGGGTATTCAGTCGTAACTGTCTCAGCTTTTTCTGAATCTATTCACTTGTCAAAGAACTCTTGTTTTGCAGCCTTTTATGCTCTGGTGCAGCGACTCAGTGTAGCAAAAATATTAATTTTGTCGAATTTAAAGCAATTCACTATATAAGGAAAAAAATATGATTAGCAAAAGTAAGAATTACATTTTAATAATATGTCTAACTTGTTCTTGTGATGGGTGATGGCAAGTATGAATTAGATTGAGTAAATATTTATTTCATTCAGTACATGATGCATACTCTTTGTGCTATAATAGCATCACTTTATAATCCTTCTCCATCTCCGCCACTGGATACCCACCATATATCTTTGTTACATCTTAACCATGTAAATCCATCACCTAAAGAGGAGAACTTGTTATTGTGCATAATATAATACGTGAACTTGTTACCATATCTAAAATTACCACGGGAAAGTTTAGACTCTAGACACATACCACTAATGCAGTACCACCTAATCTGTAACAGCACTTTGGTGCTCCTATTTCCTTCAAATGTGGCCTCTTTATGTTACTAACTATAACCAAAACATGTGTTTAATGCAGCGTCTACCTAACACCTGTTTAAATTATTTGGAAGATCAACATATAGATATCATGGACATCTCACTGTACACTTTATTCTGAACTTGGGACTTTGACGACATACATTATGAAGAGTTTGACGCCGCACCATATACGACTACGAAAGTAGGAACATCCATAAAAATTGTATTTGATAAAGATTTTCGTCCTTTTATTACCGACATATAATATAGACGTCCAAATGAACCTCTAAAGTCAATAATGTCAATAGTGTTCTGTTTTCTAGATTGTTGCTTTCCACGGCAAATAAATTCTAATGGTGTAGCAAGTTGAGCAGCAATGCATAAAACCATTGCACAAAATTTGAGACCTTAATGGTTATTCGAACTCCTAGACACATTTTCTAAACTCAAGTGCCACAAAGTTTCTCTACTTTTAAGACCTTAATATGGTTCCAAAGCCATTTTATTGCCAGCTTAAAGCTCAAGGCTGCATAACATCTACATAGTGGTGTAATTGTACCCAAAATTATATCAAAAGAATGCATGACAATGGCGGTAGCACATATTACCCTAGTAGCAAAGCTAGTAGCAGCAAACTTACTCTTTAAACTAAAAATTAAAGTTCAATATATAGTCATAAAATATTGTTAAAGAATAGTTTCGAATTTTGAGTACCGTAATCATAAAAATTATTGTTTTGAAATTGTATAAGTAAATTCAGATATAAAATTGAGTATATATAAGGTGTGAAGTTGGTTTATGTGTTTCTAAGAATTGTAATACAATACAAATTCGTATTGTATCAGGGGAATCTGTATTTTTTTTGCTAAAATTTACATTCTAGTCCTAACAAATAAATAAAGTTTTTAAAAAAACACCAACTTACATCAAGCCTCATTGCTGGTCACCCACTTCATAATCACGAAAACAATCCTTTGCAACTTCCTAGCTTCTAGCCATTCTTTACAATACGAAAATTTACATTGGTTAATCACATGAGCGAAACTGTATTATAGTGTGTGAGATAAGCTTATGGACTGTTTAGCATTGAGCGAATTGAATAATCGTAGTCGTATAATCAGTTGCAACAAAACAAATTGTAATGTATAGTGTTTGTAACAAATCAGTTGTTAATATATTTGTCGATTTGCGATTATCCAATGATTTTACATGTAAATATACCCCAATACAACTGATGATTTGACCCGTAAACAACTCGAAAAACAGAATCAATTCACTAATTATACATATATAGCAAACGTTTTTATTGCTATGAACACAAACCTTTGAGTTGATTCTTCAAGGTTCTCTGCTCTGTTCTCAGCATGTTCAAAACTTTTTCAGTAACTCGGCATTCTTGGCATCATAATATGTTTGTCGATTTCCGATTATCCAATGATTTACATGTAAATATACCCCAAAACAACTGATGATTTGACCCGTACACACCTCGACAAACATAATCAATTCACTACAAACATAATCCAACTTAATCTTAGTGATCAATTTTAGTGATCAAATTAAGGGTTCAATGAAGAAAAGGATTGAGAAAAACGAATGAATTGATTTAGGTTAAAAGATTTGTGTTTTTTCTGCACTGATAATGGATTTGGGATGTGTGTTTTTTCTGCACTGATGATGGATTTGGGGGTGTTTTTGTTGACCTCCGTTTCTTAAAAAAAAATTACACTATTAACCTTAAAGTATAAAAAAATCACCCCTAAACCCATGTGTATTTTTCCCAATTTTAATTTTTAGTATACAAACGAAATTTCCATATTTTTTGGTAAAAAATAGAAATATTTAAGGTTTTAAAAATAAGTAAAATAATTTTAAAAAAATCTAATTAAAAGAAAAATTACCAAATAAGGTATGAATGCATTTTTTTGAAATAAAAAATTCCGAATAAAGGTTTTATTTTATTATATAAAAGATATAGAGAATGAACTTTGACATTTGCCACATAAAGCCCCTGGTCTTGCGCCATCTTTTCATTCTTGATTGTTGACTTCTTTTGCTTCAATATTGACGTGTACACATGTAAATGTGTATTGAAACTCCCATCACTTTGGCCTCATTCAGTCCCTCATTGTATTTATTAATTAATCTTCGGTCCATAAAATTAATAAACATAATATTAATTCGCTACTTATAGTCCATGGACTATAACTCCTTCGCGCCCAAGTTAATAACTACCCCGGCGTAGGTTCATGACAAACTACGCCGTAGGTCTTCGTTATCACATAATTATTCACATGTATATCCACAACTACGGCGTAGCTAAATAATAAGTTACGTCGTAGCCTTCTTATAAAATTACTACGGCGTAGCCTCAAGAGTGACTACGCCCATAGAACTCTCATTAACACTTCTACGCCATTGCACCATGACTAGCCACGGCGTAGTCTTCTTCAAACTTTTTTTTTTGGGTAAAGGGTGTTACCCCGGTAAATATAGTCTTCTTCAAACTTAGAAAATTCTAATAAATAAACTAGTACAAACAGCCCCTTAATGAATAAGTTCTGTTCATTTTGATTCAAAAAATTATATTGTTTATTAGCTTTATAAAAGTTTGAACAAGATGTTAAGTGTATAGACTATAACATAAATTTGCTCCATTTTCATCTAGTTAGGATTTGTCAAGTCCATCTTTTAAGTCATTCGATACATACTTAACAGAATGAAATGATTAGTGTAACTTAAACTTGTTGAATATCTTATTTTCTTTATGTATACGCAACCAGGAAAAACAATTTTTTTTTTTTTTTTTTTTTTTTTCTCACACTCAGCCTATCTTTGAGAACTTACTTTTACAATTTACACTAATGATATTTTGACTTACAATTTACACTAATGATATTTGTTTTGTTACCAGTTATCCCACATCGATCAGTGGATAAACATATACAATTGTGTAGATGAGGTTGCGACTCCTATGAAACTCATGCAAAGCTGGGTTCTTAATTTTTTTGTGAATATATGTTTGATTGTTTGTTAACTTTATGTGAATCCGTAAATATATGTTTGGTAACGTAGTAAACAGCTTTTTATTAATATAATAAAATGAAAGTTAATACATGGGTGTCCTCCACAATTAAACTACCAATCGACGAAAAATGACATGGAAGTTTAGATTAGCTTAGAGTATAAGGTATCATAAAGAGTAGAGTGTTTATGGTTCGGGTAATAAACCGAAAATTGAACCGAACATATAACCGAACCGAATTAGTTAAAATCGAACCGAACCGAATTAAAAATTCTGTTTTCGGTTTGAATATGAGTTTGGCTATCTGAACCGAAAACCGAATTTATATTATATATATATATATATATATATATATATATATATATATATATATAGAATCTGGATCGATTGAAAAAAATTTCATTTTGAGAAGATTGAGAAGGTTTTAAAAAACGATAGATTTTTAACTTTGATTCATGTTTTTCAAGCACAAAACTTATTTTAATGTGATTAAAATTCAAAATGTGTAAAAAAAATTTGAATCAATGTTAAAAATCTCTCGATTTTACGATCTATGTAGAATACTGAATCATCTGTACAATGATTTGTGAATCAAATTTGTGATTTATAGATTCGATTCACTATAAAATGATGTTTACTTGTGAATCAAATAAAAAACATGAATCAATTTGTTCAAACGAAGATTTCTCAATCTTTTCAAAATAAAAACCTTCTTAATGGAACCGGATCCTATATATATATATATATATATATATATATATATATATATATATATATATATATATATATATATATATATATATATATATATATATATATATATTATTTTATATATATTTATACTATTTTATATGTAAAAAATATCCATTAAAATTTTATACTAATATAAAAACATTTTTTTATGCTTGAAATATTTTTTTTTGCTAAAAATAATAATTAAATTAAAAAATATATAAATAGTGTAATTCAAGTACAAAATTCGGTTTTGACCCATAACCGAACCGAACTTCGGTTCGGTTCTCGATTCGGTTCGGTTATAGATATTTTCGGTTCGGTTAGGTTATAGATATTTTCGGTTCGGTTCGGTTCGGTTCGGTTTTCGATTATGACCCAAAATTTTTTTAACCGAATAAACCGATTAACCGAGAATCAAACCGATGAACACCCCTAATGAAGAGCTCAAACTCTTCATTTGGGCCACATCGGTACCACAACACCATAACACAATCTCTCAAAAATACATCATTTATCATAATACAACACAACCTCTTCATTTGAGTCCAACTCTTTCACTTTTATTATTTTTTTCTTTCAATAAACTAAAATCATTTTATTCGAATAAAAATATAAATAACATTTTTTATTAAAAAAAATAATAAAAAACCTTAATTGTTAAATTAAAAAAACCTTACCAATAACATTTAACCAAAATTCAGCCCACATTTAACTTTTTTTTTTTTTTTTTTTTTTTTTTTTTTCAAAAAACAAAAAATTATTATGTATTAGTAGACCTATTAAGTAGTACAAGTTACTACGAAAAGTAAATAATCAAAGTATAAACTAATTAATGTTATTTTAAACACACCCCTAAAATGAAAAGTACATATTATTATACAAATTGTATAAACTAATAAAGCACACAAAGCTTTATACAAGCTAACAAGTTACAGACTGGACCAATGGGTTCAACCGAGAACTGGAGTAGTCACTGGTTCGGCTAGTCAATAAAAACCATTCAAATACTAACCGGAGAGGAGCGTTGGAACCGATACAAACGGGTGAACCATGTGTCACAACTCGTAATTTTCGGTCATTTTCCAAACCTTGACAATTTACTATTCACAAGTTACTATTCATCATTTACTATTCATTGATCACTATTCATCGTTTTTGAGGTCATTTTGACATTCCGAGAAACATTCAGGAATTTTACTATTCACTTGACACTATTCATTTCCGAGAGAAAACCACTATTCACGTGCATTACTCATGTCATCGTAAACCTAGTTTACGGGTATTCAAAATTCGCGTAACCGTATTGGTTCAGGAGCGAATTCATGCATTATCATTTGGGACATTTCATACAGACTAGAAATAGTCTGCATATCCTCATTACGGCACTTGCATACTATTCCACTCGTAGGATAATTAAATTTATACTTTTGGTATAATTAACTTTTACGAATAATTATTTCTAAAATAAACATTAACAAACGATCAATAATGTGACTAACGCGTCCGACACTCCCGACTATGATCCCAATATATTTTTATATTCATTTTTATAATATAAAAATTATAATATTAATTTACCCAGTATTTTGGAAATTTATTTTAATTATTAACGTAAGTTACTAAAATCACGACGGTTTTCGTAGAAATTAAACTATAATTATCTAAACACCCAATAATTTTACCCAACCCATTTTTATAATTTTTATAACTTTATTTTATCCCGGTTAACTCCGTTAAAATTTATTTTTAGTTAACCCGGTACCCGGTACACTTTAAAACTACAAAATATACACAAAATAATACAAAGTCACAAAAGTCTTACACTCCAACCCCCCCCCCCCCCCCCATTATGCCGCCCCCCCCCCCCCCCTCCATACCAATCCTTACACACTTTGAAAATCTTCTACTAACTAATTAATGTTGTAGAAACTTTTGTCTAACCTATTATACATATATTATACATGATATACTTTTATTCATTTCACAAATTACCAACTAGCAAATTTTTCCACTTTCCTCTCTTTTTCTCTCTTGGGTTCACGGCAAGCAACAAGAACAAGCAAGACCAAGAAATTTTCCAAGATCAAGTATCACACTAGTTTATTTAGGTTATTCTTGTAAGGTTTTGAAATACAAACTTAAGAATACTAAGGTTTTTCATCATCTAATCACACCATCTTTGAAGTAAGTATATCAAACTCATTTTTATAATTTTACCAAGTTTATACAAGATCCATATGATATATATACTAGATCTACATGCATATGCTATTTATACCATTTTATTTTACAAACTTTTAACTTTTGAACCTTAGATAGTGATTATAGTTAGATCCTTGTTAGATCCACTTGGTTTATGATGTTTAGGAACCCATGACACCCTAAGAAGGTGTATGGTAGGATTAGACTAGTTTTGTGGTGATTGAAAGTGGTTTGGTTGAAGTTGGAACAAGTTTGAAACTAGGAAAATGGTTTTTGAAACTACATATTGACCTACTGTCCCTATTTTTGAAACGTGGGAAAATCAGTGAATGATGAGTAATTTTTGACCAAAGATTTAGAAAATACTTTCAAAAACAAAACTTTAGGCGAAAGAACGGATTAAAAAGAGCTTATAACGAAGGAGATATGATTTTTGCAAATTTAACGACGAAAACTATTTTTATAAAAACTGCATGCTGTTTGGCAGTTTTCGACGGATAAAAAGAGGTATTAAACGTAACCTAGAGGAGCCGAGTTATCAAAAATATATTAGTACTTACTAAAACGAATCCGTGGACATAAAGAACGAGGAAAATGAGCCTAAAACGACCAAGTTATACGCGTTTTAAGATCACCAAAACTATATATATATATTTGGTCACAAATAAAAATAATAACTTACGCACTAAATGGTATATTTTCTAGAAACGTTACTAAGGACTATATTCTTAACAAATGAATATGTTCGACCCAAGAGAATATTTATACGACTTAACGACGTTATTTTAAGGTTTTCAATACGAGGGGATAAAACGCTAACATTTTTATACGATATATATTACGACAAGTTTTTATAACTCTATTTGGACTTATTTTTCCTAAGTATGAAAAGTATTTTATCTTGACAATAACTAGTATTTCCAAGTCACGAGTGGTATAGGTATCATGTGCATGTGCATTCATTACATCACGGCATGATCTAAATTAGATCACGATTATTCATTTAGGTTGCGGCTAGTGTTCGCGCCTCATTGTCCCGATTACTTTACCATCGTTGTACCATCTTTGTACTATCACTCCAGGTGAGTTCTCATAGTCCCGTTTTAATTACTTATTTGATTTTAAATCCCACGGGGGAGAATACATTGCACAATTATTTTTGTACATGCCCAAGTATATCAAATTCCATACATTGCTTAAGTTGCCTTACTACCAAGTTAAGTCCCCTTATATATCATGGACCGTTAATTATAGCTAAGCGAGAGTGAGTGGATAGATCTATCGAGGGTGACACCTCCATTCGTGTTTGGGTTGCTCCAAATGGGACGAATGCATTTCATGTCTTAACGAATTGAGTGTCTGGTAAACACTCTGGTGGGGCCATTACAAAGTCTAGCTTCGGGGTCATGAGCTTAAGAGCCAATGTAGCATTTTGACATTTTTGTCGGTTTACTTATTACTTGTGGCTTTTGTACTTATGATTTAACTTATAAACCTATGATTATTCACCAACTTTATGTTGACCGTTTTCGCAATGTATTTCTCAGGTTATTAAGGTAGCTCATGTGCATACATTTGGACCTTCATGGAGTCGCGGAGTCGACGCGTCTCACTATATTTTCTGCACTTATGAAACGTTTGATCTTGTTGAACTTATTATTAATTATATTGGCAAACTCTTTTGGGACCTAAGCTTTGTAAACTCTGAATGTTTTAATGATCAAACGCTGTGTTTTCTAAACGACACTTTAGGTCGTTCAATATAACTGTAATTATGGTGCTATGACAGTCACCCCCAGGTATTCCATTCCGCTGCCATTCAGGTATTTTGGGGGTGTGACAGATTGGTACCAGAGCTAAGGTTATAGCGAACTAGGATGTATCATGGACCCTAGACTATAACCACATCATCATAGCATCTCATCATTTCATCATAGGTGCATATTCACTATACATGTTGCTTTACGCACACACTGTACGAGTTATTCATACCCATACTCATATATATATATGACTATATTGACCTGGTTCACAAGTGACATGTCTTCAGATACCCACGCTGTTATCCTTTCGTCGGATTCCGACATTGAAGATGCCTTGTCATCTTCCACTACCATTATACCACCAGCTGTACTTACACCACCATTAGCACTATTGAATTGTCATAAGAGCAAGGTTCTTATTCAGCCTATACATAGAATGCCGTTTGGTAGAGTATTCAGACTTAATTTTAATGGACTTATTAGGATGCTTATTACAAGGGAGATAGCATGTTTTCTTTCCTTCACTAGTAGGACGCTTACTACTTATGTACTACCACCACCGTTGGTTACTTATTTCACTATTGGTCGCCCCATAGTGCGTACTTTAACTTTACCTCTTAGATGTCGCGAGATAGCGCGAAAGAGGGTAGTATCCCATTCACTATTATCACCATTATCTCCTAACTCATCACTAGGATCTCATTGTCATCAATGTTATTCTCATCCTTTAGAATACCACCATTGTCATTTCCCTTTTCCATTTCCACTTGCCACGAATTAGATAACACCTTGTGGATAATACCAAGAATTACGGACTCAACAGGAACATCTGCAGGTTCCTCAAGAATGGCTTAGAATCTACACTATATAGGACTTGATCGATGCACAACTACAGATACCACTTCAGGACTATCTCGACTTTATGATGCCATAAATCTGATTTCACTTAGAGGGACTACAGGAAATCTTTAAACTAGACTTATATCTTTACTAGCTTTTACTATTAACCTAGCCACGGGAGGTGTGGCATAGTTCAAAGAAACTTGTAGTATTTTGATTGTTGTACAAACGGAATCACCAAGTATTGACTCTACTATAGGGGAATGGTTGTGCTATCTATGATATTGGTCCATATAGACCGAAACCTTCATGTATTATATTCATGTATTATGAATAGGATGATCCTTATTACCAATAGATTCTCATGGACTCTTATGATTTGATGAAAATAGATTTAAGCAAACCACTTCAAGAATGATGCAAGCCGCTGTTGGACAATTCACTATCAAGAATGTAACTACCGCCCTCACCAAGGAACTTACTCACGTGGAATTTATGGGTTGTAATCCCTCCTCCTTTAACGGAAATATAGACACAAAGGAATTTCTCAAATGGTTCGAAGAATTAGAAACAATCTTTCAATGTGGCGACTGCCGTAAGGAAGACAAAGTTAAGTTCGCCACTTGCACTTTTCAGGAGCATGCCCAGAAATGGTGGACTAAGTATGTCCAAGTAGTAGGAGTTGATGCTGCTTACTCACACTCTTGGGAGAAACTAAAAAGGATGATGAGTTTGAGGTTCTGTGTGAAAAGCGAATTACAAGCAATTGAACAAGAAACACTAAACCTTACCATGGTAGGAGATGATGTTGTTAAGTATACTACTTCTTTTTATGATTTCGCTCGACTAGGCTCTGCAATGGATGAATCAGAAAGCAAGAAACTTGAAAGGTACATCGGAGGACTTTCTCCTGAAATTCGTATGTTGGTCAACTCATTGGAACCCGATACCATGCCTAAAGCTATCAGGATGGCGATCGAAGCAAAGGAACGCCTAGCTCACCCCAAGATCTTAGGAAGAAAAAGTGACAATAAAAGGAAGTGGAACAACAAATGAGGTGAGAATGCCACACAAGGACCACACAAGAGACAAGGAGTTGCTAAACATAATGCTACAGGTCTAAAGGAAAAGAATGATTACCTTGGTATTTTACCTAAGTGTGAAGAGTGCCAACATCATCATAACCCAGGACGTTGCCCGGAACCATGTGGCAACTGTAAGAAGGTTACCCACAAAACCAAGGACTGCAGGTTTCCAATTGTGAGGGATAATCAGAAACCACCAATTACATGTTTTGGTTGTGGTGTAGTGGGACACTTCAAGAGTGAATGCCCGGAGTTGGGAAGCCAGAATTGGAAGAAGAAGTTTATGTTTTAATTATGTAAACCATAGTTGAGCCCTCTAGGGTTGTACTTTCTTTTGGTACTTTTCATAAGTACGTTGATGTAACCTAATTATATTAAGCACTTTCCTATCTAATGTAATGACTATCTTTAGTTATCACTGTGATAATCGTAACCTTCGTTTATTCCATTTTCTATTGCAATTGTGCAATTTTCAATCATTTCGTAACATTATACCATTGTCTTATTTAGGGAATAGGCCGATTTCGTATTTGACGGATTAGTAGATTATTACCAATCCATAGGATTTACCCATGTATCCAATAAACCATTCAACGAGTTTTATTTTAAACTATTTTACTACCTTATGGGGAAATTGTTTTACCAAATTTCTAAAATAAACCGTTTTGTTACCGTACTATAAACTGATTTTTCCGATATTAAGCCAAATATTTACTATTATTACGCGAAACAATTTTTATGTTACTTTGAAAGGAAATATTAAGATACCATTTTTAATAACAATGCGTTGAACACCATCTAAAGCTTTTGAGAAAAATAATATTATTTTGACTAAATCAAGCATCGCATCATTAGTCCTCAACTATACATAGCCTGATCACCTATGTATAATTCAGGAAGGATTATGCCATGAAGGAAATAGTTACTTTATAAAGTATTGCTAATAACAATCTTCATTTAAAAGCGTTTTAAACAAGTAAACTCTTTTATAAGTATCTTTTTCTGACAAACTCTCCCTGGATACTGATGCGTGGGAATCGCACCTTGCTTTACCTCTCGAGGGATCTCGCGAGGCTTACAACCCCCACCAGGCAGTGTACCTGATCGTTGTAGTATAGTATAGTGACAAGTACCGGGGGATTGATCGTTCAGCTTAGGAATAGTGTCGCTAGGATTAGAAAGCCTAATTAATAGTTCTAAAGATGAGAGATGATTATTTTTGTATTTTTATATTTTATGAAAGCAAGTAAAATCTCGGGTTTTGGAAGAGTGGGCGGAATTAGTTGTTATTCAACTAACCCAAAAACTACTTTATAACTAATTAAACTAATGAAAATGAAATTAAGCTAATATTAAACTAAGGTTGTGAGCAGTATTTGGAGAAATTGTGTTTACTTAGACTTCATTACTCCCTAGATATCTTTTACATGTCAATTACTTGTTACACTTGTATGGATGACGGATTGTATTCCTTAATACCATTCGTGGGGTGGCATACATAACTCCCCAACTCTATGAGCTCTTATCTCCTCCTACACCATGACCCAGCACAACTATAGGGATTGTAAACAGTGGCTCATGCATTAAATACAACCAATAAAGACCTAGTACGCCTCGGTTCATGTTTCTTAAGACGTTCAAGCATGTTACCATTTGGAGATCTGCCAGTTTTCTTAAGCCTAACATATAATATCATTCATCCAAGAACAAGAATAGACAAGTAATTAACACATAATCAACATCTAGGTTTCATTAGATCTAAGCAAACACAAAGGAAATCTAGCCTAGCATAGTAGAATTAAGATAAGAACAAAAGATAAACAACCAACACATAGACATATTGATTGAATTAAGAGTATACTTATCTCAATTACAATGCAAGGTATCAAGGGTTTGGAACCCTTGAAAAACCTGTAAAAGAGGCACCAAAATCGTCTTTAGGGTTTCACCAAAACTTCTCTTTTTTTTTAATGAAAAAACTAGAAAACTATATATAGGAAAATCGTCCTGACGGCGTCAAGAGTTAATTCTGACGCCGTCAGCCAGCCGCCAATAACTTCCTCGGACGCCCTAGATCCAATTGTGACGGCCTTGGTGACGCCGTCACCACCTACGGTAAAATATTCTTGGCCACTTTGACGCCGTCATATCTTCATCTGACGCCTTCACAACCTACGGTAAAATATTCATCCTTTCTGACGCCGTCAAGAGTAAACCTTGACGCCGTCACCTTGTGTTTTCAGCTTGGATTTTCGGTACTTTGTTGTTTTCTTCACTTTATGCTCCAAAAAACGTCCAAAATAGCCTCTTTTCCAGAATTCACTCTCCAAGCACCTAAAATCACAAAAGGAACGATTTAGGGCAATATTTGATCAAATAAAGTCGAATTCGGGCTTAAATGACCCCCTAAAAACGGATCATTTTTCGCCTCATCAGATACTTACCCCACATGTCACCCACTTAGCCATTAAGTTGGATTGTTCCATTGACTTCTCTAGGAGAGACTTTCCATATCAATTACGAGTAGGATTCCTCGATACCAGAAAAGCAATGAAAGGATTACAGAACTACTAACCAGGACTAGGAATATATAACAAGAAAAATTCATAACTCAACAACAATCCTAAGATACCACGAGACCATCCGACTCACCATCTCTGACCTAGTTGTCCAATTTATTTATTCAAAGGTACTAGCTAGACTGAGCTACATGATCGAACACATTGTGAAGGTACGCTAAACAACACCATGGGAATAAACCAAGCCTCCTAACCGATACTGTAGAGCGATTTGATTAAACATGACCTCATCTAAACGCAAACTTCCCTATAATAAGTTTCACCAAGGAAAAATTGATTTAAGTTAAGGGTATCGATGTAGATTCCCTTAAGGCATTGTGTTCTCAAGGAAATTCTAGATAACCTCACCTATACATCAAGAGAGGCATCAGACTCAAGAATATCTCCCCAGCTACATGTGAAGACAATACGGAAATTCATCGACAAAGTATCAATTGAAACCCTCATATTGCCAACATGATGACGATTTCAACGATAAACCATCTCAAGACTTAAGTTGGTTGAATACCTAGGGTTGTAGTTCTGCCCGATAACCACCAATAGGCACCATCCAATATCAGGAACCGAACATCAGACATCTATGCATTATGCGAACATTGCTTATCCTACTATTTTATCCTTGTTAGTATTTTCACTTTAAGTAAAGTCGATTTAAAAAAAAAATTGTGTTTATACAAATCACATATCTCGTAGACAATAATTTTTGAATAGCCTATTTTGAACAAATACGATCCTTTTAATCAATATTTAGCTAAACCATTGTACAATGGGAAATTATAAACATCAAGCTTTGGTAAACAGTCCTATTCACAACCTATTTGAAAACCGCGTCACATTTCCTAACTATTGAATTTTGAATCATCAAGAAAGATATTATTTAGTAAACCATTTGCTCCATTTTCTAAATTCGTTTATTCAAGAAAAAGATTTCGACCAAAGACTCAAAAATCGCGAGATAAATTTTGAAAACCAATCACCATGCTACATCGCTTATGCATTTAGGGCTTTGTGACTTGACAATAAGGAATATTGGAATATGTGATGAAGGAAAGTAGGAAGAACACCATAGAACGATTACAAACGTCAGTAATGGAGACCAAGCACAGTAGGCAAAGGATGACACATGACTTAGCAATCCATTAGACCAAAACACAAAGAATCAAACTTTGTTACCCCTATTCTATCTTCTACGTATAACGCCGTGTTCGAAAGACGTAACGTTGTGGAATTAGTCACAAGATTTATTGTACCTATTTCAATTGTTCCTGATAAAGGTGATCGAATCACCTCAGACTTCTAGCTATCATTTCAAGACTTCCTTCGGAACCCCAGTTAGATATAAACACCGCCTACTATCCTCAAACCGATGGTCAGAACGAGAGAACGATTCAAACATAGGAAAGTTATGCTCAGAGCATAAGTGATTGACTCTAGAAATGGTTGGACTAACTTTTTTTTCATAAATCAGATTCGTTTGCAACGATAGTTATCGCACGAGCGTAGAGACTACACCATTTGAGGCACTTTATGGTCGAAGTACCAATTACCCATTTACAGACCGAAATCAGAAAGTTAAATTCACTGGTCTAGAACTAAACTATGGAACAACAAAGGAAATTTCACAAGTCAAGAACCATTTACAAGCAACGAGAAACTGGTAGAAGTTAGGTTGGTACATGACGCACATCATACGGATTGGGTATCCTTGAAACAGCAAACTAACCAGGTTCACGTGAAAGAACGAGCTAAGTTGAAAGTTTTGCCTTGGAGAGGTATGATACAATTTTGGTAAACACGAGAGATCGAACCTTTAGTATACTGGACCAATTAAGATTCATTTTAGAATCGACCAGCTGACATATAAGATTTGAGTTCTGGCAGAGTTCAGCAACATATATTACCCATATTACCTTATAAACCTGAAGAAGCACTGATCATCTATTGACGAACCAAACTCGGAAATATCCTAACTTACTAGTCTAGTAGGCATTCATGAAATAACCAGAAATTTCCTACAAGTCAAGAATCAATTACAAATTCTATAAGTTGTAAACCATTAAAACTTCAAATTGGTAGCCAGATCATGTTGAGAGTTCTGCCTAGGAAAGGCATGATATTATTGGGAAAAATTTGGAAAGTTAAAACTGATATACACTGGACCATGTAATAATTCAGACAGAGTAGGCCTAGTAGCCTTCAGACTTGAACCTTGTTAAAGAACAGCCGGATTACACAACTATGTTTCACCTATTCATATCCCAGGAAATGACTTTCAGATTAGTCACTCATAATCCCAATTGGAAAGGAATCCAACCCAAAGAAAAACGTAAACTTGGTAAGGACCAATAGAGATCATGGACTGTTAGGTCGAACGGTTGAAGCAGAGTCGAATTTCTATCGTGGAAGTTCGCTGGAATTCTCAAATACTATCATCTTTTCACCAATACCGCTTCGGAGACCAACACAAACTGAACTTCGGGACGAAGTTCCTATTAGAGGGGAAGACTGTCACAACTCGTAATTTCCGGTCATTTTCCAAACCTTGACAATTTACTATTCACAAGTTACTATTCATCATTTACTATTCATTGATCACTATACATCGTTTTTGAGGTCATTTTGACATTCCGAGAAACATTCAGGAATTTTACTATTCACTTGACACTATTCATTTCCGAGAGAAAACCACTATTCACGTGCATTACTCATGTCATCGTAAACCTAGTTTACGGGTATTCAAAATTCGCGTAACCGTATTGGTTCAGGAGCGAATTCATGCATTATCATTTGGGACATTTCATACAGACTAGAAATAGTCTGCATATCCTCATTACGGCACTTGCATACTATTCCACTCGTAGGATAATTAAATTTATACTTTTGGTATAATTAACTTTTACGAATAATTATTTCTAAAATAAACATTAACAAACGATCAATAATGTGACTAACGCGTCCGACACTCCCGACTATGATCCCAATATATTTTTATATTCATTTTTATAATATAAAAATTATAATACTAATTTACCCAGTATTTTGGATATTTATTTTAATTATTAACGTAAGTTACTAAAATCACGACGGTTTTCGTAGAAATTAAACTATAATTATCTAAACACCCAATAATTTTACCCAACCCATTTTTATAATTTTTATAACTTTATTTTATCCCGGTTAACTCCGTTAAAATTTATTTTTAGTTAACCCGGTACCCGGTACACTTTAAAACTACAAAATATACACAAAATAATACAAAGTCACAAAAGTCTTACACTCCAACCCCCCCCCCCCCCTCCATTATGCCCCCCCCCCCCCCTCCATACCAATCCTTACACACTTTGAAAATCTTCTACTAACTAATTAATGTTGTAGAAACTTTTGTCTAACCTATTATACATATATTATACATGATATACTTTTATTCATTTCACAAATTACCAACTAGCAAATTTTTCCACTTTCCTCTCTTTTTCTCTCTTGGGTTCACGGCAAGCAACAAGAACAAGCAAGACCAAGAAATTTTCCAAGATCAAGTATCACACTAGTTTATTTAGGTTATTCTTGTAAGGTTTTGAAATACAAACTTAAGAATACTAAGGTTTGTCATCATCTAATCACACCATCTTTGAAGTAAGTATATCAAACTCATTTTTATAATTTTACCAAGTTTATACAAGATCCATATGATATATATACTAGATCTACATGCATATGCTATTTATACCACTTTATTTTACAAACTTTTAACTTTTGAACCTTAGATAGTGATTATAGTTAGATCCTTGTTAGATCCACTTGGTTTATGATGTTTAGGAACCCATGACACCCTAAGAAGGTGTATGGTAGGATTAGACTAGTTTTGTGGTGATTGAAAGTGGTTTGGTTGAAGTTGGAACAAGTTTGAAACTAGGAAAATGGTTTTTGAAACTACATATTGACCTACTGTCCCTATTTTTGAAACGTGGGAAAATCAGTGAATGATGAGTAATTTTTGACCAAAGATTTAGAAAATACTTTCAAAAACGAAACTTTAGGCGAAAGAACGGATTAAAAAGAGCTTATAACGAAGGAGATATGATTTTTGCAAATTTAACGACGAAAACTATTTTTATAAAAACTGCATGCTGTTTGGCAGTTTTCGACGGATAAAAAGAGGTATTAAACGTAACCTAGAGGAGTCGAGTTATCAAAAATATATTAGTACTTACTAAAACGAATCCGTGGACATAAAGAACGAGGAAAATGAGCCTAAAACGACCAAGTTATACGCGTTTTAAGATCACCAAAACTATATATATATATTTGGTCACAAATAAAAATAATAACTTACGCACTAAATGGTATATTTTCTAGAAACGTTACTAAGGACTATATTCTTAACAAATGAATATGTTCGACCCAAGAGAATATTTATACGACTTAACGACGTTATTTTAAGGTTTTCAATACGAGGGGATAAAACGCTAACATTTTTATACGATATATATTACGACAAGTTTTTATAACTCTATTTGGACTTATTTTTCCTAAGTATGGAAAGTATTTTATCTTGACAATAACTAGTATTTCCAAGTCACGAGTGGTATAGGTATCATGTGCATGTGCATTCATTACATCACGGCATGATCTAAATTAGATCACGATTATTCATTTAGGTTGCGGCTAGTGTTCGCGCCTCATTGTCCCGATTACTTTACCATCGTTGTACCATCTTTGTACTATCACTCCAGGTGAGTTCTCATAGCTCCGTTTTAATTACTTATTTGATTTTAAATCCCACGGGGGAGAATACATTGCACAATTATTTTTGTACATGCCCAAGTATATCAAATTCCATACATTGCTTAAGTTGCCTTACTACCAAGTTAAGTCCCCTTATATATCATGGACCGTTAATTATAGCTAAGCGAGAGTGAGTGGATAGATCTATCGAGGGTGACACCTCCATTCGTGTTTGGGTTGCTCCAAATGGGACGAATGCATTTCATGTCTTAACGAATTGAGTGTCTGGTAAACACTCTGGTGGGGCCATTACAAAGTCTAGCTTCGGGGTCATGAGCTTAAGAGCCAATGTAGCATTTTGACATTTTTGTCGGTTTACTTATTACTTGTGGCTTTTGTACTTACGATTTAACTTATAAACCTATGATTATTCACCAACTTTATGTTGACCGTTTTCGCAATGTATTTCTCAGGTTATTAAGGTAGCTCATGTGCATACATTTGGACCTTCATGGAGTCGCGGAGTCGACGCGTCTCACTATATTTTCTGCACTTATGAAACGTTTGATCTTGTTGAACTTATTATTAACTATATTGGCAAACTCTTTTGGGACCTAAGCTTTGTAAACTCTGAATGTTTTAATGATCAAACGCTGTATTTTCTAAACGACACTTTAGGTCGTTCAGTATAACTGTATTATGGTGCTATGACAGTCACCCCCAGGTATTCCATTCCGCTGCCATTCAGGTATTTTGGGGGTGTGACACCATGTCTTATCAACATCTATTTCTTCAGTTAATCGTCACAGGTACCCGCCGCCGCAACGTGCAGACACCCTCGTAGTTAATACATAAACCAAATAAACAAACTAATCCAAACAACCCTTGATGAATGGAACTTTATTCACTTTGGTTAAGGGTGCGTTTGGTATGCTCCCGTGAATCACAATGGGTATGAGTTTGATAGTAGTGGTGGGCCCCTCGCCTATGATAGAGTCATTCCTCCCCTCTTGGACTCCTATGGAGTATGGATAATATCCATTTTTCATTCCCATGTAATGTGGGCCTCTCATGTTAACCAAACACTTAGAATCATTACCACTATGATTCCCTCATTCCCATAAGAGGATACCAAACGCACCCTAAATTATAATGTTTATAAATTGTATAGAAGTTTGAAAAGATGATGAGTACTGTAGGCTTGTGGCATGGCATGTATCTATTTTTTTACTAGCTATCCCACATCGATCAAAGAGACAATATTTGGCTAGTCAATATACAGCTGCGTATCTACGCCATATGTGTTGTAAGTGCTATTATGTTGTTTATTATGACATATGAGTTGCAGTTAACTAAACATGTTACTTGATTCTCGAGGTCATAATGAATAACTTATATATCACTTTAACTTTTTAGGTATATATCTATATTTTTCGTTAATATAACTTCAAGTGTTACAAATATAGGTATTCAGTTCATGTTTAATGACATTAGACCTTAGTTATTATGATTCTCCTTTATCCTCTACTTACAAATTATTTAAATCTAGTGAACAAAATTCAATAATTATTTACGGGTCTGATATTGTTCTTCAACTTTGTTTCGACTTGATAATGTAGACTTGAAGCATAGACTTGAATATCAATTTGACCCGTTTTCTCCCTTTTCATGAAGATAAGATTTGGCACGCGATAATCTTATTTGTAAGTCAATCTTTGAATGTGGGTATACTGAAAACAATGAAATGAGTGATGATGTAACTTGAACTTGTTCAGTATCTTGACCGTTACTTTATTCTTTATGTATAAGCAATGTTTGAAAGCTGTTTTTTAGTCGACCGAGTTCAGAGTGATCAAATGGTTGGAACACTCGAGGGAGAAAGCATTTCAATATGCGCAGTTTTAATTTGTGCTAATTCATGGAGTAAAACACATGGCTAAACCTTATGCAACTCAACACGACGAAAGTAACTCACTAAACATGGATCGAGTATCATTGCTATCATTCATGAGTCATAAGTGAAAAGAAGAACCATTTTGTTCCATATCAACTATCGTACTATAACATATTGACTCGACCTGTTATCTTAACTACTTATAATGGAAAAATAGTCAAATGTGAAAAGTGGAAAACTGAATTTTTGGTCAATCCCCATAATGCCCTTGTCAAAGTTTAGGAAATCCAATTAACGTTGCCTGGATGACTAAGGGTGTGTTTACTTTTTTCCTTAATGCCTCTTAATGACCACTTGAGAATATAATATCATTATTATTTTTATTTGGGCCCACCAATTCTCTTTGATGATCTTTGTGCATAGAGAGTGAAAATACCCTCTCATCCTCATTAAGAGGTATTAAGGGAAGAGGGACCCACATAACCCTTAGCTAAAAAAAAGTAAACAAACCCTAAATCATATTTTCAATGTCTGGATGTGTAAATATAGAAATACGAGTAATAAAATATGGAAATTATATAACAATAAAAACTTATTTGAAACTTATGCCATAAACAGAGTGTATTTGAAACTTATTTGAAAGGTTTTTCAAAGAAAGTATTAAATAGTCAAGTGATTTAGGGGATGTCAATGAAAGGCTGTAAAAACATGTTTCACCTCATTACCAACTCTTTCTCTTATATCATCTATTACCACCATCACCTCACAGCCGTTGATGCCACCACCTTTCAGCCGCCACCACCTCAAAATCACTGACAACGACCACATCACAGCCGCCACTAACGAAACTGCCACCATCAAAACTCCACCACTCGTAACCCATAACCAAAACCCCACAACCCTCATATAAATTAAAGTTTTTTGAAGCATATTAAGGGTTATTTTTCTTTCTTTCTTTTTTTTTTGTTTGTTTTTGAATAGATCTATCTATACTACCTATAAAGCAAAAATGGTCAAAAGGTGAATGTGAAAAGTCAAGAAAGTGAAAAGTGAAATGTTGAAAAACATATATAAGGAAATATTGAAATGCATTTAATACTCTTATTAAAATACCCCATTACTTAAAAGTACAATGATTTATTCATATTGTACAACCAATTAAAACAATTAATACAAATCACAAACCGGGTTGACCCAGGACGCTTCAAACCCGACGGGTTGAACCGGTTTAATTTGACCCGTTTTCGACCTAACCTAGCATGTTGACCCGGTTTAACTCGACCAAATTTTCGACCGGAACGGTTCAACCGGTTGAACCACCCGGGTCAAACCGGGTTTCAAAACATTATTTTTAATTCCCAAATCTTCAAACTTTTATTATTTTTCATTTATAACCAATTAAAACAATTAATACAAATCACAAACCGGGTTGACCCGGGACGCTTCAAACCCGACGAGTTGAACCAGTTTAATTTGACCCGTTTTCGACCTAACCTAACATGTTGACCCGGTTTAAATCGACCAAATTTTCGACCGGAACGGTTCAACCGGTTGAACCACCCGGGTCGAACCGGGTTTCAAAACATTATTTTTAATTCCCAAAACTTCAAACTTTTATTACTTTTCATTTATAACCAATTAATACAAATCACAAACCAGGTTGACCCGGGACGCTTCAAACTCGCCAGGTTGAACGGTTTAATTTGACCCATTTTCGACCCAACCTAGCAAGTTGACCCGGTTTAAATCGACCAATTTTTCGACCGGAACGGTTTAACCGGTTGAACCACCCGGGTGGAACCGGGTTTCAAAACATTATGTTTAATTCCCAAATCTTCAAACTTTTATTATTTTTCATTTACAACCTAGAATTTTTTTTATCAATAAACTATATGTCGCTATAAAATCCCGTTGCTATGCACGGGTACTCGTCTAGTATATTAAATAAGTTTTGGGGTTTTTTATTTATTTATTTATTGTTTTTTATTTTTTTTTAGATCTGTATATATTTTATATGTAGATCTCGGGTCTTATAATATTTTGATTCTTTATTTCAGTGGTTGCCGGAATCTTACTCAGTGACCGTGGATGGGGAGGGATATTATCAACTATTACGTGATTCTAACGTTGCTAATTGGAGGAATCCCTATTGGCATGCCCATCGTTCTCTCTGTAACCATGGCTACTGGATCTCATCATTTAGCTCAGCAGATTTGTTCCTTCATAGATATTTACCAATATATCCTCTTTTTTTGAAACCTTTGACATATGTTTGCAGGTAATGTAGGGAGTCTTTACAAAGAGAGTGACGGTCATTGAAGAAATGGCGGGAATGGACGTTCTTTGCAGTGACAAAACTGGAACGTTAACACCAAACAAGCTCATTGTCGATAAGAACCTTATTGAGGTTAGTTCATAAATGTGTCTAAATGGCAACTTGATAGGTAAAACAGTAGAGGTCGCTATTTTGACCGCATTTACCTATAAATGTGCCAACTCTGGATTTTTTTATCTGATGGATCAAATGGATTAAGTATAAAATATTTGATGCGAGGAACGGGCCACAATGGGTTGAACATGATGAAATTTAATGGATGTAATCACATTGACACATTAGTTATTGATTAATATTTTTAATAAAAATGTTTTCTTTAAACCATCCAGACCCACATTGACTCGTATTAAAATTGCCATTTTGAACCTTTCCAACACTCCTATTTTGCTACCTGAAATGATACGGTAAGCATCTTGTAAATTTTTTTACTACCTTGTGTTTAACTTTTTGTTTACTTAAATTCGATGGTATTTGCCAAAGGAGTAGATGCAGATACCATTGTTTTGATGTCAGCTCGAGCCTCTAGAACCAAAAACCAGGATGCCATTGATACTGCTATACTTGGTAAGCTTGCTGATCCAAAAGAAGTAATATTGTCAAGAACCAGTTATACAGTAAAACAATTTGTGTTTTGTTTTGTAATTATTTGTATTGTTAGGCTCTTTAAACATTTCTTGTTTGCATTCGAGGCAAGAACTACATTTTTGCCGTTCAATCCTACTGATAAGCGCACATCGTTGACTTATCTGGACAATGAGGGTAAAATGCATAGAGTTAGCAAGGGTGCTCCCGAACAGGTACCATGACATTATCAATAGGAAAACTTGACTTCTTCCTTCCCTTTTTTTCCATTTGAAAATACTGAATTACTTTTATTTTTTATGTACTAGATTTTGAATCTTGCACACAACAAATCAAATATTGAACGCCAAGTTCATTCTATTATAGACAATTACATTCACTTGATGTAGCATACCAGGTCATTTATATTAAACATATTTTTTGATCTATTTGACAGTAGTTTTTTAAGGGATTTCTTGGTTGATTTTTTGGTTTCAATGAAAAAAGGATGTACCTTAACGAAGAAAAGAGATCCCTGGAGGATCATGGCAGTATGTAGGACTCATGCCTCTATTCGATCAACCAAGGCATGATAGTGCCGATACTATACGAAGGGCTTTGGATCTAGGAGTAAATGTTAAAATGATAACAGGTACGTCAAACAAATGCATATTTTGCAATTTTGAACTAAAATCAACTACTTGCCAACTTGGTGATTCATACGATTCTTTATGGTAAAAATAAATTCTCAAATTGACTACTTGCCAACTTGCATTTCAAATATAAGCTAGGAGTGCAAACTTCTACAATGAACAAATACCTTAGTGAATCGAAAGGAAACTTTTTTAGGCAGTAAATGCTAGCAAAATTTTGGCACTTGTTAGGAACATTTTTGGTATCTCGTATACGGGTACATCAATGTATTAAAAGTAACGGCTACTTTTTAATGGACTTGCATTTGTCACATTAAATTTTTTTCCTTGCTTTGAAACTTTTATATACTGATAAAGTTGAGATAAGCTTTATTTCATATGTACTCACCTACATATGTGTCTTCCAGGTGGTGAATGAAAATGCGGATGTGCAATGTCATATAGTAAAGATGTCAACACGCTCCAAACTTAGTTGCTTGAGCGGGAAAATGTATACAAAAAGTCACATAGCGAGTAGTGATTACGAGGGTATTGTGACTGTATGAGATGTAACTACACGTGTGGACGTATGGTCCGGACTGGGCCAGGAATGGGCCAGGCCCGGGTAGCCAGCGGCCCACTTTACGCGCTTTGTGGATGTATGGTCCGGACTGGGCCAGGAATGGGTCAGGCCCGGGTAGCCAGCGGCCCACTCTACGCGTTAACCCTAATCCATGCCTTATAAATATAGGGCTGGGATCTCTTTATTCAACACAAAAATAATACAACATGACAGGTTATCCTAAACCTAATAATTATTATATGCTCCGCGCATCACATACTAACTTGACCGTCGGAGGTGGATCCCGGGGCTACGGCCTCGGGTCCACTCCTAACGGGTTTTCTTTGTTGACAGGTCTACTCAGGGCTTATGAAGACGACTAACGGCCCAAGGAGAGTCGTTGAACAGCCCGCGCCAGATTATGCATCAACAAGTTGGCGCCATCCGTGGGACATGGCTACGACAAGTTTCGTGCTCTCACATCGCTGGAAAAGCAACCATCGATATGCAACTACGCGTTGGATCGATATATACAGATACGGTACACATACTGTTTGTTTTGGCTTGACTTGGTCAAACATGTCATGCTAACTTTAAGAATGTTAATTCTTAATTGTTGTCGTACGTATACACATTCTTTAACAAAGAAAACTTTGATTTTGCACATATCTTTTTAAATTCGGTAAGTTATATCCGATATTCTTGTACATATCTTTTGGTACGTATCTTTTAAATCGATCAGATTTAATATCTTTTAAAGATTCAAAAGATTTTACATAAATCTTTAAACCTTGATAAACACGATTTTATCTATCGCTACGAGCGCATTAAATCCGCACGATCGGACATATTTTATCTTTTAGCCGCGAAACAGCACAGTGGCGATAAATCTACCCGCGTTAGTCCATGCGTTCGGAAATCTTCGCAGATTGGCGCCATGCGCGCACTGTCATGTACAGGCACCACGATGCTAGTCAATCGCCATGAGCACACTGCACTGTTACATACAGGCACTGGACGAAAGCCATGGTCAACTGCGATCATCCAAAAACGTTAGAGTCTATGCGGTCACGATAAATCTATCTGCGTCTGTGCGTGCAACAGAAATTATTAGTCGCGGCCATGGTACATCCATCCGCGCCATTCTTAAAAAAAAAAAAAAAAAAAAAAAAAAAAATCAATCGCCATGCGCGCATTCCTTTTATTTATTAGCTACGCGCTACCTTCTTTTACGTAGTACGTAAAACCTCACGTTAGGTGTAATTCACGCTACTGCTTCTTTTATATATTTATTATATGCTATGTGCTATATTTTTGCTACGCGCTTATCTTTTACTTTATTAAGTTTTATATGTTGCGATTCGCGGCATATACTTTTAATATTTGCATTAAGTGTTTTTCAGGATAACTAAGTTTAATACTCCTACACGAGTAGCACCATCAAACTTGGGGGGCTACTAGGGTATATAATACCACTGCGCGCGACAGCGTTACGCAGGTATATTTGGAAGCAGATCGTACGTAAGAGGTACTGCAGGCCCGGTACAAAGACGGATTTAAACAATTCGCACCATCTTGCCGCAGGGGAGACGTTCTCTGTCGGTTGTAAAGACGCGCAAACAGCGCGCACCTCTGCGCACTGCGCATACGTTTGTTGCACACTGCGCACATTCTTGTCGCGGACAACGCACACTTCTGCCACAGAAGTACGTCTTCTGTCGCACCATGTTGCATCGCTACTGGTACAAAAGGTACGCCCTTACCCAGGATACAGCATGAGGAATCCACCTTCACCACGGACACCTTCACCACGGACACCTTCACCATTGTGAGACAATCACAATCGCAATCCCGGTGCGCATTATCGCATGGGGACTGCGCAGTATGATCCGTCCCTCACGCATACATGAACCCAGTGCGTACCGTCGCATTTGGTTGATTGTGCCTACGCGGCCATAAACAGAACTTAAGTTTAGCATAACATAGCCATGCGCTATGTCATACTAAACTCGGGGGCTTGTGGACGTATGGTCCGGACTGGGCCAGGAATGGGCCAGGCCCGGGTAGCCAGCGGCCCACTTTACGCGCTTTGTGGATGTATGGTCCGGACTGGGCCAGGAATGGGTCAGGCCCGGGTAGCCAGCGGCCCACTCTACGCGTTAACCCTAATCCATGCTTTATAAATATAGGGCTGGGATCTCTTTATTCAACACAAAAATAATACAACATGACAGGTTATCCTAAACCTAATAATTATTATATGCTCCGCGCATCACATACTAACTTGACCGTCGGAGGTGGATCCCGGGGCTACGGCCTCGGGTCCACTCCTAACGGGTTTTCTTTGTTGACAGGTCTACTCAGGGCTTATGAAGACGACTAACGGCCCAAGGAGAGTCGTTGAACAGCCCGCGCCAGATTATGCATCAACAACACGTTTTATGTATAATGTTACATGAAACATTTATAGTTGTTCGCCGCTAGATAATTCGTTGCTATGCATTTTGATTAGTACACGTTTATAGTTGTTTGCCGCTAGAAAATTCCGTTGCTATGCACGGGTACTCGTCTAGTTCTATAAAAGTCATGTTGGTTTTCATTTTCCAAGTTCAATAGTAATTCATTACACTCAAAAAAGATTTATTGTGTAATTATAAATCCAAATAATAATAATAATAATAATAATAATAATAATAATAATAATAAGGCATACAAGTTTACTGTTTATATATATATAAACAATTCTTGATCATGCCAAAAGAAAATTATAAAAAAGATAAAAAATGATCCTTGAACATCAAACTCAATATGAAGCTCTTGCAAGTAAAACCCTTTTCTGTTTTGGTTGTGGCAGTGTGACCCGTGATGTCGGATTGGGTTGGCCCAGTGGATCTTGCACTTCAAAGGGTCAATAAATGAAGAAATGTTTGTTTAAGAACTTAAAAGATTATAGGGCCTTTTTGACGTCTTTAAATTTTAATGATTTGATAAATTGAATTACCGAAGCGTTCTCACGGCTAACATGTGATGCGTAATATGACTATGCTTAAAATGCTCGGTACAAGGGCTGATGGCTCAAGCCATAGCCTTCGGCGCCACCATATGATGCGAGACATCACACCGGAAGTGGGATGGTGGGTCTTGGCGTCATGGCCACCAGCTCACGCTAGCCTTTTTTTTTTTTTTTTTTTTTTTTTTTTTTTTTTTTTTTTTTTTTAACTATATATTATAATCATACCTTATAAGCATTATCTACAAGTATTTAAACCACAAATAAAAATAAAAAAATACTACTAATCTAATATAATTAATACACTATTAAAAACACCATTTCATTAAAAAATACCGCTATTTAATCACAATGTATAATATAATTAAGCTTCCAAAACAAAAATATGAGATCCAGCAGGCCAAAACAAAAATTGAAGATATTCATTGCTACAAATTTTATTACAGGGTACCCGCCGCCGCATCGCACGGGTACCCTGCTAGTTTACACTATGTTTCCGAGTTCATATTTGGAGAGAAGAGAAGAGAAGTGGAGAGGAAATTGAAAAAAAAATCAACTTCCCAAATTTTTTTTAGAGAGAAGAGAAGAGGAGAGGAAATTATGCCAAAACTTCTCTCCTAATCTTCTTCCCAAATTGGGATGATTTGGAGAGAAGGAGATTTTAAAGCCATTTTTCTTACGTGTCATTTCTTTTATCTCCGACTAGAGAACACAAAATTAAAAATAATTTTTGTTTTGTCTTTCCTCTTCTTTTCTCTCTTGTTTCCTCTCTTCATTTATTTTCTTTCCGTTTTAACAAGGGGAACAAAGTCACTTTATCCAATTAAGACATTCAAAAAAAGCCCGAAGATACGAAGGTCTTGGCAATCAAAACTAACAAGAAGGATCCGGTTGATGCGAGTATCGTCGAGGAGAAAAAAAAACAAATCCGGGCCTTATATACTATTCACAAGGCTAGTTTACTTTTATTTTTACGTCTAATTTTTATTTTACGTATTTTTTTATTGTATTATTTTAGTTTGATGTATTTTTTCTATTTTATGTAGTATAGTTTTTTATTAATTTAATTAAGTTTTAGCTAAATATATTGTTTATTTAAAAAAAATAAAGGAAAAATTTGTACGACGGCGTGTTATGCTAGAGAGAGGCGTTGTGGTGTTATAGCCAAAATTAGTGCCATGAGCAAAAAGTGCTAAGCTGGCACCAGTTTTTCATATGGCACTACCCACGACGCCAATTGTAACTAGCGCTGTGAAAGGAACATGTGGACAAGAATTTTATCACAATATGTTGCAAGTCTTTTATTATTGAACTACTATTTTTAAAAAAATAAAATTAAAAAAAAATAAAAAAATTATATAAGGTATTGTAGGAGGTTAAAGTAGTGTGTGGATCAGCTTATTTAAACTGATTATCAGTTTATCCGAATTTGAAAAAGTTATAAGTTTACTTTTGTTATTTATTATTATTTTTTTTTTCATTTTTTTAATGTTTATAAGCTTGTCAACTTTATTGTAAGTTGGAGTTGTCAAACTATGTAAGTTATATAAAGCGAGTTTGTGACTTCTTTATTTAACTTCAAATAAATACATAAACCAATTAAACAAACTAATCTAAACAACCTATTAAGGAATGAAATTCTATTCATTTTGGTTAAACTATATTGTTTAAGCAACGAAGAGAAAGGGTTTCCCATACTCAGCCGATTATCCTTTGACTATGGCATGGTATGATATATACCAGTTATCCCACATCGATATAAGAGACACAATTTGGCTACTTTATATAGAATTGCATACAAGAATTAAAAGAATTGTGATTGCTATTATGTTGTTTCGCTTAACGTGAGTGTCATGTAAATTAACAGGTTACATGCCTGCTCTGTTAGGCAAACAACTTATATACGCTCTTAACTTTTTATGAATATAATAAAACGAGAGTTGATACAATTTTTGTACTCTACTATAGTAAGCAACTTTTTTGTATATACACTAAAACGAGTGTTAGTTATGATCTGTCCTTCGCCGGACTTTTATTTAGAGCAATTGAAATACATCGTTTTATAAAAGACTTTTACTATTTAATAAGTTTTTTAGATGACTTTGTGCATTGTAACAAAAGCTTTACTAAAGGGTTTGACATAAAACTACCAAAGTGATTTTTATTAATTGAAGACTTAAATTACACAAATGGGGTATAAAAAAAAGCTATTGCAAAACATTTTAGCATTGGAGAAGATTTTGAAAAAAAGTTTTTTGTATAAGAAATTAAATGGAATAATTAATGTTTAATCTAGTAAAAGTCTTTAATAGTTTTGTGCAATGCCGATATCTTACTGTTTAAGTTTACTAAAAAAAAAAAAAAACTCACTCACTATTTTGCGGGTATTGTTTTTCATTTTTGTTACGACTTTTTGGTTTGACAACATTAACGCTACGTTCCCGTGTTTAATTTTGGGGTGAAACGAAAGAAAAGAAAAGGAAATTGTGATAATGTTTTCTTCTTCAGTCTTTTTAAGACATGAAAACAAAGTAAATGAATGAAATTTGAAAACAAAGTAAATGAATGAAATTTGAGGAGAAATTGAGTATATAACTTTCCTCCCAAAAATGAGAAGAAATGAAAGTAAACTAAAATATAACATATCAAAATAACAAAACTATCTTTAATTGTAAATAGACTCAATAAGAATGTTACATAATTCTTCTAAAGGCAATAGCTTATACAAGCTTTTAACCTTTTTCACGCTTTACGGAACTTTGATTTTTCATTTATACTAGCAGGGTACCCACGCGTTGTGGCGGTGGGTACCCTTTTATTTAAAGTCCATGCACCAACAAAATAACGATGATGAGTTTGTTAACCTGAGAAAATCATTCTGTACAATAATTTTGAGACGGAGGGAGTAACCATTTTACCTTTACGTTTTTTAACAAATCTATTAATAGTGAAGGGTAAATTGGTCTCTACATATTAGAGTTTATGAATCTTTTTAAAATCAAATAAATACATAACAAAGCTAACTAAACAAGTCCAAACAAGTTGAATTTTATTCACTTTGGTTATATTATATTGTTTATTAACTGTATAGAAGTTTGAGTAAGACGATGAGTGTATATATATTTTGACTTTGCTATGGGCATGTATCTATTTTGTACCAGTTATCCCACATCGATCAACATAATAAAATTTGGCTAGTTAATATGCATTTGCGTACGGAACGTATGTGTGTTGTGATTGCTATTATGTTGTTTATTTATGCCATGAGAATTTGTTAATTGGCATGTTACAAATGAATAACTATATAAGCTCTTAACATTTTATAAATCTAATGTAATTTTGATATCATAGTAAACAACAAAACATTTGTGAATGTAATTTTGACTTTTTATAAATGTAATGTAATTTTGATATCATAGTAAACAACATTTTGTCAAGTGTAGTTATGATACGCATTTCACCGGATTTTTTATTTTCATTTATATAGTCTAGCCAAATGCCCGCGCTATGCGATGGCAAAAGTAATTTCAAGATTATCCAAATTTTCATAAAATTTTATACTCTAAACTCTTTTATATCAATTAGCACATATGAAATAAAACATTGTTAGTATTTTTTTCATAAGCCAATGATATTTATTACATGCAGAAATTTGACTTCAATTTAAAAAATTATTAATAATTACTTTATAACTCCAAAAAATCATTAACTCAAATTTATATTCTAAGAAAATGTGTTTTAAGTGCTTGTACCATCTTCATGGTAATTTGTACTACTTAATAGGCCTATTAATACACCTCTTTTACAAGTAGCTTTACCAAATGGGCAAATCGCATAAAAAAGTATCCATCTTAGGTCCAATTTCATTTAAAGGTACTACTCTTTTTTTTTTCTCAATTTAAGGTACCCGACTTTTTTTTTGCCGATTAAGGTTTTTTTTATAACTTTCGATAACTATTTCGTTAGTAAATTACATAATTGGTCCTTGAGTTTGTATAGGCATTTAATGTTTAGTAAATTACATGATTTAGGTTTTTTTTCTAACTTCCGTTAACTATTTCGTTAACTTTTTACGTTTTTCGTCCGATTTTTTACATTTTCGTCCGTTTTTTCACGTTTTCGTCCAATTTTTTACGTTTTCGCCCGATTTTTCACGTTTTCGTCTGTTTTTTACGTTTTTTGTCCGTTTTTTTCACGTTTTCGTCTGTTTTTTACGTTTTTCGTCCGTTTTTTTCACGTTTTCGTCCGGTTTTTCACGTTTTTGTCCGTTTTTTTCACGTTTTCGCCCGATTTTTTTACGTTTTCGTCCGTTTTTTCACGTTTTTGTCCGATTTTTCACGTTTTCGTCGGTTTTTTCACGTTTTCGTCCGTTTTTTACGTTTTTGTCGTTTTTTCACGTTTTCGTCCGGTTTTTAACGTTTTCGTCCGTTTTTTCACGTTTTCGTCCGGGTTTTCACGTTTCCGTCCGGTTTTTCACATTTTCGTCCGTTTTTTCACGTTTTCGTCCATTTTTTCACTTTTTCTTCCAATTTTACACGTTTTCGGAAATGTGAAAAAACAGACGAAAAATCGGACGGAAACGTGAAAAAACAGACGAAAACGTGAAAAGACGGACGAAAACGAAAAAAACGGATGAAAACGCGGAAAAACGGACGAAAACGTGAAAAAACGGACGAAAACAGGAAAAAACAGACGAAAACGTAAAAAAACGAAGAAAACATGAAAAAACGGACGAAAACGTGAAAAAACGGACGAAAACGTGAAAAACCGGACGAAAACGTAAAAAAAATGACAAAAACGTGAAAAACGGACGAAAACGTGAAAAATCGGACGAAAACGTGAAAAAATGGACGAAAACGTAAAAAAACGGATGAAAACGTAAAAAAGCGGACGAAAACGTGAAAAACGGACGAAAACGTAAAAAAAACGGGCGAAAACGTGAAAAAACGGTCGAAAACGTGAAAAAACGGACGAAAACGTGAAAAAACGGACGAAAAACTTAAAAAAGAGACGAAAACGTAAAAAATCGGGCGAAAACGTAAAAAATCGGACGAAAACGTGAAAAAACGGACGAAAACGTAAAAAGTTAACGAAATAGTTAACGGAAGTTAGAAAAAAAACCTAAATCATGTAATTTACTAAACATGAAATGCCTATACAAACTCAAGGACCAATTATGTAATTTACTAACGAAATAGTTAACGAAAGTTAGAAAAAAACCTTAATCGGCCCAAAAAAAAAGTCGGGTACCTTAAATTGAGAAAAAAAAAGGAGTAGTACCTTTAATTGAAATTGGACCTAAGATGGATACCTTTTTATGCGATTTGCCCTTACCAAATATGAACAATCGTATCCCCAGAAACCATGAACACCAAAATCAAAATTAACCCAATTTCAATCCAATAAAATCCAATTCCTTCATAACCCACAACCAAAACCACCAATCCATCATTTCCCCCATTTCAATTTTAACATATTTGTTCTGTAATGGCGGCTTCGTTTCATAGGGGTTCTTATCAATCCAATGAAGATTACACACTGAAGATCTCTCATTCGGTTTATGTGACTAATTTTCCTGATTCTATCAATTCCCGTGAATTATGGAAAACGTGTAGTGCTTATGGCACGGTGGTAGATGTCTTTATTCCGATCAAAAAATCCAAGGCAGGTAAAAGATTTGCTTTCGTTCGCTTCATTAAGGTTAATAATCTTGTTCGACTGGTGGAGAATCTTTGTACTATTTGGATAGGATGTCATCACCTATACGCTAATCAGGTTCGTTTTGAAAGGCCTCAAAAACCTAATTTTCCACCTCTTAATATAAAGACCGGGGTTCCTAGTAAAACATTCAGTTCAATGTGGTCTCGAAAGCCTAACGGTCATGCTGGCTCATATGTGAATATAGTTAATGGTGTGTCTACATCGGGTGTACCTGGCGCTTTGATTTCTCCTTCACCCGTTTTGGTGTTAGACGATTCATGTTTTGTTGAACGAGATTTGTCAAAATATGTTATGGGTAGAGTGAAAGACTTTACTTCTATTCCTAATTTGCAAACCCTCCTCATGGATGAAGGGTTTTTCGACGTTAAGTTGACGTATCTTGGGGGTACGTGGGTGATGTTCGAATTTGATAAGGTGGAAACTAAGGAGAATATGATGCATCATACTGGGGTTAACTCTTGGTTTCATGAATTACAAAATGCGGTTAATGATTTCGTTAGTGATGAGCGTATCGTATGGGTGGATATCGAGGGGATTCCACTTAATGCTTGGTCCCGTGAAACTTTTATTAGAATTGGTAAGAAATGGGGAGAGACGTTGGACATGGAGGATAATGTTGATTCTTCTTTTGGTCGTAAACGTTTATGTATAAAGACCAAACATGCTATTTCTATACAGGAGTCGTTTAAGATTGTTGTAAAAGGTAAGGTTCTCATGGTACGTGCGAAAGAATTGTCTACATGGAACCCTACTTTTTTGGCTCACAATGAGATGGAATATTCATCGGATGATGAATCGGTTCATGATTCTAAAAAAAATAATGCTCGTTCTCTAATACATGATGAGGAGTCAGGCGATGATAATGCTAGTGATGATGAAGAAGTTCCAGAAACTGTTTTTGGGGCTAACTCTTCTTCACCTAAGAATTCTAGTAGAGAGAGGGAGAAACAACATTCGGATGACCCGTTTCTGATTTATGAATTATTGAAGAAGAAGAAGAAGAACTGTGGTGAGGAACATGTGTTGAGTCCATCATTGTCTCATCCCCCCGGTTTTACTCCGGAGGTTTCTTTGAAACGGAATATAAATGATATTGATATTGGAGATACTGTTATTGGAGATTCTGAAAGTAACGTGGTCAAGGCATTCTCGCCGATGTTTAATGCCAAGGTTATGAATACTTCCCAAGATGTTCCAGTGGAGGTTAATAGCGAATCCGAGGGGCAGAAGGTTGTCAATAATGGAGGTACCGTGTTGGGAGTTATGGAAGACATAATTCGTGTTGGTCAAGCAATGGGTTATGCTATGGAGGGAAGTATAAAGGATCTGGAATTTATCATTGGGATGCATGGAGACGAAACTATTTTTAGATGAATATTTTATCCATTAATATACAAGGTCTTGGTCACAAGACGAAAAAGGAGTGGATAAAGGCGTTAACTAATAAGTATAAGCTTAATGTTGTAGCGATTCAAGAGACTAAGATGTCTAATGTCTCTCATATGGATGTGAAATTTATGTGGGGAAATTCTAACTATGATTATGTTTGTAGTGACTCTTTAGGGAGTTCGGGTGGTATTTTATGTGTTTGGGAGGCGGCGATTTTTAAGAAAGATTACGTTACGATTTCAGATAACTTTGTTGCTATTTATGGGACATGGTTACCTAGTAATTCCAAGATCCTTTTTGTTGTCATTTATGCTCCACAACAAGCTTCGTGCAAAAGGGTTTTATGGGATTATGTTTCGACTTTGTTAGGTCGGTGGAATGGTGAGGCGATTATTATGGGCGATTTTAATGAGGTGCGTTCAAGTGATGAAAGGCGTGGTTCATGTTTTAATCCTTCTAGTGCCAGATGTTTTGATCAGTTTATTTTATCATCGGGCCTTGTTGATGTTAAACTGGAAGGATATACGTTTACGTGGTCTCACCCATCGGCTTCAAAAATGAGCAAACTTGACCGTTTCCTTGTCTCTGATGGCATCTTCTCGCTCTTTCCTTCTATCACGGCTTTATGCCTTGATCGACATTTATCGGACCACCGCCCGATTCTGCTTCGGGAAGTGCACTTGGATTTTGGCCCGACCCCCTTTCGGTTTTATCATTCATGGTTCAACTTTGTTGGGTTTGATGATATGGTTGAACATACGTGGCGATCATTTACTCACTCGGATGGGAACGGGATGATTCGATTCAAGAAAAAATTACAGGACTTAAAGATTATCATGCGTCGTTGGGTTAATGACAAGAGAATACACTTGTCTGGTTCTAAGCGTGAAATTGTTACTGAATTGGGCATGATTGACAAGGATATGGATCATGGGGTGGTTTCTGATGATTGTATTCTTAAACGGCTCGAATTGACTAGACAACTTCATAACATTAATGAGATGGAAGCTAAGGATTCTATTCAGAAACCTAAAGTTAAATGGGTGATTGAGGGGGATGAGAATTCGAAGTTTTTTCATGGTATAATTAATAAGAAGAGATCTCAACTAGCAATTCGTGGTGTTTTTGTTGATGGTCTTTGGTGTACTGATCCATGTAAGGTTAAGGAGACTTTCTGTAATCACTTTGAGGCTTGTTTTAAGAAACCTGCTACACATAGGTTTAAGCTTAATTTTCAATTTCATAAGAAGTTGTTGCAAGACCAAGCGGCTGATTTGGAGAGGTGTGTGTCGCGAGATGAGATACAGATGGCTGTTTGGAGTAGTGGTGATAATAAGTCTCCTGGTCCAGATGGCTTCACATTCGAGTTCTTTAAAAAGTATTGGGATTTTGTCGGTCCAGATTTTTGTGAGGCGGTTGAATATTTTTTTGTGAATGGATCTTTTTCCAAGGGGTGTAATTCGTCTTACGTTGCTTTGATTCCGAAGGTTATGGATGCAAATTTGTTAATGACTTTCGTCCTATAAGCTTGACCGAGTGTGTGTATAAAGTCATTACGAAGGTTCTTGCTAATAGGTTGGCGTCGGTTATTGCGGATCTTGTCTCTGACACTCAATCTGCATTTGTTACTGGGAGACAAATCTTGGATGGTCCTTTCATTCTTAATGAAATTTTGCATTGGTGCAAAAGGAAGAAAAAGCATGCTATGTTCTTTAAAGTCGATTTTGCTAAGGCTTATGACTTGGTTCGCTGGGATTATTTATTAGATGTCCTTGAGGCGTTTGGATTTGGGTCGATTTGGTGTAAATGGATTCGAGGAACTTTCAGCTTTGCCAAGGCTTCTATATTGGTTAATGGGAGTCCTTCCAATGAATTCGCCTTTCATTGCGGTCTCAGACAAGGAGATCCTTTATCTCCTTATATTTTTATCCTTGTTATGGAGTCGTTACATTTGTCTTTTATACGTGCGGTTGATGAGGGTTTGTTTAAAGGCATTCTCCTGTCGGGATCGATCTCCATTTCCCACCTTTTTTATGCGGATGATGCTATGTTTATAGGGGAGTGGTCTAATGGCAACTTAAGAAGTATCTTAAACATTCTTAAGTGTTTTTTCCTTGCGTCTGGTTTGCAAATAAATATTCATAAGAGTCAAGTGATGGGCGTGGGTGTTCCACGGCATGTTGTAGATCAGGCGGCATCTGCTATTGGTTGTTCTATTATGCAAAACAAGTTCCGTTATTTAGGTGTGATGGTAGGAGAGTGTATGTCTCAGAACAAGGCTTGGGCTGACACTGTTCTCAAGTTAAGATCGCGTCTTTCTAAGTGGAAGGTGAAAACCCTCTCTATAGGTGGTCGATTAACTCTCTTAAATTCGGTGCTTGGTGCCTCTCCATTGTATAGTATGTCGATTTTTAAGGTCCCTCGAGGTGTTTTGAAAATTATGGAGTCTATCCGAAATCATTTCTTCAATGGAGCAGATCCTTTGGATAAGAAAATTACGTGGGTTTCTTGGGACAAGGTTTTAGCTTCAAAGAAAAACGGAGGCTTAGGTGTTTCGAGCTTTCATGCGCTTAATCATGCTCTTATTCTTAAATGGGTGTGGCGTTTTGTGTCTCAAGATGGTTCCCTTTGGTTTCGTGTTATCAGAGCTTTGTATGGTTCTTCGATTGGTTCCCATCCGACTCATATGTCGTCCAATTGGTGTTCTATTGTGCGGGAATTACACTTGCTAAAAGACAAAGGGTTCGATTTTAAGTCACATTGTAAAAAGCGTGTAGGGAATGGTAAAGATACGCGTTTTTGGCATGACAGATGGATTGGTGATAAACCCCTTAGTGTCATTTTTCCTCGCTTGTTTGCTTTGGAGTTGAACAAAGAGGTTTCGGTGGCTGTTAAAATGGATACTTCGGTGAATCATTCCTTTTGTAGAAGTGTACGGGATGGTCTCGAACAACAGCTTATGGTAGATTTGTCTACGCTGCTGGAATCGGTGTCCTTATCCAATTCTCAAGATCGGTGGATATGCGATTTGTCCAGTGATGGAGAGTTTCGGGTTAAAGAGGTACGTAACTACATTGATGACATGCTTCTTCCTTCTCATTCTGAGTCAACGAGATGGGTGAAATATATTCCAATTAAGACCAATATTTTTACTTGGCGAGCTCGTCGGGATTGCTTGCCTTCTAGGGTCAATTTGATTCGAAGAGGTGTACACCTAGAGTCTCCTATTTGTCCGATGTGTCTCTCTTGTGAGGAGGATGTTCCTCAGGTTTTGTTTCGATGCGATTTGGCCCAACTTGTTTTACGCCGTATTTGTCGATGGTGGGATTTGGATTGGCAGTTTTGGACGTCGTTTCCGGAATGGCTGTCTTGGTTCTCTTCTATTCGGCTTTCGTCCAAGGTTAAGAATATGTTGGAAGGAGTTTTTTGTGTTGCTTGGTGGTCTATTTGGATGTTTAGGAATCGCACTATTTTTTATAAGAATCCCCCTAGTCGTTCGGCGATTTTTGATAACATTGTGTCTTGTTCTTTCAATTGGTGTCATAGTCGATGTAATAGGATGTTCTCATGGGAGGATTGGCTAAAAAATCCCCATTTAATTTCCTTGTAATGGTTCCTCTAGCTTCTTGCTAGTTAATAAATTTGCCGTTCAAAAAAAAAATAAAAAAGTAGGCCTATTAATACATGCATTAAAAATGTAGCGAAATTTGCTTGTTGAGTAGCGTTTAAGACAAAAATATACATGCTTCATAAAGTAGTAATATGCAAAATTTACAAATATAGTTATTCAATTCATGTTTAGTGACTGTGTTTTTAATCATTAACTCAGCTTTGTTAAAGCAAACAACTTATATATGCTCATAACTTTTTATGAATATACAATTTTTGTACTCTACTATAGTAAGCAACTTTTTTGTAAATAGACTAAAACGAGTGTAGTTATGATTCGCGCTTCTCCGGACTTTTATTTTTCGTTTATATAGATTTAAATGTTACAATTATAAGTATTCAATTCATGGTCTCTTTTATCCTCTTTTACTTAGAGCAATTGAAATTCATCGTTTTATAAAAGAATTTTTACTGTTTAATAAGCTTTTTAGATGATTTGGTGCATTGTAACAAAAGCTTTACTAAAGACTTGTATGAGGATGACTTGATCTATAGCAAGAGTTTGACAGAAAACTACCCAAGTGATTTTCTTTAATTGAAGACTTAGGGTGTGTTTGGCAAAAATTGTTTGATGTTGTGGCTGAAAAAGATTTTTTTTTTTTTTTTTTTTTTTTTTTTTTTTTTTTTTTTTTTGTAGTACCGTTTGACAAACTAGCTGTAATTGTAGATTAAAAGTGTAAAATAACGTATCTGACCTACAAATAACAAACCTAATACGGGCAAAAATAGTAAATAAAATTATTGATATAAATCATAAATATGTAGCATTGCATGAAAATCCATGTAAAAATATAAACAACGTTAAAATGATGTTAAATTATCATCCACGATGTGCATTCCATATTAAAGTAGCAATATCGTTACGTATCATTCACGATGTGCATTCCATATTAAATGGGGCAACTCAGTATGACTAACATCGTTCTTACTTTATGAATAAATCGTTGACATACCTATCTCGTGTGTCGAATGATGTAATTGAACCATGCAACACCATGCAATTGAACCAATACCATGCAACTCTAATTAAAATGCAATTGAACCACTACCATGCAATTCTACAAATATCAAGTACCATGCAATTCTTATCAAAACGCAATTATAATAATGTAAATCAACAAACTTACCGGAAGTGAGAGGGTAAAGAAAATACGTGACTAGCAAATTAATGGCCGTCTGTTATGTGGCTGTGAAAATAGGGTTTTATTATGATTTATAATGAACATGGGTTTTTTGAAGGTTAAAATGGTAATTATACAAAAAATAATCTCTATTCCTTTCTGAAAAGCTGGTTGGATGAACTTTTAATTTTAGAGATTATTTTTCCTATAATCTTTCTTAGTCTGAGCAACAAAACGATACAATTTTTTGAACAAAAGATTATTTTGTGGAAAAAAAATAAAAAAATAATAAAATAAAAGCTGTACCATAATCTGGGATACCAAACACAGCCTTAAATGGCATAAGTGGGGTAGAAAAAAAGCTATTGCAAGACATTTTAGCATTGGAGAAGATTTTGAAAAAAAAGTTTCTTTATAAGAAATTAAATGGAATAATTAATGTTTAATCTAGTAAAAGTCTTTAATTGTTTTGTGCAATGCCGACATCTTATTGTTTAAGTTTACAAAATACTGAAAAAAAAAAAAAAAAAAAAAAAAAAAAAAAAAAAAAAACTCTCACTGTTTTGCGGGTATTTATTTTTTTCATTTTTGTTACGGCTTTTTTGGTTTGACAACATTAACGCTACGTCCTCATGTTTAATTTTGGGTGAAAGGAAAGAAAAGAAAGGGAAATTGTGATAATGTTGTCTTCTTCGGTCTTTTTAAGACATGAAAACAAAACAAAGTAAGTGAATCAAATTTGAGAAGAAATTGAGCATATAACTTTCCTCCCAAAATGAGAAGAAATGAAAGTAAACTAAAATATAACATATCAAAATAACAAAACTATCCTTAATTGTTAATAGACTCAATAAAGATGTTACATAATTCTTCGAAAGGCAACAGCTTATACAAGCTCTTAACTTTTTGTCGCGCTTTGTCGGACTTTGATTTTTTATTTATACTAGCAGGGTGCCCACGTGTTGTGGCGGTGGGTACCCTTTTATTTAAAGTCCATACACTAACAAAATAACAATGCTGAGTATGTTAACCTGAGAAAAACAAGAAGAAAATGATCCCGGTCCGGCCATTTCACTCGTTTTTATCGGCTCCGACGGTCCTCTCAAAAAAAGATTCATAAGCTTTTGTGATAAACAAAGCTTAGTTTATAAGCCAGCTTATGTTTACAGTGCAAGCCCCTAGAAACCCCTAAAATCTTTGCACCAAACATGTCATATACGTTATATGTCATATATCATTAAGCTACCTTCATCGAAAAAAACATGTTCCTATAGAAGTTTAGAATAGCTTATTGAATAATATTATGTCACATAATGTAGAAGTGTTTGGGAGGTGGATCTTGCACTTCAAAAGTGTAACACCCCGTGCCCGCTTAGACCAAAAAATTAAAACTTTACACATGGAAACGCTTGACTTTAATGGACATACCGTTACTCTTTTACAAGCTGACAAAAATCTATAAACATTCAAACCTTGAGACCATTTTTAAATAAAACTATACTCAATTACCTTCGAAACGCCGGGTGGCACGACCCGTAACTCCTTACGGATTAAAAGATATGATTTTTCAAAAACCGACAAAATTTGTCCACAGTTTCACTCCCAAACCGAAATTTGGGAGTTTTGGTCCCATACCGAAATTTGGTGTACCCCATACCGAAATTTCACCCATTTTCACAATAAACAACACATAGTACCTTATTTCCACACCAAACTCACTCAAAGTCATTAACATCTCATACTAAATCGTTACGTAATCAATCAACCCGTTTGCTACCCAAAATGGGTAAAAACACACTTAACCCAAACACCTCTTTAAATGCATAACCCTTTTATGCATATTTTACCCATTTTCTGGAAAGACAACTTCTATGACCCGAAAATTAACAAAACTTTCCAGATTTACTTCTTATATCATTGGGCTTATTTTCATATAAAGACATTTACCATATGACCCTCAAAATAGTGCTTTACAATTGACGGGTTTTGTGCCAAAACCCGTTTCGACCCATTACATGCCATAAGTCACATACGACTTCCATAACGCTTCAAACTTAACCAAAATCATTAACATAACATATAAAACTTGTTCCATACACACATGACCCGTTTACATCCCAAAATGGGTAGAAACACGCTTATGCCAAACACTCCCTTAACTTTTCCCATTTACGCATAAAACATACTTTGACACAACGGTTGACCACCAAAACGTTAGGACAACCTTGACATACATCTTTACACATTGTAGAAAGACTCTCGGGGTTACAACCATGACTTGAGCTCGGTATTCTACCTAGCTCAACTATCTTACCAAAGTCCTTCTACTTCACATATCCAACCTTAATCCTTATCCAAGCCTTCCATAAGTGCATACCAACCTACAAAAGGTTAGACAACTAAACCGTAAGCACAAAGGCTTAGTAAGTAAACGGGTATAACATAACATTACAAATCAATCACACATTACACATCATAACTATTAATCCATAACAACCATAAACATGAACACATACCTCTAGCCACTTAAGCATCACCATACTATCTCATCACACCTAAACCCACTTAGCTAACACTTCACTTGCTAGCTATGCCAAACTAGCCTTATAATCACTTTCACACAAAACATATCTTCCAAACCATTCAATAACCATATCAAGATAATCATATAACACATAATGGAATGAAATCAACATAACATCACATTATAACCGGTTACTTACCTTAGCTTCCAAAGCTAAGCTACCATCATAAAATTAACATCATCATTACTAGCCATCATCATCATCATCAATCTTTATCATCTATCAAAACCTAAAACATAACAATCAATAATCATAAACAAGGGTTTATACAAAACCCATAAAACATGCTCATCTTCCATTCTACATCATCATATGATCATATCTTGATCATATCATGAAAACCCACTCAATCCATAATCTATAACTTCAATAACCTCAAGAATATACATACTTACTTGTGGAGGATCATAGCTAGGAGAGTCCATAATCATGGAGCCTTCATCTTCTTCACCTTAAGTCATCATCTAGATTTTCCCTCCCTTTCTCCTCTCACTAGATCCGGACTTCAACTCCATCTAAAATGATGGAGAAAAGTCTAGAAATTACTAGTTATAACTAGTTAGGTGGTATCTTTGGGCTAATGGCAAGAATGGCCCTTCTAGTCTCTTTCTTCTTATTTAAGGCATTTTATATGACTACATAGTCATACTTTGACTATTAATTGGCTATCGGGTTTGACAATTGCGCAACGAATGTTGACTGGCCAATCAAATGAGGTCTTTATCATTTTCATCTAGGGTGGGGTCCCAACACCCGGGAAACGGGTCTAACAATTCTATCCCCCTTATTTAGATTTCGTCCTCGAAATCTCTTGTCCATTTCTATTCAAAACTAAATCACATCATATACATGTTCTTATCCTCATGCTTTCTAAGCCATTACCTTGCAACGATCTAAATGATCTTGCAAAGTCTAAACTTACTATACACAAACACTACTTTCACCACGAGCTTATCTAAAATTCCCAACAATGACGACTTGTCATTCGGAGGAAATCTACTATTTGACTTTATATAAGTCAAACTTCAACATTATCATTACTTCATTCACAAATACACTAACATGTCCTTAAGTCATATACCGGCCAAAATTACACTTTACACAATATCAACACTTATCTACTTCCAAAAACCGGTAACTTATCTCGCAATATATACATAGTACCATATAAACGGCACTTCCAAAAACCAAATCTACGCATTACTAAAGCAATCTTCTTGTTAAGTCGTGGGAATTCCACCCATCATCTTATCAACTTAAAGCAAAAACTCATTCTAGGCGTCTATCTTAAGGTTCATATAGGACCTTTACAAGCTTTTATATCTAATCTCTTCTTATAACGTCTAACTTGTTTTAGTTTTCACTTTCTCATATCTCTACCCGTATTCATGTCATATCGGCTACACATAAGCCCACTCATTTATAACTATTTACTTACATAAAAAGGCGTCCCAATCTATGCAAGTAAGGAATTATAAACTTATGGTTCGGTGATTTACAATTTCTTTATTTAAATGAAGAGGCGTCCCAATCCATTTAAATAAGGAGATTATAAATCCTCCTACTCATGTACTTCCGACACATTATACTTACTTTACTTTCCTTATTTTCTAGCCTTGGATCCAATCTCACTAACTATTCATCCATGTCATAAAGACAAGCTGGATATCCCGAAGGATACCATAATATCCATGCCCTTGCGGCAAGCTGGGCCACCCCGAAGGATGCCATAACTATCATCCATGCCATAAGGCAAGCTGTACAATCATGCCATGAAAGGCAAGCTAAGTTATCCCAAAGGATACTTTCATACATGCCAAGAATATAGGCAAACAATGCCGGCGAAGGCAAGCTAACAACCATGCCATGAAAGGCAAGCTAATAACCATGCCGTAAAGGCAAGCTAACAACCATGCCATGAAGGCAAGCTAGGCCATCTCAAAGGATGCCAAAACACATGCCACGAAGGCAAGCTAGGCTATCCCGAAGGATACCAAAACTAGAGAATTGGATCCAAGCTATATCTAACTTATCATCTTTACTCACTTTATCTTTCATGTATTTTTATCATTAAGTACAGGCCATCACTTCAACACTTCTCATTGCCTTGAGCAATTTCAACATTCGCTACCACGTTTACTTTCATCTAGACAAGTTGCTATATTACACTTGTTAAATTATGTTTGCATTCTCACAATGCTACTTATCATTTATCCGTCAACCCCAAGTTGACTCATACATTCACTACGTGGCATCTCTACTTTAGACAAGTTCTATATGATGCTTGTCCATTTACAGTTTACACATTCTCTATGTGTCCTTACCACACACTTTTACTATTATCCGTCAACCCTTGTTGACCATGTTCACAACTCATACTATCACTTCATTTAGTCTACTCAACTTTACACATATAAGCCTTACATAGGCTTATTCCATAACATTTTCATTAATCTCATCACATACTATCCAATATATAAACATGACTATACTCATGTTTTACAATTCTTCTAGCGCACTTCATATCACTTATGAATTCAAGCGCAATCTATGTCTCATTCATCACTTCTAGTTATCACGCTTAACCATTTACTTACTAACACATTTTACTTATCATGTTTTATATATAACATGATCTCGTCACATCTTAACCGTATACCTTAACTTTTCTTATTTTAATTAAGCGTGTAAGACTTGTACTTCAAGCATCTACTCATTATTACATCTAATCGTTCATGTCTCACGAAATATGCATTCCAATGCATCTATCTCAACTCATACACTTCTGTGAATCGTGCTCTTAAGCACATCACATAAAACTTAGACATATAATAAACTACTACCATAGACATAACGTCACATAAACAATAACACTTAACACTTATCTAACAAGTGTTAAAACATTCATAATCATAATCAAATCATATAGTCTATGGCTCATACATCACATTGAACAATCAATCTATGTCTAAGCATCAACATTCTAATTAGCCGCAAGCACTAGTCTACCTTATAACTAAGGCATCATGACACTTTAATTCGCTTACTAGCCCATCTCTAATACCACTTGGCATTTCTACAAGTACTCGCATTCCATTACCTCTACTCTTACATTCACATAATCACATAATAGTCATCGGCACGAATCAAGGTACACAGCCAACAAATCATTCAAACACTTCAAGTCCTCCACTGACTAATACCTCATACACATCAACACTATATCATACATCCATCACTTATCATCATTAATCTCATATATCATAAAATATAATTCATCTCATACTTAACGTTTACTTTCCGCATCACTAACACTTACATCCAACATATCTACTAGTGGTTTAAGACTAGGCAACCTATAGTGGAAACCTAATTCACATAAACCGAAGCTCTGATACCAAGTTGTAACACCCCGTGCCCGCTTAGACCAAAAAATTAAAACTTTACACGTGGAAACGCTTGACTTTAATGGACATACCGTTACTCTTTTACAAGCTGACAAAAATCTATAAACATTCAAACCTTGAGACCATTTTTAAATGAAACTAGACTCAATTACCTTCGAAACGCCGGGTGGCATGACCCGTAACTCCTTACGGATTAAAAGATATGATTTTTCAAAAACCGACAAAATTTGTCCACAGTTTCACTCCCAAACCGAAATTTGGGAGTTTTGGTCCCATACCGAAATTTGGTGTACCCCATACCGAAATTTCACCCATTTTCACAATAAACAACACATAGTACCTTATTTCCACACCAAACTCACTCAAAGTCATTAACATCTCATACTAAATCGTTACGTAATCAATCAACCCGTTTGCTACCCAAAATGGGTAAAAACACACTTAACCCAAACACCTCTTTAAATGCATAACCCTTTTATGCATATTTTACCCATTTTCTGGAAAGACAACTTCTATGACCCGAAAATTAACAAAACTTTCCAGATTTACTTCTTATATCATTGGGCTTATTTTCATATAAAGACATTTACCATATGACCCTCAAAATAGTGCTTTACAATTGACGGGTTTTGTGCCAAAACCCGTTTCGACCCATTACATGCCATAAGTCACATACGACTTCCATAACGCTTCAAACTTAACCAAAATCATTAACATAACATATAAAACTTGTTCCATACACACATGACCCGTTTACATCCCAAAATGGGTAGAAACACGCTTATGCCAAACACTCCCTTAACTTTTCCCATTTACGCATAAAACATACTTTGACACAACGGTTGACCACCAAAACGTTAGGACAACCTTGACATACATCTTTACACATTGTAGAAAGACTCTCGGGGTTACAACCATGACTTGAGCTCGGTATTCTACCTAGCTCAACTATCTTACCAAAGTCCTTCTACTTCACATATCCAACCTTAATCCTTATCCAAGCCTTCCATAAGTGCATACCAACCTACGAAAGGTTAGACAACTAAACCGTAAGCACAAAGGCTTAGTAAGTAAACGGGTATAACATAACATTACATATCAATCACACATTACACATCATAACTATTAATCCATAACAACCATAAACATGAACACATACCTCTAGCCACTTAAGCATCACCATACTATCTCATCACACCTAAACCCACTTAGCTAACACTTCACTTGCTAGCTATGCCAAACTAGCCTTATAATCACTTTCACACAACACATATCTTCCAAACCATTCAATAACCATATCAAGATAATCATATAACACATAATGGAATGAAATCAACATAACATCACATTATAACCGGTTACTTACCTTAGCTTCCAAAGCTAAGCTACAATCATAAAATCAACATCATCATTACTAGCCATCATCATCATCATCAATCTTTATCATCTATCAAAACCTAAAACATAACAATCAATAATCATAAACAAGGGTTTATACAAAACCCATAAAACATGCTCATCTTCCATTCTACATCATCATATGATCATATCTTAATCATATGATGAAAACCCACACAATCCATAATCTATAACTTCAATAACCTCAAGAATATACATACTTACTTGTGGAGGATCATAGCTAGGAGAGTCCATAATCATGGAGCCTTCATCTTCTTCACCTTAAGTCATCATCTAGATTTTCCCTCCCTTTCTCCTCTCACTAGATCCGGACTTCAACTCCATCTAAAATGATGGAGAAAAGTCTAGAAATTACTAGTTATAACTAGTTAGGTGGTATCTTTGGGCTAATGGCAAGAATGGCCCTTCTATTCTCTTTCTTCTTATTTAAGGCACAACTAACTTAACCACATGTTTAATACTTGGCAACCTAGGCCCCTTTAGTTATGCAACACATTTTATATGACTACATAGTCATACTTTGATTATTAATTGGCTATCGGGTTTGGCCATTGCGCAACGAATGTTGACTGGCCAATCAAATGAGGTCTTTATCATTTTCATCTAGGGTGGGGTCCCAACACCCGGGAAACGGGTCTAACAAAAAGGGTCCTGAAATTCTTTGTGGTTCAAGAAATGTTTGTTACAAAAGTAAAGCACCTAGGGAGAATTATCTGAAAATATATTTAACTTGTCATCTTTTTTACTGCTGTATAGCCAATTGTATATACCTGAACATTTAACATTTGAATTTCAACTTTTGTGTGTATTTTATAACCTTTTTATCTTTACATTTTTTAACAAACCTATTAACAGTGAAGGGTAAATTGGTCTTTACATATTAGAGTTTATGAATCTTTTTAAAATCAAATAAATTCATAACCAAGTTAAATAAACAAGTTGAATTTTATTCACTTTGGTTATATTATAGAAGTTTGAGAAAGACGATGAGTGTATATATATTTTGACTTGGCTATGGCATGTATCTATATCGTACCAGTTATCCCACATTGATCAGAATAACAAAATTTGGCTGGTTAATGTACATTTGCGTATGTGACATATGTGTGTCGTGATTGCTATTACATTGTTTATTATACCATGAGAATTTGTTAATTGACATGTTACAAATGAATAACTATATAAGCTCTTAACATTTTATAAATCTAATGTAATTTTGATATCATAGTAAACAACAAAACATTTGTGAATGTAATTTTGACTTTTTATAAATGTAATGTAATTTTGATATCATAGTAAACAACATTTTGTCAAGTGTAGTTATGATACCCATTTCACCGGATTTTTAATTTTTATTTATATAGTCTAGCCAAACGCCCGCGCTATGCGATGGCAAAAGTTATTTCAAGATTCCAAATTTTCATAAAATTTTATAACACACATGAAATTAAACATTGTTAGTATTTTTTTCATAAGCTAATGATATTTATTACATGTAGTAATTTGACTTCAATAAACATTAAAAAATTATTAATAATTACTTTATAACTCCAAAAAATCATTAACTCAAATTTATATTCTAAGAAAATGTGCTTTAAGTGCTTGTACCATCTTCATAGTAATTTGTACTACTTAATAGGCCTATTAATACATGCATTAAAAATGTTGCGAAATTTGCTTGTTGAGTAGCGCTTAAGACAAAAATATACATGTTCATAAAGTAGTAATATGCAAAATTTACAAATATAGTTATTCAATTCATGTTTAGTGACATTAGCTGTGTTTTTAATCGTTAACTCCGATGATCATTTACGAAAACTTACTTTTACACTCTAATGATATTTTGACTTGACTATGGCACGACTTGTATCTATTTTGTGTAATTACATTAACAAAATGTTGTTTACTGTAATACCAAAATTATAGTCACAAAAAGTCGTTAATTACATTACAAAAAGTTAAGAGGCTATATAAATTGTCCACTTTTATGACAATCGTGTAACATGTTTCATGATCATCATGTTAGGCGAAACAACATAATAGCAATCACAACACATATGGCACCAATACGCGATTGTATATTAACTAGCTAAATTTTGTCTCTTTATCGATGTGGGATAAGTGGTAACAAAAATAGATACATGTCATGCCATAGTCAAATAAATACATAAGCCAAATAGCCAATTAAACAATCTCGTCCTCATCGATCCATTTTCTGTTGTGACTTCTTTTTTAACTTCATATAAATACATAAGCCAATTAAACAAACTAATCTAAAAAACGTACTCCTTAATGAATGGAACTTTATTTGCTTTGGTTTAATTATACTGTTTATAATTGTATAAAAGTTTGAATAACACGATGAGCGAGTGTAGACTTAAAAATCAACTTGCTCCATCGTTATCTCCCTTTTCATGAAATTAAGATTTGGCTATGGCATGTCTATTTCTTAAGTCAGTCTTTGAATCCATTTATAATTAACTCAATGGAATGATTAGTGTTACTTAAACCTTTTGAGCATCTTGATATTTGTTTACTTCTTTATGTATAAAGCTACGAGGAGAAAGGGTTCTCGAATATTGAGAACTCATTTTTACACTCTATTGATATTTTGACTTGACTATGGCATACATATATTTTGTTACTAGCTATCCCACATCGATCAAAGAGGTGTAATTTGGCTAGTTAATATACCGTTGGCTACATAGAAAAAGCATGTTGCGATTGCTATTATGTTGTTTGCCATAAGGTTATGTAATTAATCATCTTACATAATCTTCATATCCCTGTGAAGAACTTATACAAGCTTTTAACTTTTTGTTGAAACAACTAATATAGGCTCTTAAATTTTTATGAAATATAATTTTTGTATCATAGTAAACAATTACTTTTGTGAAAGTGAGTGTGGTTATGATCCATGCTTCATTGCGATTCAAACTGTTACATTCATAGGTACTCATCCTTAATGACATTATACATTAATTATTGTAATTCTCTATTATCCTCTTCTTAGTTCTTACTCAATAGTTATTTTAGGGTCTAATATTGTTCTTATTTTTGGTTTGACAACATTAAATCAAAAACATTTATAGCATTATGACCACAAAATACTTAAAATTTGTTATTTTACAGGTCTAATATCTCGTGACTAACATGTGATAGATAAACGGCGTAACACTATGATTATGAATAGAAGTTTGAAAAAGATGATAAGTGTAAACTTATATAGCATAGACTTAACAATCTATTTCTTAAGTCAGTCTTGAATTAATATATACTGAGCACAATGGAATGATTAGTGTAACTTAAACTTGTTGAGTATCTTAACCAATTACTTGCTTCTTTATGTATAAGCAACGAGGAGAAATTAAAGGGTTTTCTCATATTTGAGTCCATTATCTTTTAAAACTTACTTTTACACTCTAATGATATGATTTATCTCACATCGTTCACTTCAGAGAAACGAAATTTGGCTACTTAATATACCATTGCATACAAGGGTCTTATGTGTTTTGATTGCTACTCTTATCGATCATAATATCAGAGATATGTAATTAAACATGTTACCTGACTATTAGGAGATTGTTACTTTGCTAAGCTCTTAGATTTTTGTTATTCCACATCGATCAAAGAGACAAAAATTGGCTAGTTAATATACAGTTGCGTACGTATCATATTTGTGTTTGTGATTACAATTATGTTGTTTAGCACAACAAACTACAATTACATAACCATTACGTTAACTTTATATCTTTTTGTGAATATGATTTTGATACCATAGTAAACAACATTAATTGTGTGAATGTAACTAGACAAACTAATAAGATCTTAACTAGCTGTGACATTGTGGAGTTTTAATTTGTGCTAATTCATGGAGTAAAACACATGTTAAACCTTATGCAACTCTGAGAATAACTCACTAAACATGGGTGGAGTATCATTGCTATCACTCATGAATCATACTCATAAGTGAAAGAAGAACCAATTTACCCGATATCAACATATCGTACTATAATTTATTCGCTTGACATGGTATTGTATAAAAATCAGATTGGTTTTGCAGATGAACAATGACCGATACTTCACCCATTTCCATTTTGTCATATGTAATTATGCATCCGTAGAAAAGGGAAGCAAATACCCCCTAAGTTGTGCTCTGGCACAAATTCGAACACTTGTTTGATTAATGACATGTGATCTTTGTTGAATAATATAATTTTCAGTTTTCCTTTTGATTTCAACATATGAATCTTTTTAAAATCAAATAAATACGTAACCCACAGTTAAATAAACAAGTCCAAACAACCCCTTAATGAATGGAATTTTGTTCACTTTAGTTATATTAGATTGTTTATTAACCGTGTCTGTATGGCATGGCATGTCTATTTTATACCCGTTATCCCACATCGACCAGAGAGACGAAATTTATCTAGCTAATATACAATTGCGTAGATGACAGATGTGTGCTATGATTGCTTATTATCTTATTCACTATAACATGAGAGTTACTTAATTAAACATGTTATTTAAGTAGCTCTTTTATGTATGTGAATAACTTATATTAGCTCTTAACTTTTTCGAAATACATTTTTGATAATTGATACCATAACTTGTAACTTTTTGTGAATATAATTTTGATACCATAGTAAACTTCATTCTGTGAATGTAACTAGATAAAGTGCAATGACACGCGTTTCATCGGACTTTTATTTTTCAGACTAGCCAAATGCTCGCGCTATGCGGCGACAAAAATGAGGAGAAAACTTTTGCTTACCCTATAGATGAAAATACCTAAGAAGTGTAACGTTTGTTTCAAAATTAAACATTATATGGCCTTTTGACGTCTTTACATTTTGATGACTTGATAAACTGATTTAATCGAACCGTTCTCACGGCTAACATTTGATACATAAATAGCGTAACAATATGACTATGTTGAAAGGAACATGAGGACAAGAAATTTATCACTATATATTGCATATCTTGTATCATTGAGCTACCATCGTTGCAATAAATAAAGTTATTTAGACTAGCTTATTGTATCTGTACACTAGTGATATTTTGACTTGACTGTCGCATGTATCTGTACTGAGTTATCCCACATCGATCAAAGAGACAAAAATTGGCTTGTTAATTTACAGTTGCGTACGTGACACATTTGTGTTATGATTGCTATGATGTTGTGCACTACAACACTAGAATTATGTAAGTGAAATTACGTACTTGTGGTGTGAGGTGCATAACTTATATAAAATCGTAACTTATATAAAATCGTAACTTTTTGTGAATATGGTTTTGACACCATAGCAAACAACATTGTGTGAATTTAGACAAAATAATAAGATCTTAACTTGCAGTGACATTGGTGTCTGTTAGAATTATACAATCAAAGTACACATACAGCGGAAGCGTAGGATCAAGTATAACATATAAAGGTTAACTAAAGAGAAAATTACACCATTCGTCCCTATGGTTTACCCAAAATAACACCGCAAGTCCCTTGGCTTTCATTTTTGCATAACGAGTCCTTATAATGAAGTTTATTAACACCATTAGTCCCTATCCTTAACGATCGTTAGCTTTCTCCGTTAACTCCCACATGTGCGTTACATGTGTCGTCCATTTCTAACGACCGTTAACTTTTTTTCACGTTTTCGTCTGTTTTCGTTCGTTTTTTCACGTTTTCGTTCGTTTTTTCACGTTTTCGTCCGTTTTGGACATTTTCGTCCGTTTTTTGACGTTTTCGTCCGTTTTTTTATGTTTTCGTCTGTTTTTGCACCTTTTCGTTCATTAGAAAAAAAAAATTAGAAAAGAAATTTTAGAAAAAAAATTCAAAAAAAAAAAATTTAAATTCAAAAAAATATTTTCGCTAAAAAGGTTTTCAAAAAAAATTTCAATTATTATTATTTTTTTTTAACTATTATAGAAAAACAAATTTTGAAAAAAAAAGTTATAGAAAAAGATTTTCAATTATTATTTTTTTTTTCAATTTTTTTTTTCTAAAATATTTTTTTCAAAATTTTTAAGAAAAAAATTTTAGAATTTTTTTTAGCGAAAATATTAAATTTTTTTCAAAAATATTTTTTTTGATTTTTTTTTTCTAAAATTATTTTCAAAAAAAATTTTAGAAAAAAAATTGAAAAAAAAAAGTTTTTGAAATTTTTTTGGAAACCTTTTTAGCGATAATATTTTTTTGAATTTTTTTTTCAATTTTTTTTTTGAATTTTTTTTCTAGATTTTTTTTTCTAATGTACAAAAAGGTGCAAAATCAGACGAAAACATGTAAAAACGGACGAAAACGTCAAAAAACAGACGAAAACGTCCAAAACGGACGAAAACGTGAAAAAACGAACGAAAGCGTGAGAAAACAGACGAAAACGTGAAAAAAATTAACGTTCGTTAGAAATGGACAACACATGTAACGCACATGTGGGAGTTAACGGAGAAAGCTAACAATCGTTAAGGATAGGGACTAATGGTGTTAATAAACTTCATTATAAGGACTCGTGACGCAAAAATGAAAACCAAGGGACTTTCGGTGTTATTTTGGGTAAACCATAGGGACGAATGGTGTAATTTTCTCTTAACTAAAACATAAATAAAGAACGTACCGTATGCAATCTTGAATACTTGGATGAACCCTAATTAGGGTTTATATGAATTAGGGATCTATAGATTAACCCCTTACCGTTTTGTTAATCGATCCAAGATGTAAACAAAAGTATGTTTACACCACGTTCTTGTACACACGTACTAATAGCGATTCGATGTGAATGCTAATTCTTGAATCACAAATAAAACACTAAATAAACAAGGTTAAGCTTTATAAAATAAAAGGGGTTGAACCCTTTTATTATTAATAAGTCGATCAATCAATTCTGTGGTCAAAGAATAGAATGATAATATACATGCACATGCATATGATCATAGCTTGCATGGCATGATATATATAAATATAGTAGATGTCATACAGGGATGACACGATTCATAAATATTCAAAGTAAGGGTTTTTTGTATGTGTCGCTTTTTCTGGTTTTTTAGTCACACGAGAATGAGAGCTAAGATGTGTTTATATAGCATTTAATCTTGTCTAACAAGTCATTGCTAGCACCTCCTTAAGTTTCAAAACTCGACACTCAACCCCCTCCCTTTTCCTTGTTCGACTCTATAAATATTTGTGATTTAATAATTAAATATAACTATTTATATATTAATTATTTAACATCGATTCTCATACGCAAAGTGTGCAATCCCGTGGTCTCGGGTTCGATACTAGACATATACATATTAATATTTATCCACAAACTCTAACAGCTCCCACTTGGATATCTATTACTCCCTCCGTCCCTAAATAAATGTCCACTATTGACTTTCAAAGTCTTTTTGTTCCAACTTTGACTTTGAATTATTTCATTTGTGTTATGTAATACTTGATGAAAATTATACCAATGAAAATACATTTAAGACCAAATTCGTTCATATATTTTGTATCAAGTATTACATAACACAAATAAAATAATTTACGGTCAAAGTTAAAAAAAGAAGACTTAAAAAGTCAATAGTGGACACTTATTTAGGGAAGGAGGTAGTAATAGTGTAATGACATTGGTTAGCGTCTAGCAACACGCCAATGCCCCTAGATCAACTCGAGGAAGGTTTCCTGGAAAAACCTATAATGATTCATCATTATTATTATCATCCTTTTGTTTCTAATACCACGTTAATAAAGATATGGATCTTAGTCATTCTTTAATTAACAATTCTGTTTCTCGTTGTTTATGATTGAGCAAGATTACCAAAACATCTGAACGTATTCCAGATAGACTTTGGGCGTGCGCACGCAAACATCTTGTCAACCCTACGAGGGGCCCAACAGTATTGAACTTCAAAACAAATTTGAAGGAACAAATTTTTTCTTGACTACAAGAATAACCCATGGACTTTGCAACACTTCTGAAAACAACCCTTATAACTCCCTGTTACGGTGAGCGGTAGATTGCTTCACAAAAATGCACTACATCCATGACTCTTATCTGGTATCTCAAGTCTGAGGATAACAATTCATGATTTACTTACTAACAAGATCCATAAAGTAAAATCATGTAGTTGGGATAAGTCCTATATTCAATTCATCGAATATCATGTGAAATTGGTATGTCAACTCATCAATATACTTTCAAGTATATTCTAACCAATACTCAGATTTGTCTTAGTTTAATGATATTCCCATATCATTAATCGACAATGGACAATTTAGAATAACATAAGTTATTCACGGATTTAAACATGCAAATATAGGACACAATTTATTATTAATGAAAATAAACATACTAAGTACTTTAATTCATTATAAAAATAATTGCTTAATGTCCTTTATCCAAATACCAAAATAGATCAATGCATGATAATTCTAGTTAATGAATCTTCCTCAAGTAATAACTTGAAGACAATTATGCCTCAAGTAATGACAATCATACTTGTTGACAAGACATTATTTCATCTAACTATGATCTATCCGAATTTTGAGAATACTTCTTTCAAGAATTCAATAATTAAAATTCTTGTATGTGTAAATCCAACTATCTTGATATAGCCACATAATTTTTCATAAATAGTGTGATATCCTCAATCACCAACTTATGACAATCAAACTTTCAAACCTTTTAAAGTTTAAAGTATTCTAATTCTTTAATGTTTAATGCGACTATGCTCTTAGTTGAGCACAACTAGTTCTCATGAAATCCTTCATGACTAGTTACTGAGTGTCATCTCAATTAAACCAGCATCATTGTATATTAAACACAATATGCTCTTTAAAATTTTCGTAAACTTAATATCCTTAGTGTAATGTTTAGGAGCTATTCCAGGTTGAGGATCATTATTCTAATTTCAAACATTTTCCATTAGAATATCTATTACACAAGTTATATAATAACTTTTAATTGGATATCAAATATTGTCAAACCATTAAGCACTTAAGCATGATACAACAATAATATGATGCACATGAAAATCCTTCAGTCAAACTTAGATTTTATTCATGTTTGATCTTTACAAATATGTATATCCATTTAGTCTTCCAAAATGATATATCATATTCTATTTAGAATTTTATTTACCGCACTTGTTCGTTTAATAATAAACTTTAGTTTCAAGGTTGTATGTTTTATTTCCTAAATCTTTCAAGTAAAGTTTTATTCCAAATTAAGTCTAACCTTTTACTTATATGGAATGTTACTCTACAATATATATATATGATTTAGTAATTCAAACATAATACTCCCACTAGCTTTCATGAATACTTAGAAATTATCTTATTTCAATTATAAACCAATTCATGGATATAATAATTAAAATTAAGAGCAATTTCCTAGATGCATGCATTTATCCATTCATGGATTATTGCACTTTGTACACTACCAAAGATTTACTTGAATTCATAAACTCCTTTGATTACTTATCGTCCTCGCTTAAGTAATCATTCAAGAAAGTGTTTTGATATTTCATTGTTAAATTTCATATTCATGAAATTTAAGTATGACAATTACCATCTTTGTATCTTTAATGTGTTTTAGGAAAGAGTATTCAATCATAGTTAATTGCCTAAGTATGATTAATAATCTTGTCATAAGACATGCATTAAGATATGTGTACAATTTTTGTCCATATGATTTCTACACAAAGATTTAAACCTCTAGGGTTACTTATCTTTGAATAAACTCATCTTCATTCTCTAACCGTTAAGAATTAAGATAAATCAAATTTAAAATTTGAATATCTTTATGAACAACATCTCCAACATTTATAATATGAATAATTTACCCAATTCATTATTTTGATAATACTACATCATATAATCGTCAGCATATTAATTAAATATCTGAGATATCCAAGTGGATCTATGAATGAGAATTCCATCATCTTGAGGTTTATCATTTACATGATAAGTCTCATCATGATTTTCACTAGTGAGTATTTAGAAGATTATGTATCTTGTAATTTAAACTCCCACTTGCCTTTAGTAATATATAGACTATCTATAAATACTTGGCAATTAGAGCAACAATCCAATTTTCTCTTTTAAGATATTACAAATACATGTTGACAGTTTCTCATATTCTTTTGTTAATAACCTACACTTAAGTAGCTTAACAAATTGAGAACTTCAATTTAAGACTTAATGTGATTCATCACATCTCATAATGTTTTATTAATCTTCTAGGAGTCTAATTGAGTATATTCATTACATACTCAATTTTCTAACCTTGATAATTTTCGGAAGAAAAGAAATCATAGTTATCTTTAATCAAACTTCTAACAAGAGTTTGATTTCCCTAACTTAACATACCATTATATTTTGGTATTTAAATTATAATAAATATTGTAAGAAGATCTAACAATATATATAAGATAACTATATTCCTTTTGGCATACCTATTTACCAACTAAGTCAACTTAATGATATAATAGTATTTCCAAATCAATTGCATGCTATTTATATATAACACAAGTACTTTTGACCAAGTTACTTCATGTTCATGTTTCTTCAAAACATGAACGTGTTATATTCCCACTTTCCGTTATTAATCATTGATCATCTCAATGACTTCTTGTATATATCTTAATTAAAAGACCACAACAAGCTAACGTCTTACTTTATTATAAGTCTTGTAATACTTAGAAGACTTCATGTTTATAAATATACAATAATGTATAAACATGTATAAATAAAGTAATCATGAACACCATCATTTGGTTTCATTAATATTTTCAAGTTAACACACTACTTCATTTTTATTTATGTCATTCTTAGAATACATAATTATTGAAGTAGTATTGTTATTGACACATGTTCTAATAGATGTCTAATTTAGAAACCGCAAATTATCCATGTTGGTCTCACGCATACATGGAAATTCACCTTGTTGTTAATATTTAGTCTGCGTCTCACGTTTACTAAATTTCAACACCAAGTGTTTCTTAGATTAGATTTATATAAATCATATTAGAACTATAATCTCTTACTTTGCAGTTAAGAGAATCCGTTAAATCATATTATTATGTGTTGTACCTTGCACACAATGTAGATTTCTCCCACTTGTGCATGGAACAACATCATGTATCATATGAACAACACGCACGCGTTTGTTAATGTGAACAATATGATTTGTGTCATTAGTATAACTAGTAGATATAGAGTTTACTCAATCAATCAAGGAAACGCACATGACTATCCTTGAAAATATTAGTGTCTATATTTGGAAAATATTTATCTTGAGATGTTCAAAGATAAAGTAAAGTCTTACCAAAATAACAATCATTGTGACTCCTACTGAATTAGAGATCATTACTATGATTCCTTATTCAGTAATACACACATAATACTCCCACTGAATTCGACAACATTGTAAATGTTTATTAATCCAGTGAAAAGAAAAAGTGTGCTATTCACTTTCCTACATCTTTTAGAAAACCCATTCGTAACAATTAATTAGGTACTAAAAGAATATATTCTTCTACATAAATGTGATTCATCACATTCCAAACTATTAACTTGAAAAATTGAGCATACAATTTATTCCTTAATTAGGTCTACCATTCCAACAATTGAATGTAGTACCTTTAAATGGTCAAAGCAAAACAACTAGATAAAATAATCTAATTTGTCTTTTACCATTTTGCAGTAACATGTCTAGCTTCTTATTAAATAACTCATAAAGTGCATATACACTTACTATTAAAGATTGCTATGAGTTATGTATTTAGAATTTAGACAATTCTAATAATCATAGTATACCTTTCTCATTCATGAAAAGGAATAGGAATTAAGTCTCACACTTCTCTTAATGGAAAGAAGACTATGTTTACGGTTCATCGTTGCATTAATACATTAAAAGAATTTGCAAAATTCAATTTTAGTATTTTCGATAATACATATTTTCAAGCAAACATAATACCCATGGATATAATCATATAACCATATTAGTTTCTTGAAAATCTAAGATCCAACTTTACATAGATTCCACCACATCAGTTGATCTGCTAGTGGTGAAAGTATAAAAGATGGTAATTTGTCGAACAATAATTGGCAAACACTTTTCCAATTCCTAGATCATTATGGGATTTACATCAAATTGATTCATCAATTTGTCATGTAAGCATGTTTCATCCCATCTCATGCCTTAAGCTCTAGGTCTCACGCATCAACTTAATTAAGTCGTCCAACTTAGAAACTACAAATTCTCCATTTGTGGTCTCACGCACACTCGAAAATTTACCTTGTCATTAAAATTTAGCCTGCGTCTCACGTTTACTAAATAATAACTTCAAGTGTTTCTTATAGTTAGATGGCATGTAACTTAAATTTTTAAGGGTATTTAGTTTGATGTGAAAATCAAAACATGTATAAAGATGCATGCACTCATCTTTATAACATAAGTTTTCAAAAAAATCTTTTAATTTTACCAATTCGTGAAATTAATACACAAAGTTTTACTTGAGGTTTAATAAACCCTAAGATGAATTTCTACAATTATGATTTTAAAAGTAATTCGTTTAAGACATATTCAAGATTGTGATAACCAAGGCAGACTCTAAGGCTCTTTTATAAGCCTTCAAATCACGGTTATGAAGATCGTCTTAAAGGACTTAATTTTAAAAGCATATTTGTACAAAACATCAATCAAGCAAAAGTTTTATGGATTCAATCTCAAAATCATGTAATAAAGTATGAATTTTGCTAGTCTCGCCTGGGAGCTGATTACCGTGCGAATCGGACCACTAGCGGCACTTAAGACCTTGCAAGATTCTTACTTTATCACTTTTGTTTCACCGTTATTAGTCCATATTATTTTCTATTATGAAAATCACCCATTTATTGCTTACAACATGTCAAACAATTAACAATAAAACAAGTAATCAAAGAAAACAAACAACTAATAATAATCAAGTGAAACAATTAGCCACATGCAATCTTTATTAGAAAAGATCCTAATTAAATCAAGTCTAGGTATAATCATGCATGTAATCAACTAAGGCCTTTTCCTCTTAATGGAAGAGAGTCACATACATTGACAAATCAATTGCGTAGGCCAAAGCTAATATACACACCACATAGCATATAAATTGATTTTAATATATATTGGAGTCTTCCCCAATTTTAGATCTATCTCAAACATGTGATAAATAATAAAAAAAACAAGATCCATGACTAACATGCATGTTTCGTCACGGATAAAACCTAACAATTAGCACATAGGTCATAAGATACGTTCACTTAACCGGTTAATGACCTAGGGTTTCTAGTGATTACACATAATCCAAGAAAACCACAAAACCCTAATTAGGGTTTCATGGAAAATCGACCCCCCCCCCCCAAAATTAGGGTTAGGGTTTCGAATTTTTCAAAAAAAGAAAATTTAAAAAGAAAAACCCTAGATCAAAACATGTATCTAAAACACTTAAAGATCCGATTTTTATTAAGTTTTAGTAATCAATTACATGTTATCCATGGCTCTCTGATACCACTGTTAGAATTATACAATCAAAGTACACATATAGCGGAAGCGTAGGATCAAGTATAACATATAAAGGTTAACTAAAACATAAATAAAGAACGTACCGTATGCAATCTTGAATACTTGGATGAACCCTAATTAGGGTTTATATGAATTAGGGATCTATAGATTAACCCCTTACCGTTTTGTTAATCGATCCAAGATGTAAACAAAAGTATGTTTACACCACGTTCTTGTACACACGTACTAATAGCGATTCGATGTGAATGCTAGTTCTTGAATCACAAATAAAGCACTAAATAAACAAGGTTAAGCTTTATAAAATAAAAGGGGTTGAACCCTTTTATTATTAATAAGTCGATCAATCAATTCTGTGGTCAAAGAATAGAATGATAATATACATGCACATGCGTATGATCATAGCTTGCATGGCATGATATATATAAATATAGTAGATGTCATACAGGGATGACACGATTCATAAATATTCAAAGTAAGGGTTTTTTGTATGTGTCGCTTTTTCTGGTTTTTTAGTCACACGAGAATGAGAGCTAAGATGTGTTTATATAGCATTTAATCTTGTCCAACAAGTCATTGCTAGCACCTCTTTAAGTTTCAAAACTCGACACTCAACCCCCTCCCTTTTCCTTGTTCGACTCTATAAATATTTGTGATTTAATAATTAAATATAACTATTTATATATTAATTATTTAACATCGATTCTCATACGCAAAGTGTGCAATCCCGTGGTCTCGAGTTCGATACTAGACATATACATATTAATATTTATCCACAAACTCTAACCGTGTCAACATTTTCAGTTATAATTTATGCTAATTCATGGAGTAAAACACATGGCTAAACCTTATGCCAACTCAAGACGCCGAGAATAACTCACTGAACATGGATCGAGTATCAACGCTATGACTCATGAGTTTTAAGTGAAATAAGAACCATTTTACCCGACATCAACCTATCGTACCATAATTTATATTTGCTTGACAATGGTATTGTATAAAAATCAGATTGGTTTTGCAGATGAACAATGGCAGATACTTCACCCATTTCCATTTTGTCATATGCAATTATGCATCCGTAGAAAAAGGAAGCAAAAACCCTGTGCTCTGGCACAATTCCAAACACTTGATTAAATACACATGCTGCTTTGATGAGCTCATGTACTTAAAAACCGCAAAAAAGAAAATCTTTTGCTGATCTTGAGCTAGATCGGACCAACAACCAGCCAAACCGTAAATTTTTGTTCGGGTTGGATATTACCTGGTTCATAGGTTTTGACGGCTCAATCCACTGATACACCCCGAATGCAATCAAACATGAAACATATGTTAAATTTTGGAAAACAATCAGCCCTGATAATTCACTGATTCGCGACAGTCATACATTAAATTCTCTTACAGAGTCAGATGTGTGTTAACACAAATCCTGGTGTATAACATATAGTACTAAACGTAAAGCGCTTAACTGCACTTTTCAGAAATTGCAAAAAGTTTTAAAGTGATGGTTGCTTCAAAGTGATTATGTGAAGCTGAATAAAAGAGAATGTCCACAAAAATAGTGTCTTCAGATATAACTGAAAAGACCCGACCGTATCGTGACTTCTCTTTCCTCCTTTCTAAACCCGCCTTGGTGAGATCTTAATGAAGATACTAATGGCCACAAAAGGGTATATGTTTTCTACTTGTCCTTCAATCAGTCTTGTTTGGCACAAATTATATATAATTCTAGGCTTTCCTCAAACACCAGAAAAAATTTCTTAAGCCATATACTCATAATCATATATTCTTATTCACAATAATCAGTATATCGCTGTATCTAACATAAGCAATTTGAGTTTATGATACTGTGGTAAACAATCAGCCATGATAATTCACTGATGCGTGGTATACCGTATACGTAATATTATTTACTTGTCCTTCTATCAGTTTTGTTTGGCACAAATTGTTTACCACCAAAATAATATATTCTAGGCTTTCCTCAAAGACTACAAAAAAGTAAAGACCCAATAATCACATAATCACACTTAGGAGTAGCAGCGCCATACAACCATACCATCTGAAGCAATGTAACAATCATATTATTGACAGAAATGTAAAGTTATGTATCTATTCTCGAAGTCACAATAATCACTTTGCACAGCGAAATGCCCCCTAACCAGAATTCTAATATCACATTCCTGCAAGTAATCGAAAATTCAGAGGGTGTTTGGAATTGCTTATTCTTCCTGCTCATTCTTAGGCAGATAACTAGTTTTGAGTGCTTGAATAATCAAACTGCTTATGCGTATCTCCTTATTTTCGGGTAAAATAAACCGTTTTCAGTATTAAGGTTGGACTAGCTAGCTTATGTGCTTACTTTTTTCAGATAAAATTGATCTTTTATCTTCATATCCACCTTAAAAACCCTTACATATCCAAAAATAAGAAAGTGCTAAGTTTTTAGCAGCTTATCCTCCTAATAGCCACAAGCACTTTAGGCTTATACCAATGTGGGAAGTGCTGTTACATACAAATTACAAAATGCCTAAACCCTATAATTATTTTTTAGGTCAGTCTAGGATTATGATTTGGCCATGTCTATTGTTTAGGTTAGTCTTGGAATCCATATATACATTAACACTATGGCTTGTATCTATTTTGTCCTCAGTTATCCCACATCGATTAGAGAGAAGAAATTTGTCTTGTTAATATACATTGCATACATAATACATATGTGTTCCGGTTGCTATTATGTTGTTTACTACAACATCAGAATTATATAATAAAAAGGTGTGTTCAATAGCTTATATAAGCTCTCAACTTTTTGTGAGTATAATTTTGAAACCATAGTAAACAACATTTTGTGAATGTGACTAAACAATCTAGTTATGGTACACTGTTCGCTAGCTTAGACTTTATTTTTCGTTTATATGGACTAGCCAATGCCCACATTATGCGGCGGCAAAAGCAAGGAGAAAACTTTTTCTTGTTAGATAGATGAAAATACCGAAGAGGTATTGTAGTTGTATAGTCTTAGAACGACTAAACAAATATTTCAAGATTGTTCAGATTTTCATAAAAAAATCAAACTCCAAACTCTTCTATCTCAGTTTAGCACACATTAAATAAAACATGGTTAATACAGTATATTTTTTTTCATAAGCTCATGATATATATTACATGTAGTAAATTAACTCTGATAGACATTTACAAATTATCAACAATTACTTTATAACTCCCAAAAATTATTAACTCGAAATTCTAAGAAAATGTATCATTTTCATAGTAATTTGTACTATTTAATAGGTCTATTAATACATGCATTAAAGTGTTGTATAATTTGCTTGTTGAGTAGTACTTAAGACAAAGTTATACATGTTTTATAAAGGAGTAAGATTCAAACTCAACATTAAGAAGCTCTTGCATTACATCCTCTGTTCTGCCATTTTCAGATCTTTTGACCCGCCCCGTTTTGTCTCTACTGTTTCTTTGAAAACCCTTCTAGCCTATTTGACGTGAGAGTGAGCTGTCATGTCGGGTCGGGTTGACCAGGTGGATCTTGCAACTCAAAAGGTCAGGAAATGATGAAATGTTTGTTATAAGACCATGGGAAATGGCGGCACCACCGACCGCCAAATCCCATGTGGTGATCTTTTGGCATGCCAAAACCCATGTTACCACACCACCTCTCCCATGTGCCAATGTGAACGCCTAAAAATTGGCGGGGCTTGAAAATACGAAAAGACAGAAGGAAGTGTTACTAATCTAAACAACCCCTTACTGTTTATTGATTGTATACATATTCTAATAAGATGATGAGTGTAGACTTAAAAATCAATTTTCTCCGTTATGTCCCTTTTCATGAAGTTAAGATTTGGCATGTCTATTTTTAAGTCGGTCTTTGAATCCATGTATACTTTACACAATGGAACGAGTGGTGTAATGAAAACTTTTTGAGTATCTTAACCATTGTTTGCTTCTTTATTTATAAGCAACGAGGAGAAATTAAAGGGTTTTAATTTCTCATATCGAGTCCATTATCTTTGAGAACTTCTTTTTACATTCTAGTGATATTTTGACTTGACTATGGCATGTATCTATTTTGTTATCAGTTACCCACATCGATCCAAGAGGCAAAATTTAGCTAGTTCATAAACAATCGCCTAGAAAGCTTGTGTGTGTTGTGGTTGCTATTATGTTGTTTAGCCTAAAATGATGATCGTGTAAATAATCATGTTACATGATCCACATGATTGCGGACAACTTATATAGGATCTTAACTCTTTGTGAATGCAATTAACGACTTTTTGTGAATATAATTTTGGTATTACAGTAAACAACATTTTGTGAATGTAATTAAACGAGATACGCGCGTTGCCCAAACTTTTATTTTTTGTTTATATAATTTCAAGTGTTACAATTATACGTATTCAGTTCATGTTTAATGGCATTAGGCATTAGTTTAACTGATTGATCTCGGGATTAACATGTGAAAGATAAATGGCGTAAAGCTATTACTGTGATAAAGGAACATGAGGACAAATGTATAATGAAACGTGAAAAACTTCAATTTATTTTGCATGTCCTCCACCATCAAACTACCATCAGTAAAAAATGACATTGTAGTTTAGATTAGCTTATTCTATGAGAATAAGATCACTTGTCGTAGGAGGTTTAAGAGGTGTGTGGATTAGCTTGTTTACACATGTTACTAGGTTGTCCAAATTTGAAAAAGTAATGAGCTCAATCTTCCCTTTATATTCATGTTTGTAAGCTTATCAACATGGTTGTAAGCTTTACTTTTGCTAAAACTATTAGGCCAAATAAGCGAGTTTACGAACCTTTTTTTATTTTATTTTATTTTATTTATTTATTTATTTATTTTTTTTTAACTTCAAATAAATACATAAGCCAGTTAAATAAACTAATCTAAACAAGCCCTTTGATGAATGGAACTTTATTCACTTTGGTTAAAAGTTTGAATAACACGATGAGTGCAACGAGGAAAAAGCTTCTTCCTGTGCTCAAATGATCATCTTCGACAGGGACGGAGCCAAGTGTTGCATTTTGTATGCCATGGCCCACCCTAAGCATATGTTAGCTACCAACATGTACTCGTATATATTATCTAGTGTATTATACTTGCTAAATAGTTTCTGCCCACTCAAATATAAAAGATTTAACACATCCATATAAACAGTTAGATGCATTGTACGTAATACTTTTCTTTATTTTTACTTTGCAACAACTTTTACTGCGCAGTTTAGATTAGGTTTAGATGATTTAATGGTAACTTTTTACCGGAAAACTTAATTGTAGAAATTTATACATTTATTTTTTTATATTTGATTTGGCCCACCCGAATGAATAATCCTGGCTCCGTCACTGATCTTCGAGAACTATTTTTACACTCTAATTTTGACTTGACTATGGCATGGCATGTATCTATTTTTTTTTTTTGGGTAAAGGGTTTTTACCCTGGTAAAGTATATTAAAAATTCAAATAGGTTCAGGCAATATGGTAACGCACCATATTGACTATAACAAGCAACGCACCCATTGTGCTTCAAACCACCACTTATGAGGATGACATGCCAACCTCATAAAAAACAACGCCTAGCCTAAAAAAATATTACATAAAAAGACCAGCTAGGCTACAGTACATAAAAAACCTTACGTTATGCTATCCCTCATTAACTGCGAAGGAAGATTCCATGTAGTTAGAACGCGCTCTACATTCGAGGTCTTTTTGAAATGAAAAGTTAGCAGCTTGAGACGAACCGTAGAAATAATAACATCGACGACTTGATTAGCGTTTCTCTTTTTCTTTTTAAACAACCTTGTGTTCCTCTCTTGCCAAATCATATACGCCGAGGCAGCAAATACAAGCTTAGAAATAATACTCATGGCTGAATGAGACCTTCCATAGGAAATGAGCCAAGCTGTAATATTATCCAACGATATGGTACTAGAAGACATACCCGATTCCAAACACACCCGAGACCATACTTGAGAAGAAAAGGGACATTCAAAGAATAGATGATTGTGCGAGTCCGGGACACTTTCACATAGAGGACATCGAGACATGTTTAAGTCGATCGTAGGACCAACATCACATTGTCTCAAACGGTCTTGAGTCTTCAGCCTTTTATGTAAGACGAGCCAAACATGAAACGCATGACGGGGGATACAATGTGGAAACCACACCACTTTCGACCAAGCAATGGTGGTACCACGAGGTCTAATATCCTCCCACACAATACCAACCGAAAATCTTTTATCAGCTCCCATCCTGTTTTTCCAAACTAACATATCCCTCTGGTCAAAATTTAGCATAGGAACATTAATAGTAGACAAATTCGGATACTTATTTAACCATTCAGTAGGCCACATCCATGTGTTATCATGGATCAGGTCACTAAGTTTAGTTTCTAAAACAAAACCAGCCCTATGAATATCTCGAGTAGAAATGGTATTGATTAGTGGACTATGTGGACACCAATTATCAAACCAAGGTGAAGTATTAGAACCGTTACCCACTTTGTGCCATATGAATTTTCGGACAATGGTACGAACCTGTAAGATTTTGCGCCACCCCCACGACATATTGCCACGAAAAGGATAATCCCAAAAGTTACGGTTACGCAGTTTATGTGTATGAATCCATTTCACCCATAGCGACTCCTTCAAAGTGAGAATACTCCATATGTGTGACGTAATAAGAGCGACATTAAAGAGCTCAAGCCTCCGGATACCTAAACCGCCCTCATTCTTGGGAAGACAACTAGCCTCCCACGAGACTTTCGCTTTACCACGCCTCATATCACCTTGACACCACAAAAAACCTCTCATGAGCTGTTCAATGTCCAACATAATGCGTGTAGGAAGAATAAAAACAGAAGACCAGTAAACATGCATAGAGGATATAACAGATTGAACCAGCTGCAAACGACCCGCAAAAGATAGGAACTTATTCTTCCAATCATTAATCCTGTTTTGAACTCTTTCCACAAGCTCTTTACAATCTCTATAAACAAGCCTTGTAGAAACTAGAGGAACTCCAAGATACTTGACAGGAAGAGTACCTTCTTCAAATAGAAGAACACTCAGAATAGCCATTTTAACATGATGAATAACATTACAAAAAAAGGCCGTACTCTTAGGCATACTCAGGACTAACCCTGATATGCTTTTAAACTCCTCAAGAGCCTCCTTGATAACACTAGCCGAATTAGCATCACCATGAGCAAAAAGGAATAAGTCATCCGCAAAGCATAAATTAACAATTTTAAGGCTAGAACAATGATGATGATACTCAAATTCATTTGAATCTCTAACCTTCCGCTGCAAGATGAGGGTAAGAATCTCCATAACAAGAGTAAACAAGTAAGGAGATAGAGGATCACCTTGTCGAAGCCCTCTCTTCCCTTTAAAAAACCCATGCAAAGATCCATTGATACAAATTGAAAACGAAGTGCTAGAAACACACTCCATAATCCAATTGATCATGCGAGTATGGAACCCGAAGCCAACTAGCACCTTACGCAGAAAATTCCAGTCCACTGTATCGTATGCCTTTTGAATATCAACCTTGAAAGCACACCTCGACGGCCCTCTATCTAAATGGTAATTGTGCATTAGCTCTTGTGTTAACAGAATGTTATCTGATATACGCCTACCCGGCACAAAAGCTGATTGGTTGATACTCACTAAATCAGTAAGACTATCCTTAATACGATTAGAAATAATCTTACTAATACACTTAAAAAGAACATTGCAACACGAGATCGGTCTATAATCAGTAACTCGGGTTGGAGAAGAGACCTTGGGAATAAGAGCAATAATCGTGTGGTTTACCTCTTTAAGCAGTTTACCACTTGAAAAAAATTCCCGAACCGCCTTAACAATATCAATACCGATGATATCCCATGCACTTTTAAAGAAAGCCGCTGTATACCCGTCTGGACCTGGAGATTTGTCATCACCCATCGAAAAAATAGCATCTTTAACCTCTGCATCCGACACGTCTCTAATCATAAGCTCTGCTTTTGTTGTAGATAACGTGTTGTGAAATAAATCATGCACGTCAAAATCATTAGAGATACCACTTTGACCAAGGAAATTAGTATAGTGATTCACAAAAGCATCCTTTACAGCCGATCCCTCATAGCAGCTCCCATTAGAGTCAAGAACCCGATCTATACGATTTCTAGCTCCACGACTCTTTACAATCTTGTGGAAATAAGCCGAGTTAGAATCCCCCACTCGAAGCCACTCCACTTTAGCTTTCTGCTTTAAGAAACGTTCTTGATCAATAAGGGCATCATTAAAAGCTTGCAAATACGCTGCTTCTTTTTCACGGAGAGTGATACTAGACGGGTCACAATCAAGGGCTTTTTGTACTTCATCCAACTCGTCCCGTAACCGATTCACTCTATCATGTAGATTACCTTTGTCATATAATAGTTTGCGCATAGGCTTCTTTAACATTTTCAATTTTTTGACAACTTGAAACATCATATAGCCATTTATACTCTCGCTCCACACTTCTGTAGTAAGCTCTTTGAACCGTGAATTATGCACAACAAGATTTGGGAATTTAAATGGCTTCGGCTTAAACCGCATCAATTTAGGAATTCTAAGAACCGCAGGGGAGTGATCCGATATTCGATAGGGCTGGAATAAAGCATTTGCACCAACAAAAGTGCTATTAAACTCCAAGTTTGCCATTACCCTATCAATCTTCTTAAGAATGCCATCATCTCCCTTGGGCTTTTGGTTCCACGTGAATTGCAGCCCCGATCTATTAACATCCGAGACCTCAATAGCATCAACACAATCTTTGAACTCTCTCATAGATATATCTACAATAGACGACCCGATAGACTTATCTTCAAGGTTTAGGGCTGAGTTAAAATCACCCATCAAACACCATGCTCTACCTCTGACAAACACACTATGCATTTCTAGATTATTCCAAAGCTCGCGACGTTGAGTATATCGGTTGTGAGCATAAATAAAAGAGCAAAAGAGTTCCTTCTTGTCGGCTTTAAAAACTAGCAATGTGTGCATAACTTGAGCATTTTGTGAGACAACTCCAATATCTACCTCATCCGGATTCCAACCCAACATGATACGACAACCTTTATTACACAACGCCCCATTAGACGTCCAAGACCAATTTCTGAAAACTTGAGGACACAAGTGATCAAGCCGTGACTTGACCACATGAGACTCCAAGATAGCACAAACTGACAAATGATTCTCTACAATAACCTGTCGAACCTCATTTTGTTTAGGGGATTGGTTCATTCCCCTAATATTCCATGAGGCTATACTATACATTAATAACCTCATTATCAGGAGTGCTTGGCTCCTTATTTTCCACATTCTCATATTGGTCTTCCATAAAGCAAGCTGTTTCATCAGAAACATTTTCAACCTCTTCACTATTACTCCCATCCTTATTCCGATCAGGATCCACATAAGAATTACTCATATTTTCGAAAACATTATCCTTATTTTTTAGAGCATCAAATGCGTTTTTAAGAGATATAGGATTAACAGCTTGGTTAGATGCTTCACCAACACCCTTACCATTAGACTGTGATGTAGAAAGCCCATCATTTCCATCCTTGTTCAGCTTGGCCTTTGGACGATAATAGTAACCCGTATTAGGCTTAGATAGTCTAATACCATCAATATGTCGAGTCATTTGTTTCACAGATTGCTTACCTTTCCCATTTTTCCTCTTGACTTGAGTAATTCCATCACCATTTGCCACATTCGAACCATCATTCACCACATTTGAAGTAGCAGCCTTGACCAGCTTTGGACATTGATCATTCATGTGACCAAATATCTTACATGTATCACACTGTGGGGGTTGCCACTCATACTCTACTTGTATCGTTTCCTTCCTAAAACCTGAACCATCAAGTAGTGGAATAGCCACTACTAAGGACTCCACAGGAGCACATTCAGAAGTGATTTCAATAAGGGCTCTAGCAAAACTGTTACGCCCCCACGATTCCAAGCACATAGTACTTGTATAGGCATCAAGCATGATAGGACGTCCAATCTTTGTTGCCATCAAACTTAACCCATCTTCAGTAAAAGCGACCATAGGAACGTTGTGAAATTTAACCCAAACAGGCACACTCGTGAGTTCTTCCTTCATCAAATTTGCAGTCGGTGTCCATACGTTCAAAATAATAGGAATATTTCGAATGAGCCAAGGTCCATTCTCCAGGACTTGTTCCAGCCCCCTATGTGTCGAGAATTTAAAAAAGAAGAAGCCAGCTGAGTTCATCATAACACGAACTAACCCATATTTCGCCCATGTATTTTTCACGTAATTCTCCACGATTGGAAACGCAAGGCGTTTTCCAATGAAATAACCATACAAAGTGTTCACAAACCTGTTGTTAACCTCTTCAACCGACTTAATAGGCAGAGTAAAATCTGCATCTTCAACAGTTTGATTGTTGAGAGGACGAAAATTAACCTTTCGCTTGGGTTGATCTTCATTAAGTGCTGTGGCATACGAAACCGGCTTCGTATGTGTGCTCTCAGCAAAATGTTCATTCGCTTCAGTACTTGGCTTTCCAGGATTCACTCCCATGCTCTTAAACTTGGAGTAAAAACTATTTAACATCGACTGAATATCAACCTCTCCTAAACCCTTATCCATCAACCACGAAACTCACACCAGAAACTACAAGCAATTACAGTAACCTAATAAAAAAAACAGAGAAAATTAATGGATTCAAACCATTTTTTTTTATTTTGACCAAAACAACAAGATTTTTAAATTGGGTTAATAAGGAGAAATTAATTTAGGGGAAATGACGAATTGATGTTTCTGAAGGTGGATTTTAAATGGATTGAAATTAATTTAGGGCATGTATCTATTTTGTTACTAGTTATCCCACATTTACCAGAGAGACAGAATTTGGCTAGTTAATATACATTTGCGTAAATGGCACATACGGTTGTGATTGCTATTATGTTGTTTACCACAACATGAGACTCATGTTACTTAACACTCTCGTTCTTTTAACTTTATGATACCATAGTAATCAACACTTTATGAATGTAACTAAATGAGAGTGTAGTTATGATACGCGCTTCGTCGAACTTTTACTTTTCAATTATGCGTCGGCAAACGTGAGGAGAAAACTTTTTCTTGCCGGATAAAATTTAAACACCAAACTCTTTTATCTCAATTTAGAAACACATTAAATAAAACATTGTATGGTTGTTCTTATCTACAAAAGGCCGGAGGTCTTTTTCTACTTTAGGTAGAACCGGAAGGAGCCTCTCTACCTTAGGTAGGGGTATAGTTGTCTACGTCTCAACCTCCTCCATACACCGTGGAAGACGGTATTGGGACCCATAACCCGTGGAAGACATTATTGGGAGTTACTTTACTTTACTTTTTATTAAATAAAACATTGTAAATATTTTTTTTGTTTGCCCGTTGGTGTGAGCGTGACCAGGGAAAAAATCAAGACCAAATATAACTGGGTGCATAAATTTTTTGAAACCGAAATATAAAAACACATGTATCTATTTTGTTACCGTTTATCCCACATCAATCACAAGACAAAATTTAGCTAGTTAATAAACAATCACGTACAGGTGCCATGTGTGTTGTGATTACTATTATGTTGTTTCACTAGTATCTGATCGTGTAAATAAGCATGTTACACGATTGTTATCTAGTGGACAACTTATATAGACTCTTAACTTTTTGTAATGTAATTAGCGACTTTTTGTGAATATAATTTTGGTATTATAGTATACAACATTTTGTGAATGTAATTAAACAAGATGCGCGTTTTGCCCGAACGTTTATTTTTCGTTTATATAATTTCAAGTGTTACAATTATAGGTATTTTCAATTCCTGTTTAATGGCATTAGACATTAGCTAATACTAGCAGGGTACCCGCGTGATGCGGCGGCGGGGACCCTGTAACTATATTTTCTGGTATGTGATGTTATGTGGCCATATTTTTTTTAACGATTAATTTACAAATAACAATAAATTTATGGTCGGATCAATTGTAAATCTCCTTGCATCTTAACCTAGAGGTCAATGGTTCGATCCTCACTCCCTACAAAAGGCCGGAGGTCATTTCCTATCTTAGATAAAACTGAAAGCATCCTCTCTACCTTAGGTAAGAGTAAGGTTGTCTATATATCAACCTCCCCATACATCGTAGAAGACGGTATTGAGACCCATTAAAAAAATAATAAAATAATAAAAAGTAATAGTAGTATAATTTCATTTACACAAACAGAAATCTTGATTCTTTCATTCAGCACAATCACCTTTAAATTTTCTGACCTACATCTGACCTTTTAGGCATCGTAAGGCGACCGACATTTATATTTTTATTTTTATTTAAAAAAAATCCATCTTTTTTACACTATATATATCCCAAACATTTTTTATTTTTAATATACATTATTCACATTAACCAAATATCAAAATTACCCCAAAATCAACTATATCATACAAATAATATACGGCTCAATTAGTAATTAGTCTAAAACCATTTTCAGCCTAAACAAACTTAATCATCAATATCTATTAAGACCCATGATAAAACTATCAAACAATTTGTGATATCATTTGGCCAGCCCAGTTAACAACCAGACTGGTATATAACTCAAATGTTAGGACTTATAAATACGTTTACAAAACCTAAATTACCTCATTCCTACCCTAATTTCCCTCACAAAAAAATAACAAACAAATAAAATAAATAAAATAAATAAATAATACGCAGCCATGATTTGCAACCACACAAACATCACATACTATTCCTTTCTTTCTTATCTTGATAACCGAACATAACCAACAATCTATGTTTGCGTGAAAATCAGACCCTTTTCTTGAATATCAAACGAAAAGTCTCTCTAAGGTTTTATGTTGTGTTGACTGTGATGGTGGTTTTGAGATGGGGTTAGAACTGAGGTAGCTGTAGATGTTGGGTTTTATTGTTGCTGTATACTTTCTGTTCGTTGACCATAGATGGAATAAGTTTGATGTTTGTTTTGGCTTAATTGATGATTGTTCTTTTCTTCTTTCGTTTCATCTTCGTTTTTGTTTTGATATGTAACGGTACATTTTTTTTCTTCTTTTATGGAATGCATTAATTGGTCGAGGGGGTGATTGGTTTGTGAATTTTGTAGTCGTCCGACCTTCATCGATCTTGTGGTTGTAGTAGCGGCGACTCGGTCAGTGCAGGGGCGACCGGTCCGGTTGACCAACCACTGTGCCCAGCACAATGGCTTATTTTTAAGTACTTGACTTAGTAGCTTGATTAGCTTATACATTAAGGTTAAATGATTGTATATTTTGGTTAATGGGTAAATTAATTAGTGTATTAATTATATGTGTTGAATAGATTGTTGACCTTAAAATCATTGTGTTTTACATACTTGTGCTTTGTGTTTTATGACTTGTATTTACTTAAAAGCTATTGTAAATTGTGCTTAAATAGTTGTAATTTTTTATGAAGGAGTGTTTTTAATAGCATTAATGTTGTTTGATAGAATTTTGGTCTTAAAATGACATCACGCTGTTTTTGTTGTACAATATGCTTACTTTGTTGTAAATCTGAAAATTAGGTGCATTAAAGTGTTGTAAACCATGCATTATTTCTTGTAAATCTGAAAATTTTGAAAAGAGAGTGTTTTATGCTTTATATGTAGTATCGATAATTCTCCATTATCCTCTTCTTACTTATTATTTACTAGTAATTTTTAAAAGAAAACTCAATAATAATTTTGTGGGGATGATATTCTTGTTGGTTTTTGTTTTGACTTTTTTTTTTTGACAACATTAAATCGGAACATATACATCATTATAACCACAAAATATGTAAAACTTGGTGTGACCCGATGGATCTTGCACTTGAAGGGTACTTTGTGGTTCAAGAAATGAAGAAATGTTTGTTTCAAATAGGAATGGAAAAAAAAACCCGAAATCCAAACTTTTTGGAGTGATTTGGGGCATACTTATCGGGTTACGGGGTAAATTTCGGGGTCCTAATCGGGGATTCTTTTTGGGAATGGGGCGGGGACGGGGCACAACATCCCCGCCCCTTCCCAAAATCTCTACATTATGTATAACAGGAGGCAATTCCATTTATCATCCTGTTAAGGGATCTCTTACAAGCTCTAACATCATAACCTAACGAGCTACCAATTTCGATCAGGGGCGGAGCCACCATAGAAGTAGTGGGGGGCGATGCCCCCAACTAAGATTTTGCAGATTCATAAAATATATAGGAAAAAAAGTAATATTGATAAGAAAAAGTCGAGTGCCCTCACTCATAAAATCAAAGTGCCCTCGTCGCTCTCATGTTGCTCATAAAAAGAACACTTTGTGATGCAAAATAACTGTTTGTCCGGTGGGTTTTTCAGTAGGAAAATATGGGGAAGAAGATAGAATGGGGAATTGTGAAAGTTGGTGGGATGGTGAGAGAGAGGACCAGTGGGTGAAAATATAATAATACTATACTTCTGTCTCTTTTTCAAAGTGTGCGAGTGGTTTGTATACTCACTAGTTTTGGATATCTATACTATCTATAATAGAAAAATGGTTAAAAGTGAAATGTTGAGTTTTCAACAATAGTCAAATGAGAGAGAAAGTGAAATGTAATTAATACTGTTATTAAAACACCCCAATACTTAAAAGTACAATTATTTATTTACATTGTACAACCAAATTAAAACATATTTACCAAATTAAATACAACCAATTCAAACACAAATCGGGTTGACCCGGGACGCTTCAAACCCGGCTGGTTGACCCAGTTTAAATTGACCCGTTTTTGACCCAACCTAGCAAGTTGACCCGGTTTAAATACAACCAATTAAAAAACAAACCGGGTTGACCCGGGGTGCTTCAAACCCGGCGGATTGACCCAGTTTAATTTGACCCGTTTTCGACCCAACCTAGCAAGTTGACCCGGTTTAAATCGACCCATTTTTCGACCGGATCGGTCCAACCGGTTGAACCACCCGGGTCGAACCGGGTTTCAAAACATTATTCATTACTTAAAAATACAATGATTTATTCACATTGTACAACTAATTAAAAACATATCTACCAAATTAAATACAACCAATTAAAACACAAACCGGGTTGACCCGGGACGCTTCAAACCCGTTTTTCGACCGGAACGGTTCAACCAGTTAAACCACCCGGGTCGAACCAGGTTTCAAAACATTATGTTTAATTCCCAAGTCTTCAAACTGTTATTATTTTTCGTTTATAACCTATAAACATTTTTTTATCAATAAACTATCTGTCACTATAAAATCCCATTGTTATGCACGGGTACTCGTCTAGTTAATTAATACGTAGTAATTTGGAATGTAAAAGTAAAACTGTGAATAACCGAATTATTATACTACTGTACAATTTTATGTTTTAGGATAATCTTTGTTATTAAGATGACAACATGGGTATTTTAATTTTAATTTGTTAGCACCACTGAGTTTGATTTATGGTTTTAGCATACATAATGCCATTTGGTTAAACTATTCTTGATCACTTTAATACAATATTTACGTACTTAGTATTTGATTTTTCAGGACAAAATAATAAAAATAAAAAATGAAAACACTGACCAGATTTTTTTTTATCAACATCTAAACTTATAATTAGTGTTAACTGCGTCGTAGCAAAGCACTTTTGTTGTCTTTGTATTAAACCCGACCCGTTTTATTTTAAATTACATTAAAAAAAATGACACCTCCCGTTAACTAACACTTCGCTCGATGCCCCCATGATCACATTTTTCTAGCTCCGCCACTGATTTCGATGATTCTATTTAATTCATGAATAAGTGAAACACCTTTAATATCTTTTTTACGATATCTAGCAAATAAGGTGGAACACTTACTAGTGTGAGATGGACTTCCGTTTCCAATTCTCGAATCCAGGTGGCCAACTTAAATCGGATGGGGCTCCCTCGTTGGACGAATGAGCAGGATTAATCTGGTCCTCATCCATTTTCTGTTGCGACTTGTCATAATAAAAGCAGTCCTTGTTAAGTTCTGTTGCGACTTCTTTTTTAACTTCAAATAAATACATAAGCCAATTAAACAAACTAATGTAAACAATGTCCTCCTTAATGAATGGAACTTTATTCGCTTTGGTTTAATTATACTGTTTATAATTGTATAAAAGTTTGAATAACACGATGAGCGAGTATAGACTTAAAAATCAATTTGCTCCGTCGTTATCTCCCTTTTCATGAAATTAAGATTTGGCTATGGCATGTCTATTTCTTAAGTCAGCATTTGATCCATATATACTTAACTCAATGGAATGATTAGTGTTACTTAAACTTTTTAAGCATGATATTTGTTTTGTTTGCTTCTTTCTGTATAAAGCCACGAGGAGAAAGGGTTTTCCAATATTGAGAACTCATTTTTACACTCTAGTGATATTTTGACTTGACTATGAACGGCATATATCTATTTTGTTACTAGCTATCCTACATCGATCAAAGAGGTGAAATTTGGCTAGTTAAGATACAATTGGGTACGTGTCACATATGTGTTACGAGTGCTATTATGTTGTTTGCCATAACATGAAAGTTATGTAAAAAAACATGTTACATAAGCTTCATGGTAAAGTTTGAATAAGATGGTAAGTGTACACTTATAGCATAATTGACTATAACATCAAATTGCTCCATTACCTCCTTTTTCATCAAGTTAAGATTTGTCATGTCCATCTTTTAAGTCAGTCGATACATGCTTAACATAATAAAATAATTAGTGTAACTTAAACTTGTTAAGTATCTTAATCGTTGTTTGCTTCTTTATGTATACGTAACAAGGAGAAAGGGTTTTTTCCATACTCTGATGATCATCATTGAGAACCTATTGTTACACTTTAACGATATTTTGACTTGACTACGGCATGTATCTGTTTCGAAACCAATTATCCCACATCGATCAGACGGAAAAACTTTTGCTAATTAATATACCATTGCACACGTCTGGCAAACATGTTTCGATTGCTATTATGTTGTTAGCCTACTTGAGAGAGTAGTGTAATTGAACATGTTACACCCCATCTCTAGTAAGGCCAACAGCTTATATACACTCTTAACTTTTTATGAATACATATTTTGCGATTGCTATTATGTTAGTTTGGCCTACATGAGAGATACTAACATTTTCTAACAAACTTTACTTAATTAAAACACATTTTCTAACATTTACAATTTCTTAAGCTCAAACTACAATTAATTAAAATAAAAATACTAACATTAAATACAATAAACAAATAATTACGTATATTAAATACAATTAATTAACTGGTTAATAAATACAATTAATACAGTTATTAAAACACTACATATGTAAGAAATATAAATTATCAACCATATTGTACAACCAATTTAAACACAATTCTTGCATTAAATGTCACTAATACAAACAATAAAACACATTATACAAATATTCAAGTCCATACGGGCAACGAGCAAAATGACCTCGAGCCCGAACGACCACGAGCAAAACGAAATTTTTATCCGTAAATTTATTGTCATAAAGAACATAATAAACTAAAATACATGATTAACTGAAAAATTTTATTTCATGTACACGCCGCCGCAACGTGCGGGTACCCTGATAGTATAGTCAAACGAGTGTAGTTATGATCCGTGCTTCGTTGCGGACTTTTATTTGTAATTGAGATGTTACATTCATAGGTACTCGATTCATTTTTAATGACATTAGACATTAGTTATTGTAATTCTCCATTATCCTCTTCTTACATATTTTTTAAATTTACCAAAAAAAAAAAAAAAAAAAAAACTCAATATTTATTTGGATGGCCTGATATTGTTCTTGATTTTTGGTTTGACAACATTATATCAAAAACATTTATAGCATTATGACCACAAAATACTTATATTTTCTTATTTTTTTTTACGGCTCTAATATCTCATGACTAACATGTGATAGATAAGCGGCGTAACACATGACTATGATTAAAGGGACACGAATAAGATGTACATTGAAAAGTTTTTTATCATTGGAAATGTTGGGTGTACAAATCCAATCCCACATCGGTAGAACTATAATCTCAATGTTAAGATATAAGCTTGGTGGGCTACTCCTTGTATCACCAATTGGTTTTAGAATAGAACCTCAGTTGAGTTTATATGTTGGAGTTGATGAGATGTTGGGTCGTAGGAAACTCTGCAGAAAAGTTTTATATTATGTTACATGTCTTTCAGCTGAAGAGGTGGATCTCCCTCATTGATGACCGCCTATCAAACATTCCCTATTAGCTTATTAGCTTATTTTGACGGTTCATTAAATTATTCAAATAAAAATAAATTGCAATTTTGCTCTTTTACTAGATGTACGAGCTCATCAACTTGGTATTGTAAACTAAAACAAGTTTTAAGTTCAAATTAATTATTAAGCTAATAAGCCATGTTAGAATTTATGAATCTTTTTAAAATCAGATAAATACATAACCCGGTTAAATAAACAAGCCCAAACAACCCCTTAATGAATAATGACTTTATTCACTCTGGTTATATTATATTGTTTATTAACTGTATCAACGTTTAAATAATATTTGGCATGTCTATTTATATGTCTGTCTTTGAGTATCTTAATATTTGTTTGCTTCTTTATATAAAAGCAACGAGAAGAAATGATTTTTTTTTTTTTTTTTTTTTTTTTTTTTTTTTTTTTTTTTTTCATATCGAGGATTATCTTTGAGAACTCATTTTTACATTCTAGTGATATTTTGACTTGACTATGGCATATATCTATTTTGTTACTACTAGGTATCCCACATCGATCAGAGAGACGGAATTTGGCTAGTTAATATACATTTGCGTACATAACACTTATGTGTTGTGATTGTTATTATGTTGTTAACCATGAGATGAGGGTTATGTAATTAAGCGTGTTACATGTCTCTCATTGATTGGTCAAACAACTTATATAGCCTCTTAACTTTTTGTCAATATAATTAAACGAGTGTAGTCATAATAACTTTTTGTGAATGTAATTAAACGAGTGTAGTCGTAATAACCTCTTGTGAATTTAACTAAACTTATATAGCCTCTTAACTTTTTGTGAATGTAACTAAACGAGTGTAGTCGCAACACGCGTTTCGCCGGACATTTATTTTTCGTCTTACTTTTTGTGAATGTAGTTAAACGAGTGTAGTCATAATACAGGCTTTTCGCTGGACTTCTATTTTTTTGTTTTATAGACTAGTAAGAATGTGACTAAACGAGTGTAGTCGTAATACGCGCTTCGCCTGACTGTTATTTTTCGTTTATATAGACCAGCTAAATGCCTGTGGTATGCGGCGACTAAAGTGAGGAGAAAACATTTTCTTGCCAGATAGATGAAAATATTGGAGATGTATTGTAGTTGTTGTACAATCTTAGAACGACTAAAAAAAAAATCTAAGATTGTCCAAATTTTCGTTAAGTTTTGAACTCCAAACTCTTTTATCTAAATTTAGCACACATTTAATAAAAAATTGTTAATATTAGCTCAAATTTATATTCTAAGAAAATGTGTCATATGTGGTTGTATCATATTCATATGTCACACCCCCAATTTACCTGACTTGCAGCGGAATGGAATACCTGGGGGTGTCTGTCATAGCACCACAGTTACATTTACATTGAACGACCTAAAGTGTCGTTTGGAAAATACTGCATTTGATCATTGAAATAATCCAGAGTTTACAAAATGAGGTCCCCAAAATGTGTTGCAAGTTTATGAAAACAAGTCATACTAGATCAAACGTTTACATAAGTGCATGAAATAATGATGAGACGCGTCGACTCCGCGACTCCATGAAGGTCCAAATGCATGTCACATGAGCTACCTTAATAACCTGAAATACATTGCTAAAACGTCAACACGAATGTTGGTGAATTCCATAGGTTTGTAAAATGTAATGATGTACGGCCACCACAAGTAAAAGTGCAAGATAAAAATCTCATGAAAATTGTACAATTGACCTTAAGCTCATGACACCGAAGCTATGACTGATGAAACTATGCCCCTCCTGAATGTTCTGCCGAAACACTCAAATGTAAAAGACATGAAATGCATCCGCTTACTGTTGGTAATCACTACCACGGATGGAGGCGTCACCCTCGATAGATCTATCCACTCACTCTCGCTTACCGGTAAATTAACGGTTCATGATGTTACAGGGGACTTATCACATGGCAAGGTAACTTAAGCAATGTACATATGTTTGAATACTTGGGCTCGTACTAAAATGATTGATGCAATGTATTCCCCCCGTGGGATTTGAAAACAATCAAAAATGTTGAATTGAAAACGGGGCTATGAAAACTCACCTCTAGCTGATGGTACTGTGATGAAGTGAAATGAACAACCATGAACATGTAATGAGCTGAAAAACAAGGCGCGCACACTAGCCGCAACCTAATGTGAATGATGAACGATCTACTTTAGATCACCAAATAATGTTATGAATGTCCATGCACATGTTTCCTATACCACTCTACTCTTTGAAAAACACTTGTTGTTATCAAAAGTATATATTCCAAGACTTAGGAAAATATGACTATTAGAAAAAATAAACTAGTTGTAATATATATACTTATATATATATCGTATGTACCAATGTTTGTGTTGAAATCCTCGGTTTGAAATCCTTGAAATAACGCCTTGTACTAATGAAAATATACTTGTAATCACTAATACATCATTAGTTATGAAATTGGGTACTTGGTTAATATTTCTAGAAAATCTAGAATTTAGTACGTAGTGTTATTATTATTTCTAAAAGCTGCAAATTATAGAGGATTTTTGCCGATATGGAAACGTGAATATCTTTGTCGTTATAAGCCCGTTTTACTTGTTCTTTATATCCACGGTTACGTCTTAACATGTAGTAATATATTTTGGAAAGCTTGACCCCTCCGGGTTACGTCTAAAGTCTCTTTTTGTCCGACGAAAAACGTCCATCAGCATGTATTTTTCCGGAAAATAGTTTTCGTCAATAAACTTGCAAAAATCATAACTTCTTCGTTATAAACTCTTTTTAATCCGTTCTTTCGCCTACGGATTCGTTTTTGAAAGTATTTTCTAAAAATTTTGCCAAAGTTTCATTTGTGTTTACTGATTTTCCAGATTTTACCAAAATGGGACAGCATGTTTATAAACTTGTTAGAAATCCATTTCCAAGGTTCAAAACTAGTTTTTACTTCAACCAAATCTCTTGCAAACACCACAAATCTATACTAATCCTACCATACACCTTCTTAGGGTGCCATGGGTTCCTAATGACTAGTAATCCAGTTAATTTAACAAAGAAACACCTAAATCACAATCTAGGGTTTGTATGTTCAAAAAGTCTTCAAAAATAAAGTGGTATAACTAGTTTGTGCATGAAATTAAGCATGAATACTATGAGATATAAGTGTTAATTAGATGAAAACATGAAAATAAATTTGAATACTCACTTTGAAATAATAGGTGATTAGATGATGAGAAATCTTGGATTACTTGTGTTTTTGTGTTATGATTCTTGATTAGGATGATGAAATGAACAACTTTGATGCTTTAACTTTTCAAAAACCTTCACTTGATCTTGGATTTGGTTTATGGTCGTGGTTTTGATGGTGAGGAAGAAGATATGACACTTTTTGATTATCTAAAATGTATGTATGTATGTTATAATGGTTTATGTAATTTTGTAACAAGTTATAATGTATAATAATCAAGCATAAATGCACAAGGTTAATAAACTTTGTAAAATTTGCCTAAGAGAGGACTTTAGGGGCTGGTTTTCAAAGAGCAAGGGGGGGTAGGGGTACTTGGGATTTATTTAGAAAACTAGTGAAGAATTTGGTGTAATTTAGTGTTATTAGTTAAAATCGGGTACCGGGTTTAATAGAAATAAATGTTAACAAAGTTAACCGGGACAAAATAAAGTCATAAGAATGATAAAAATATGTTGGGTACAATTACTGAGTGTTCGGGTGATTATTGTTTAGTTTTCACGAAAACCGTCGTTATATTCATAAGCTTACGTTATAAATAAAATAAATTTCCAAAATACTGGGTAAATGAATGTTATAACTTTTATGATGATAAAATGGATATAAAAATATGTCGGGACCATTGTGGGAATATTTAGATATATTCGTCGCATATAAACCGGGTGTTAACGTTTATTATAAATACCTATAAGAAAAACGTTAATTGTATCAAATATATAAATTTGAAAATCCTAAGAGTGGTATAACATGTAAATGACCTACTGATGATATGCAGACTATCTCCAGTCCGTATGAAATGTCTTTACTGATAATGCATGAATTCGCACCTGAACCAATACGGTTACGCGAATTTGAATACCCGTAAACTAAATTTACGATGAAATGAATAATGCACGTGAATGATGAAATCTTTTCCCGCAATGAATAGTGTTTCGTGAATAGTGAAATTTCTGAATGCTTCTCGGAATGTCAAACTGACACTAAAAATGATGAATAGTAAACTGATGAATAGTGTTTTGATGAATAGTGTTTGATGAATAATGTTTTTTTCCAAAGTTCGGGAAATGACCTGAAATGACCTGAAATGGTGAGTTGTGACAGTCTTCCCCTCTAAAAGGAACTTCGTCCCGAAGTTCAGTTTAAGTTGGTATCTGAGAATGTATTGGTGAAAAGGTGATGATATTCGAGAATTCCAGCAAACTCTAACGATAGGAATTCGACTCTGATTCAACTGTTTGACCACCCGGTCCATGATTTCTGTTGGTTCTCTTACAAGGTCTGAGATTGTCATTTGGGTTGGATCCCTTCCAATGGAATCATGAGTGACTCATCTGAAAGTCATTTCTGGGGATATGAAAATGTGAAATATGTTCGTGTAATCCTGTTGTTCTCTGGTAATGTTCAAATCTGACGGCCACTATGCCTTCTCTGTCAGAATATTAAATGGTCCAGTGTATATTGGTGTAACTTTGCAAGTTTTCTGAATGATAACATGCCTTTCCTAGGCAGAACTTTCTGCATAACTCTGCTTACCAACTTGAAGTTTTAATGGTTTACAACTTATTGAACTTGTAACTGATTCTTGACTTGTAGGAAATTTCTGATTATTTCATGAATGCTTACTGGACTAGTGAGTTGAGCTTTTTCTGAGTTTGGCCCATCAATCGATGGTCTACGCTTCTTAATGTTGTAAATGTGATACTGGTAATATATACTGCTGAATTCTGCCAGAACTCAAGTTTGTATGCTAGTTGGTCGATTCTAAAATGAATCTTAAATGGCCCAATATGCTAAAGGTTCAACTTCTCTTGTTATCCAATTTGTATCATGCCAATCCAAGGCAATGCTTTTAACTTAGTTTGTTCTCCCACTTGAATCTGGATGGTTTGTTATTCAGGATACCCAATCCAACTGATATGTGTTATGTACCAATCTAACTTCTGCCAGTTTCTTGCTGTTGGTGTGATAACTATTGTTGTAGATGAATTTGATTTATGTTGAGTGATTAGTCCAACCATTTCTAGGGTTAATCACTCATGCTCTGAGTATACTTTCCTATGTTTGAATTGTTCTCTCGCTTTGACCATCGGTCTGAGGATGATAGTGATGTTTACATCTAAATGGGTTTCTGAAGGAAATCCTGAATTGATTACCTGAAGTCCAAGTTGAAACGGTTTCCTTAACAGGAAAAACTGAAATGGGTACAATAAACCTTTGTGACTAATTCCACAACATTCGGTCCTCCGAACTTGGCGTTATCTGAAGGGATAGAATATAGGTAACAATTTGATTCCTTGTGTTTTGTTCCAACGGATGATAAGACATATGTCCTTCTTTGTCTAGTGGGTTTGGTCTCCACTACTGAAGTTCGTGATTAATTTGTGATGTCCTTCCTAATTCCTTCATCACATATTCCAAATATTCTTTATTGTCAAGTCACAAATCCTAAATGCATAAGCGATGTTGTAGGGAAGTTGGTTCTGGAAATTTGTCTCGCGATTGTGAGTTTTGGTTGAAATCTTTTTCTGAATAAACGAACTTAGAAAAATGGAGCAAATGATTTACTAAGTAATATTTTTCCTGATGATTCAAAATTTCAGTAGTTATGAAGTAGAAAAATGTTTTCAAACATGTTGTGATTAAGACTGCTTACCAAAGTTTGATGTTTATGTATATTTCTCATTGTACAATAGTGTTGCTAAAGTTTGACCAAAAAGGATCGCACTTGTTCAAAATAGGAATTTCAGAAATCATTTTTCCACAAGGTATGTGATTTATGTAAACACATCAACTTTATTTAAAAGTGAAAACACTGAAAAGGATAAAATGGTAGAATAGGAAATGTTCGCTTAAATGCATAGATGTCTAACACTTAGTTCCTGAGGTTGGATAATGTCTATTGATGGTTATCTGGCATAACTACAAGCATAGGTATTTAGACTAACTTAAGTCCTGAAATAGTTTATCGTTGTAATTGGCAAGACGAAGGTATCACTTGATGTTGTGTCGATGAATGTCTATTCTGTTTTCCCATGTAGATGAGGAGATATGTTCTGGCTTGATCCCTTGCTTGGTATGAAGGTGAGGTTATCTGAAATTTCTAGACATAATGCCTTAGAGGAATCTACATCGATATTCTTGATTCAAACAATTGTACTTTGTGAAAACTTACTGCAGGAAAGTTCATGTATGGATGAGGCCATGTTTAAATGAAATGCTCTACAGTCTCAATTAGAAGCTTGGTTTATTTCTATTGTGTTGTCCTGCGGACATCTATATTGAGTTCAATCCTGTAGCTCAGTCTAGCTAGTACCTTTAAATGAAAGAATTTGACAACTAAGTCAGAGATGGTGATTCAGATGGTCTCGCAGTATCTTAGGATTGTTGTTGAGTTATGAATTCTCTCACTATTTACTTCTAGTCCTGGTTAGTAGTTCTGTAATCCTTTCGTTGCTTCTATTGTATAGGGGAATCATGCATGTAATTGATATGGAAAGTCTCTTCCAGGGAAGTCAATGGGAAAAATCCAACTTAATGGCTAAGTGAGTGACAGGTAGGGTAAGTATCCAGGGATAGTTCGGCAAAATGGATGTTTATGAATGAGTTCCTTTGTTTACAAAACTTTTAAATGAAGATTGTTATTAACAATCCTTTGAAAAAGTAATTATTTCCTTCATGGCATAATCCTTCCTGAATTTTACATAGGTGATCAGGCTATGTATAATTGAGGACTAATGATGCGATGTTGGATTTTGTCAAAATATCATAACTTTTATCAAAAGTTTTAGATGGTGTTCAACGCATTGTTATAAAAATGGTGTCCTGATGTTTTCTTTCAAGTAACATGAAAATTGCCTCGCGTAATAGTAGTAAATACTTGGTGTAATGACAGAAAATCAATTTATAGGATGGTAATAAAATAGCTTACTTCAGAAATTTTTCTGTAAAACAATTTCCCCATATGATAGTAAAATAGCTTGAATGGTGTATTGGATACGTGAGTGAATCTTGTCGAATGGTAATAGTCTACTAATTCGTCAAATACGAAATCAACCTAATCCCTGATGAGACAATGCTAAAATGTTGCGAAACGATTGAAGTCTGAGCAAATGGGATAGAAAATGGAGTAAACGAAGGTTATGATTATCACCTAGGTAACAAAGGATAGATACTACATTGGATAGGAAAGTGCTTAATACCACTAGGTCATGTCATCGTACCAACGGTAAGTACAAAAGGAAATATACAACCCTAAAGGGCTCGAACTACGGTTTATATATTGAAACAAAGCTCCTGCTCCTGAAGTATTGTTGTTATCCTTGATGTTGCTAATATCCTGACTGTTCTCTTTCAACAACTCACACTATTCCTCGAGCGATTTAGTCTTGATTCCAAGTTCCTGATTTTTCCTTGTTCCTTAGTTCCGGGCAGTCATTCTTGAAATGCCCTAAGTTTCCACATTTGAAGCAACTCCCTGGGATTTTCTGATTTGTGAGTTTCCTACAATTTTCAGTCCGATGACCCTGCTTCTTGCACACTCCACACGTTTTACTGCAATGACCTTGGTGATATTGATTACACAGGTTGTAGTAAGGTAACTTTCCAATATACCTTCTCTTTGTATGCGGTTCTGCAGCAAAGGCTCTATTCATTTCTTGTCCTTTGGGTGATTGTTGAGCAACATTGCAACCTAGATTGTTGTTCCACTTCCTTTTATTGTCACTATTGTTTCCTGATGTCTCGGCGTGAACTATGAGTTCCTTTGCCTCGATCGCCATTTTGATAGCTTCAGACATGGTATCTGGTTCCCATGCGATGACCAACATACGAATTTCATTTGAGAGTCCCCCGATGTACCTTTCAAGTTTCTTGCTTTCCGGTTCATCCATTGCAGAACCTAGTCGTGTTAATTCATAAAAATGAGTAGTGTACTTGTCAACATCATTTCCTCCCATGGTAAAGTTTAGTGTTTCCTGTTCTTTTGCTCGTAATTCACTTCCTACACAAAATGTTATACCCATCATCCTTCTTAGTTTCTCCCAAGAGTGTGAGTAGGCAGCATCAACTCCTACCATCTTAATATGTTTGGTCCACCATTCCTGGGCATGATCCTGAAAAGTGCATGTGGCGAACTTAACCTTGTATTCCTTACGACAGTCGCCACATTGAAATATTGTTTCTATTTCTTCGAACCATTTGAGAAATTTCTTTGTGTCCCTAGTTCCGCTAAAGGAGGGAGGATTGCACCCCATCAATTCCACGTGAGTAAGTTCCTTAGTGAGGGCGGTGGCTATGTTCTTGGCAATGACTTGTCCAACAGCAGCTTGCGTCATGTTTGGAGTGGTTTGCTTAAATCTCTCTTCATCAAATTATAAGAGACCATAAGGATCTATAGGTAATAGAAATTATCATATTCACAACACCTGAATATAATACATGAAAATTTCGGTCTACGTGAACCGGTATCACAAATAGCACAACCATTTCTTACATAGTAGAGTCACACTTGATATATTTGTTTGTACAACAATCAAAAGACAACAAGTTCTTTAGACTATGTCTCACACTTTCTGTGGCTAGGATAATAGTAAAAGCTAGTGAGGATATAAATCTGGTCTAGGGACTTCCTGGTGTCCCTCTGTGTGAAATCAGGTTTGTGGCATCATAAGGTCGAGATAGTCCTGAAGTGGTGTCTGAAGTTGTGCATCTATCAAATCTTAGATAATGTAGGTTCTGAACCATTCCTGAAGAATCTGCGGATGTTTCTGTTGAGTCCGTGTTATTGGTATTATCTACTAGGTGTCATCTAGTTCATGGCAAGTGGGAATGGAAAAGGGAAATGACAATGATGGTACCAGTGAATGAAATACTACCCTCTTTCGTGCTACCTCGCGACATCTAAAAGGTAAAACTAAAGTACACACCGTGGGAAGGCCAATAGTGTAATAAGTAACTGATGGTGGTGATAGTACCTGAGTAGTAAGTGCCCTACTAGTGATGGAAAGAAAACACACTATCTTCCTTGCAATAAGCATCCTAATAAGTCCATTAAGATTAATTCTGAATACACTACCAAAAGGCATTCTATGTACGGGCTGAATGATAGGAAAACCCTGTTCCTATGGCAAATCAATAGTACTAATGGTGGTGTAAATGCAACTGGTGGTATAATGATAGTGTAAAATGACAAGGCATCTTCAATGTCGGAATACAATAAAAGGATGTCAGGGTGAGTATCTGAAGACATGTCACTTGTGAACCAGGTCAATAAAATGATATACATATACGGATATGAGTATAAATAACTCGCACAGGGTATGTATGAAACAACATGTATCATGATTATGCACTTATGATGAAATGATGAGATGCTATGATGATGTGGTTATAGTCTAGGGTCCAAGATACATCCTAGTTCGCTATAACCTTAGCTCTGATGCCAATCTGTCACACCCCCAATTTACCTGACTTGCAGCGGAATGGAATACCTGGGGGTGTCTGTCATAGCACCACAGTTACAGTTACATTGAACGACCTAAAGTGTCGTTTGGAAAATACTGCATTTGATCATTGAAATAATCCAGAGTTTACAAAATGAGGTCCCCAAAATGTGTTGCAAGTTTATGAAAACAAGTCATACTAGATCAAACGTTTACATAAGTGCATGAAATAATGATGAGACGCGTCGACTCCGCGACTCCATGAAGGTCCAAATGCATGTCACATGAGCTACCTTAATAACCTGAAATACATTGCTAAAACGTCAACACGAATGTTGGTGAATTCCATAGGTTTGTAAAATGTAATGATGTACGGCCACCACAAGTAAAAGTGCAAGATAAAAATCTCATGAAAATTGTACAATTGACCTTAAGCTCATGACACCGAAGCTATGACTGATGAAACTATGCCCCTCCTGAATGTTCTGCCGAAACACTCAAATGTAAAAGACATGAAATGCATCCGCTTACTGTTGGTAATCACTACCACGGATGGAGGCGTCACCCTAGATAGATCTATCCACTCACTCTCGCTTACCGGTAAATTAACGGTTCATGATGTTACAGGGGACTTATCACATGGCAAGGTAACTTAAGCAATGTACATATGTTTGAATACTTGGGCTCGTACTAAAATGATTGATGCAATGTATTCCCCCCGTGGGATTTGAAAACAATCAAAAATGTTGAATTGAAAACGGGGCTATGAAAACTCACCTCTAGCTGATGGTACTGTGATGAAGTGAAATGAACAACCATGAACATGTAATGAGCTGAAAAACAAGGCGCGCACACTAGCCGCAACCTAATGTGAATGATGAACGATCTACTTTAGATCACCAAATGATGTTATGAATGTCCATGCACATGTTTCCTATACCACTCTACTCTTTGAAAAACACTTGTTGTTATCAAAAGTATATATTCCAAGACTTAGGAAAATATGGCTATTAGAAAAAATAAACTAGTTGTAATATATATACTTATATATATATCGTATGTACCAATGTTTGTGTTGAAATCCTCGGTTTGAAATCCTTGAAATAACGCCTTGTACTAATGAAAATATACTTGTAATCACTAATACATCATTAGTTATGAAATTGGGTACTTGGTTAATATTTCTAGAAAATCTAGAATTTAGTACGTAGTGTTATTATTATTTCTAAAAGCTGCCAATTATAGAGGATTTTTGCCGATATGGAAACGTGAATATCTTTGTCGTTATAAGCCCGTTTTACTTGTTCTTTATATCCACGGTTACGTCTTAACATGTAGTAATATATTTTGGAAAGCTTGACCCCTCCGGGTTACATCTAAAGTCTCTTTTTGTCCGACGAAAAACGTCCATCAGCATGTATTTTTCCGGAAAATAGTTTTCGTCAATAAACTTGCAAAAATCATAACTTCTTCGTTATAAACTCTTTTTAATCCGTTCTTTCGCCTACGGATTCGTTTTTGAAAGTATTTTCTAAAAATTTTGCCAAAGTTTCATTTGTGTTTACTGATTTTCCAGATTTTACCAAAATGGGACAGCATGTTTATAAACTTGTTAGAAATCCATTTCCAAGGTTCAAAACTAGTTTTTACTTCAACCAAATCTCTTGCAAACACCACAAATCTATACTAATCCTACCATACACCTTCTTAGGGTGCCATGGGTTCCTAATGACTAGTAATCAAGTTAATTTAACAAAGAAACACCTAAATCACAATCTAGGGTTTGTATGTTCAAAAAGTCTTCAAAAATAAAGTGGTATAACTAGTTTGTGCATGAAATTAAGCATGAATACTATGAGATATAAGTGTTAATTAGATGAAAACATGAAAATAAATTTGAATACTCACTTTGAAATAATAGGTGATTAGATGATGAGAAATCTTGGATTACTTGTGTTTTTGTGTTATGATTCTTGATTAGGATGATGAAATGAACAACTTTGATGCTTTAACTTTTCAAAAACCTTCACTTGATCTTGGATTTGGTTTATGGTCGTGGTTTTGATTGTGAGGAAGAAGATATGACACTTTTTGATTATCTAAAATGTATGTATGTATGTTATAATGGTTATGTAATTTTGTAACAAGTTATAATGTATAATAATCAAGCATAAATGCACAAGGTTAATAAACTTTGTAAAATTTTCCTAAGAGAGGACTTTAGGGGCTGGTTTTCAAAGAGCAAGGGGGGGTAGGGGTACTTGGGATTTATTTAGAAAACTAGTGAAGAATTTGGTGTAATTTAGTGTTATTAGTTAAAATCGGGTACCGGGTTTAATAGAAATAAATGTTAACAAAGTTAACCGGGACAAAATAAAGTCATAAGAATGATAAAAATATGTTGGGTACAATTACTGAGTGTTCGGGTGATTATTGTTTAGTTTTCACGAAAACCGTCGTTATATTCATAAGCTTACGTTATAAATAAAATAAATTTCCAAAATACTGGGTAAATGAATGTTATAACTTTTATGATGATAAAATGGATATAAAAATATGTCGGGACCATTGTGGGAATATTTAGATATATTCGTCGCGTATAAACCGGGTGTTAACGTTTATTATAAATACCTATAAGAAAAACGTTAATTGTATCAAATATATAAATTTGAAAATCCTAAGAGTGGTATAACATGTAAATGACCTACTGATGATATGCAGATTATCTCCAGTCCGTATGAAATGTCTTTACTGATAATGCATGAATTCGCACCTGAACCAATACGGTTACGCGAATTTGAATACCCGTAAACTAAATTTACGATGAAATGAATAATGCACGTGAATGATGAAATCTTTTCCCGCAATGAATAGTGTTTCGTGAATAGTGAAATTTCTGAATGCTTCTCGGAATGTCAAACTGACACTAAAAATGATGAATAGTAAACTGATGAATAGTGTTTTGATGAATAGTGTTTGATGAATAGTGTTTTTTTCCAAAGTTCGGGAAATGACCTGAAATGACGAGTTGTGACATCATAGTAACTTGTACTACTTAATAGGTCTATTAGTACATGCATTTAAATGTTGTAAAATTTGCTTGTAGAGTAGTACATAAGACAAAGTTATGCATTCTTTATAAAGGAAGTAAGATTCAAACTCAACGTTAAGAAGCTCTTGCATTACATCCACCGTTCGATCTTCTGACCCGCCCCGTTTTGCCTTTGTTGTTTCTTTGAAAAACCCTTCTAGCCCGTTTGGTGCGAGTGTGACCGGACATGTCGTTACGGGTTGATTCGGTGGATCTTGCAACTCAAAGGGTCAAGAAATGAAGAAATGTTTGTTATGAAAGTGAAAAGTTTATGGGCTTTTTTGATGTTCTTAAAATTTAATGATTTGATACATTGGTTAAATTGACCGACCTTGTGACTAACATGTGATGGATAAACAACGAAACGTTATGACAATGATTAAAGGGACGGAACCATGTGGGTCTCGGAGGTTCCCTAGACACTCATTAATTTCTCCGGCATAATATTAATTTTTTTAAAAAAGCCTCAAATTGTTGTTGTAAATGCATCTGGTCCAAGAAAAGTGTGTCTCTAGTCCCATTTAATCTTTTTAAAATGCATCTGATCACTTTGTGTCCTCTTCTGTTGGGGAACTAGCGAATAAGATGTGAATTGAAAACTTTTGTTTGTGTTGCATGTCCTCCACCATTGATGTATCATTGTTGGACATGACGTAGTTGTTTAGAGTATATAAAAATAATGTCGCTTAATGCATATTTGTTTTCGAGGTGTCAAGGGTAGCTTATTTCGACGGTTTATTAGATTATTTAGACTTAGAAAAGTTACAGGTTTACGAGTTTACTAACTTGAAGTAAATGAGTTTACGAACTTTTCAAATTCTAATAAATAAACTAGTCCAAACAGCCCCTTAATGAATAATTCAAAAAATTACATTGTTTATTAGCTTTATAAAAGTTTGAACAAGATGTTAAGTGTAGACTTATAGCATAGACTATAACATCAATTTGCCCCATTTACATCTAGTTAGGATTTGTCAAGTCCATTTTTTAAGTCATTCGATACATACTTAAGAGCACACGGTAAGGTCACTCAGTGTCAAAACTTAACGCACTGTCACGTCAGCGCCACATCAGCTTTTACCTTTTAACCTTAACTCTTGACTTTCAACCCCTGGTAACATAACTTACATTTAACTCACCTTAACTTACCTTCACCGCAATTAGTATTTTCAATTTCAACCCCGTTAGAGGGGGGTGTGATGAAAATTTCTTTTTTTTAGCAAACAAGTCATTTTAACGTGGGTTAAGAGTTTAACGTGCTAGTTAACTTTTGCTCTTAACTCACTTCACGGTAAGGTAACGCACCCAAAAATGGAGGTGCGTTACCTTACCCAGCGCTCTAACACAATGAAATGATTAGTGTAACTTAAACTTGTTGAATATCTTAATTTTTTTATGTATACGCAACCAGGAAAAACAAATTTTTATTTATTTATTTTCACACTCAGCCTATCTTTGAGAACTTACTTTTACAATTTACACTAATGATATTTTGACTTGACTATGGCATGTATTTGTTTTGTTACCCGTTATCCCACATTGATCAGTGGGACAAACCATGGCTAGTTAATATACAATTGTGTACATGAGGCATATGTGTTGCGACTCCTATGAAACTCAAGCAAAGCTAACAACTTATATAGGGTTCTTAATTTTTTGTAAATATATATGTTTTTTGGGTAAAGGGTATATACCCGGTGAAATATATTGAAAACCATATGAGTTACGTACATGCAAGAGTGGTGATGAAACCACTCTTAAAACGAGAAAAGAACAAAACACTCATACTTGACCAACCTCAAGAATGAACAGCCTAAGCAAAACAGTACATACAACAATAAGACTATATCCAATAAACTTATGCTCCATGCATGTCAAGCAATCTTCCAAGTCATCTTCATGCGATCCACTCTAACGTTCTTTTTGAATTTGATAGATGCTAGCTTAGAACGAACCATCTCGACAATAACTTTCGCCACTTGTTCTTCATCCCTACTCGGTTTCGCGTAAACTCGATTGTTGCGCTCTTGCCAAATGAAGTAGGTTGAAACAGCCACTATCAGACGCCCTACAATACTTGCCACATTGTCTTTCAAAGACAAGGGCAAAATCCAGTGAACTATATCGTCCCAAATAGGTGAGATGTTCGGTAATTCAGCAACATTTAGAACAATACTCCAAACTCTAGACGAAAATGGACATTCAAAAAATAGATGGTCATGAGAGTCGGGTTGAGACTTACAAAGAGAGCACCGAAGCAGGTTTAAGTTGACATCATTGCCAACGTCCCATTGCTTTAGTCTATCTTGTGTTTTGAGTCTTCTTCGCATAATCAGCCAAAGGTGAATGGAAAGTCTTGGTATGCCATACTTCGACCACACTAACCTGTACCAATCAACTTCATTACTTCTTGTACGAATGGAATGCCACGCATCACTAACCGAAAAGTCTTTTAGCGATCCATTAATGGTCTTCCAAACGAGCTTATCTTCCTGATTCGGTTGAATAATAGGAACAATAAAACTACTAAGGGATGGGAACCTTACAAACCAATTGTGGGGCCATTTCCAAGTTGTTCCTTGCACCATATCAGCTACACAATCTTGAGATGTGAAACCCGCGTTAATGATAGCACGGTTGGTAATATGGGGCATAACAGGACCGTTTGTGTCCCATGTATCAAACCATGCAGATGCCTTACACCCATTTCCAAGTTTATACCATATAAATGGCCGAATGGTACTTCGAATGGACAAAAGTTTTCTCCACCCCCAGCTTACATTCGAACACAAACTAATATGTTCGATAACGTAATAAACAGATTTTTATGAATATAATAAAATGAAAGTTAATACATGGGTGTCCTCCACAATTGAACTACCACCGATGAAAAATGACATGGTAGCTTAGATTAGCTTAGAGTATAAGGTATCATGAAGAGATCAAACTCTTTATTTGGGTCACACCATTACCACATAAATACTGTATAACACAACCACTTAAAAACACCTCCTTTAATTTATCATAACACAACACAACCTCTTCATTTGAGTTAAACCATTTTTCATTTTTTTTTTCAATTTTTCAAATAAACTAAAATCATTTTATTCAAATAAAAATATAAATAACATTTTTTATAAAAAAAAATAATAAAAAACTTAACTGTTAAATTAAAAAAAAAAAAAAAAAAAAAAAAAAAAAAAAAAAAAACTTACCAATAACATTTAACCCAAATTCGGCCCACATTTCACCCAATTTTCTTTAAAAAAAAACATTATTATCTATTAGTAGACCCCTAAAATGAAAAGTACATGTTATTATACATATTGTACAAACTAATAAAGCACACAAAGCTTTATACAAGCTAACAAGTTTGAAAAGATGATGAGTGTAGGCTTGTGGCATGGCATGTATCTATTTTTTTACTAGCTATCCCACATCGATCAAAGAGACAATATTTGGCTAGTCAATATACAGCTGCGTATCTACGCCATATGTGTCGTAAGTGCTATTATGTTGTTTATTATGACATATGAGTTTCAGTTAACTAAACATGTTACTTGATTCTCTATATCTAATAGGGGTGAGCATGGTCCAAAAACCGGACTGGACCGGCCAAGACCGGACCGGACCGAAGACCGAGAACCGGAAAAACCATGGACCGAGACCGGACCGAATGTGTCCGGTCCGGTCTCGGTCCGGTCCGGTCTTCGGTCGGTCCGGTCCAATTAGGCATATTTTGGCACGTTTTTTCGGGTTTTTGGTCGGTCCGGACCGGACCGGACCGGACCGAGGACCGAATTAGCTAAAAAGACTAGACCGAGGACCGGACCGAATGTGGTCGGTCCGGTCCGGTCCGGTCCATCCGGTCCGTTTGCTCACCCTTATATCTAGATAATAACTTATATATCTCTTAAACCTTTTAGGTATATATCTATATTTTTCGTTAATATAACTTGAAGTGTTAGATATATAGGTATTTTTTTTTTCTTTTTTGGTTTAACATGGGTTTCTTACTCGACATTGCTAGCCGACTAATCTTATGGCGACTACCCTTTTGGATAGCCCGGAGTCAGCGCAGGTGAACCTCTGGCCACAAGGGAATTAATTTTCTCCCCATTGGATTCGAACCCTTGACCTCCTCTTTGAAAGGCCGGTGTTCTTACCGCTGGATCACCCCTTGTGGTTTATATATAGGTACTAGCTTATAGACCCGTCAAATTGACGGGGTTTTAGAAGAGATTATGCAAATAAAAATTTAAGCGTGTAAAAAAAAGAGCAAAAATACCCAAAATCAAACAAATCACATATTTGAAAGGAATAGTAAGTAAACGTCATGGATTGTGACTATTAATGTAATAAACGTCATGGATTGTGGCATATGATTTTGATGATGTAATAAACAGTCATGCACGCGTGCTCGAATCTTGATGGACTTGAAAAGCAAAAGTATGTAGTGAATGATAATTGAGTGATAACCCCATGAACATAGTAACCACCTAATAAATTAGAGAAAAAGTGTAAGTAAAAGATGTTTGTTACTTATAATAAGTATAAAAAAATCGTATAATACATATCATATGTGTATTAGTACATAACTCTTGAAACTTGGACATAGACTTTGGAGAACCTCTTTGTAGACTACATTTGTGGTAATATGAAACTTGGTCCCGAAAATGTTTAAATTATTTTGATAATTATTGTTAGTTTAGAGATCCGTGTAATACATGGGCAAATATGAATTTATCTTGATAATTTTGTTGTAGGTTTAGAGACATTACCATCCTGATCATAAACGACAACCTTCAAACCTTTCTTGCTTTTTACTCTTCAAACAGCAACATATAGTTGTCCATGGTTTGTAACTATTAAGAAAATAAACATTCATGTATTGTCTTCTCTAACTGTTAGGTAGTCTTGGAGAGCAAAGTTATGTGGTCAATGTCAAACACTTGAATAATCCATGTTCATTCACTGTATGAAAAAAGTCAAGCTAAAAGGAAACTGTTGATAAGAGTATATGTATAGTAAAAAAATGATATAGAACATATCTTAAGCAATACATTGTCTTAAACTCAGTGTCTATTTTGCCACTTGTACCACTGCATTAGTATATTGATCAATCCAATTTAAGCTTGTTTTGAGAATGACATGAAAGGAGTTATAAGATTAGATTCCCTTGTAGAGTATTAGAGTACTTGTTTTGACACCAAGTATCTTAAAGAAACTTGTGCTGATATATGTTTCTTTCACTGTCGAAGGTAAACTAAGGAAACAAATATTTAAAACATAAAACTTTGAGATATAGTAAAGAGGTGTTTCAGTTGGCTTATGCTTAAAGCCAAAAGGATTTTTCGGTAGGCTTATGCTTAAAAGTTTTGAGATATAGTAAACGAATGACCGGAAACGACATGTCTTAAGCGTCGGTAAAGGGGTGTTTCGATAGGCTTATGCTTAAAAGTTTTGTGTTCATTTCACAAAATCCAAATCTAAGTGTTTATATTTTTTTAGCTTATTTAATTTAGTTCCTAAAAAGGCATTAACCTTTTGAAATAAGCTAACACCTTCAAAGTACATAATGGTTTTTTCAGAAAAACAATAAGCAATTAAACATTAGAAAATTAGCTTTAGCCAAACACCTCTTAAATAATGATATAAATTTGATGGAGCGGCATGACCTACACCACACCCTCCACACCAACTCTTCATGGTTTTATGAGTTAAAGCTTCAAAGATTAACAAATCCACATCAAACTACTAAACTAAGAATTTCATCTAAAAATAGTTCTAATGCACAGGTATGTGAATCTATCTTATTTTCAAAAATATTTTCATTTTGTTTAATTAATCTAATCAAGTATATAATACTTGACGCTAGTTACTACTACCATTTTAAGCATTTGTCATCCAATACACATTTAGTTTTAAGATGAATACACGAAAATAGATGAACCAAATAAGTAAAAAGAAACATACAAATTTAGGTAAATTCTTTTGAGAGGAACCGATTCAAGCAAAATACGAAGCAATATCTCTCAAATATTAACCGATTAAAACCAATAAAGTAGTAAGAATGAAAAGATTCGAGTTGTCTCATATTGATCAAATGGATCATATAAAATAACTACTACTACTACTACTACTTAAAAAGATACATACTTTTCTATAAATTTGATAGTTGCAGTACAAAACATACTTGTACATGTGACCCAAGTCCTAAACCCATTTCCTTAACCAATTTACATAATGTTCTTAGTACCAAAATGTTTTTCAAACTAACTACATGTTCAGTTGATTAACTTCACTACTTGTTTTGAACCCTTCTTATCACCATGTCTTGAAAAGTCTTCCTTTCCACTAACAATCAATATGTCTTCCCAAACAGCTATAGTTAAGCCTCTTGCATTGTAACTCGACCTAATTACATCATACACTCATTTCATCATTTTTTCAGCACAACCTACCTTGCCTATTCCATCAAACCTACATATCTGCCTTACAAAATCAAACATCCTTTCATTAGATTCTTGATCTTAATCCTAGAAGTACAAAACGGGATAATGCATTGTCACCGTAGTTCGACTCGTATAACTAAAAAAGAACACTATAAATATCAAAAAATTATGCTCCAAAAAAAGGTAGGCAAGTCTCACCAGCATTCGCAATATTTATTATTGATAATAGTTACTAATCTATATTAGTTTAAAAATGGAGTAATAGCCTATGCGGGTGAGATGAAAGTCTTGTGTCACATAAAATTACCCGTCTTGACTCAAACCCAAAATGATCAGTCACTCGACCCATCGTTTTCACTACCCTTCAAATAAAAATAAGAGAAAAAGATACTTACCTGTAACAACCTTCATTTGTGACCCCAGTTTGATCCGAACTGTTGTTCCACTGACATCCACAACATGACCCTGGTTTTCTTTCGAGGGATATATTTACCTAAATTTAGTTATAACATAATGTAAGGAAGAGGGTTTTACTTTGCAGATTAGAGCCACAAGAACTACACCGTCCCATTCACGTTGCTCTTTAATATGGACTTTAAGCACAACCGCACCACCCATTGACTGGCCCAACAGAAACTGAGGCATCCTTCTGACTTCAGGGTGTCCTGTTAAAAACAAAAACTTCTAGTCATAGAGTTTAATAAGCTTACAAATGCATAATTTAAAAACACAAATAAAGTTTTAGCAGTTCTGAAGTACAAAATGACTTATTAGACCACAAGAAGTCAAATATGGACATTTAGAACATGACATACCTTTAATCCTTGTGTATTTTTCGATTACATTGTTAACCATACCACTGAAGTTGGGAACGTAACCATGCAACCCTTCAGAGAGGCCGAAACCAGGATGATCAATGGCATAAACACCATAACCCGCAGCAGCAATTTTCTTTGCAATGCCTGAAAGTATTTTCCGTTATACATAAGAACTTGACAATTTTGGCATATAGATGATGAGATATGGCTACAAACCTTCAAAGAAAAAGGTGCAAGTATCACCATATCCATGAACAAAACACACATCAGCTTTGATTCGGATTCCTGGCATTGGCAACCAACTTTTACAGAAAATTTCTTGACCTTTTGAGTTCATCTCAAACCACTACAATTTACAGACTCATATCTTTAGTGGGTAGTAAACCACATGCCGGCAAGTCACATGATATTAATATTAATTTAACTCAAAATGGGACATTTAATTCTTGATACGTAAATTACCACAGGTGCTTTTATGCCTTCACTTTGTTTCATAAACATAGTAATTTTAACTCAAAAATCAAACCAGTTCTCAATCTCAAATTTTACTTTAATTTTCAGTATAATAGCCAGACTATCGAATATAGTGCCAATCATTTGTCTATAACTGAAACAACTCTTTTTGAAAGAGTACAAAATAAAGATAAAAAACAAATCTACCCAGGTGACTAAAGGAGCCAACTACCTTTTAAACACCCGTTTTCTGAGATTGGGTTGATTGGACCCTGAGCAAGTTGCAAGCAGCAGTGCTACTGACACATTAGACCAAACGAACAAATGCTATTGATACGTCAACCAAGCCATCATCCAACCTGCGTAAACAACCCCTTTTAGCATACTTAGAAATAGATTATATAGACCATATTACGAATTGTTTATGTTTTGAAGCATTAGAAAGATACCCCGTTTTAACACAGACCTTTTGTGGATCGATCCTGTGGGATAATTTCTAGTTAAAAGTAAGTTGATTGGAGCCTTAGCAACCTGTTCCACATAAATGATTGGAGCCCGAGTACATGTGATTCACGACTTCCCTTTCTAGTGGTGTAAATTAACATCCCTTCCTGCAAAACACATGAAACATTTTAAAATGGATATATGATTTCACATACATTTCATTAGTGCATAAGCAGAAGTCCACCTTTATCAGCCGGTTATGAGCTTAAACGATATTGTTCATATACAGTTTACAAAGGATCCCTGAAATGTGATCTCATTTAGCTTTCTTTTTTAGCAGATAGTGAAAGAGTCATGACGGTTTTACTTTTATGGCTTTATTAGATTGAAAACATATTAGGAAAAAGTAACCAAACATTTTACATATCTTATTTCCGTATTAGGAATTTTTTTAATTTGACTCATATGATAGTAAATTAATTCAAACCTTAGATAAGTTATCTTGCATTTCCTCTATCTATGTAGAATTAATACTTCTCAAATATGCCAAAATCCAGCCTGGCTGCATAGCGTCATTTGAAGAAACAAACAAAGCATTTTAATTACAAACTAACTGTCACAATACATATCTAATTGCACTACCAAATTATATACCTCAAAGACTTTAAACTCGTGTGAGAGCATGAGTAGGTGGTTTGATCTCAAAAGTATGAGAAGCTACACATGTTACCAATGCCATCAAAACTGGACCACCTACAAAAACGTACCCAAAATGATCATGAACTACCACACACACCAAAGGTTACTCAATTAGACTTCACTTAAGTTTTAATCATCCTAAGTACATGAAGGCATCCTAATATCAGCATCATCATGAGCATCAACAACAACGTCACTTATGGGTGGGTGACAGAAACAATTCCCAGTTTCTTTGTGTTTCATGTGTTTTGTATTTTCATGATGTGCGCAATTAAGAAACTACATTTTATTGTATTTCGCACAAAATCATATGATAGTTTGATACCGACCAAATTGATTACATCTAAAAGTTACGATAACGAAAAGTACCCTTCCGCCCCTTTTAAGCTCACTGTGTTCTGTATAAACACCTTTAAATATACATACATTAGTGTGAATATTTTACACATGACAATTCTAACTAATTCTCAGCCACATCTGCAGAACATGTCCAGTTTAAATATTTTATCATTCTTATCAAATTGACCTATATATATATATTTTTTTTTCTATGGCAGATGTTGGCAACATAGTAATCAAACTTTTTTAATAAATACATTAAGGTTGTTGTTCAAACACGTATAAAAGGAAATATAGATCAAATATGAATTAAAAAACCTTATAATCTGATGGCAATGTGAAATAAAATATACCGAGCTTTTCAACTTCATTAAATAGTAGTATGCTTTGGTCATCTGCAACTTTAAATTCTTGTTTTAGTACCACAACATTAGGCTTTAGATCAAGAGTTTCTTTTTCTTTTCCATAAAGTCATTGCCTGCATAATAAATAGCAATATTATCCTTCTGCAAATAAGAAACATGTGTCAAGCTTGTAAATATACTTTGCTTCTTAACAAAAGCTTGTAATTCATGTGTCACGTTTATTGTAAAGCTTCTAAAAGATATCCCATAGATCACATGAGATGAATTTGACCGGAAGTAATTGGCATAGTAAATCCATCAATGTTCGTTAAGGTGGTAGCTGACTAACCTTACTTCTAGATGGGGTGCTATTTTTTGGTCGAAAGGTCTTATGCTTTCTGCAAACATTAATGTCAAGGGAGGGTCAGCAATTTTCAACAAATCTATTTTATAGAATGACACAGAATAATAATATAAACAGAAAGATCAGACCCATAAGAGGTAGAATTTCAGTTTGAGAATGACAAATATGAGATGTGCACGAATTCATGCTTATTAATCTTTCATAGTTGTATTTAGTAACAAATTCGTACAAACAATACTACTTCTTTAAACCAAAACGCAATACACTAAGGTTCATGTGTCATCACGTCGCAAGGTGCAAATACTACAAATGGATAATAAATGAGCAAGTTGTGATACAACCCTGTTCACATCATTCTTCAATTCCTTTCTTGTCACCAGCCCCATCAAGGATAACAGAATCATCCTTTGATATTAAAGGTGGAGTAAGAAATTAATAACGATCAAGAAATATATAGTCACATAAGCAACCTTATTAAGTTATCTTGTACCTATAGATTAGCATACTAAACAGATGAACTCAAACCAAAACCAAATTAAACAAAAGTAAGTTATAAATTAAATTCGTTCTTAGTACCTGATAAGTAACTCATGAAGGTGATTTCCCCCAATTTGTTTCTAGGGTTCTGGCAAAACACAATTAAAATTAAACATAATCAATGGAAAGTATGCTATAATACTTCTGCAACAAAATAATTGTAATTTACAACTAATAATTCAAATACATAAACATTAAAATCAAATAGGTACATACCAATGTTTGATATTGACAGAACACAATTGATGCACAATGATGTAATCCAAATCGATGTTGAATTGGTATGGCGTAGAAATCATTCTTCCGATTTTAGAATATTAGTAGATGATTGTATTGAATGCGTCAATTAATTGTGGAGTTGAAACTGTCGAATTTATTTGAATGATAGTTGAATCGTATTAAAGAAGGCTCATATGATAATGCTAAAGAGATGTGGTACCTTCCAAAAATACCGTGAAATATGGTGCAAAACACATCAGATTTTTTAATGCATGGCATGCTTCAGGGACTTGTACAGAACTCCATTTTATTAGAATAGATAGATTCAATTCATGTTTAATGACATTATACCTTAGTTATTATGATTCTCCTTTATCCTCTACTTACAAACTTTTTAAATTTAGTGAACAAAATTCAACTTTGTCTCGACTTGATAATGTAGATTTGTAGCATAGACACTTGAATATCAATTTGATCCATCTTCTCCCTTTTCATGAAGATAAGATTTGGCATGCGATAATCTTATTTGTAAGTCAGTCTTTGAATGTGTATATACTGAAAACAATGAAATGAGTGATGATGTAACTTGAACTTGTTCAGTATCTTGACCGTTACTTTATTCTTTATGTATAAGCAATGTTCAAAAGCCGTTTTTTAGTCGACCGAGTTCAGAGTGATCAAATGGTTGGAACACTCGATGGAGAAAGCATTTCAACATGTGCAGTTTTAATTTGTGCTAATTCATGGAGTAAAACACATGGCTAAACCCTATGCAACTCAAGACGGCGAGAATAATTCATAAGCTAGTGAAAAGCAAACTCATTTTATCTCATATCAACCATCGTACTATAACATATTGATTTGACATGTTATTCTATACAAGTCAGTTTGGTTTTCATTTTCCAAGTTCAATATTAACTCATTACACTGAAAAAGATTTAATGGGTAATCATAAATGACAAAAATAACATACAACTTTATACACGTTTAAACATGGGTTGTGTTAACTCAACCCTCTGGCTCGCATATTTTATTCCCTTTGTCACCTTGTCCCCTCTCTTGTCCCCATTTTATTTCATTATAAGACAGTTTTTTGTCAGTTTCTGTTCCGTATTTCTGATAGTTTTAAGCGTTTGACTTATTAAACTTTATATTTTCTGTTCCGCACATTCAGGTTTATAGTTTTTTGATATAAACAAAATTATGAAAAAAAAAAAAAAAAAAAAAAAAAGGAGGATCCGGATAAAATTTTTGGGAAGGTTGGGATATCACATGCCTTAAACATTTCTCAATCAATCCAAAAGAAATTATAAAAAAGATTAAAAATTAGACCTTAAACATCTTGAAGCTCAAACCCTAACATTATGAAACTCTAACCATGCACTATAACGGAACAAGAAAATGACCTGATACAAGGATAACCTTGTTGATATATGGAATCATTTGAAACCAACAATGGGTCTTGGCCGGATATAGGCGGGTCTAACCGGGTAATGGCCGACTATAACGGAACAAGAAAATGACCTGATACAAGGATAACCTTGTTGATATATGGAATCATTTGAAACCAACAATGGGTCTTGGCCGGATATAGGCGGGTCTAACCGGGTAATGGCCGAATATAGCTCAAATTCAACATTAGGATCTTTTTTACACGCCCCCTTTCGGCTATGCAATTTGCAAGTAAAACCCTTTTCTGCTTTGGTTGGGCCGTTGGTGTGAGCATGACCCGATATGTCGGGTTGGGTTGATCCGATGCATCTTGCACTTCAAAGGGTGGCCAAGAAATGTAGATATGTTTGGGTTAATAGTGAAAGATTTCTGTGACGGTTTTTTTTTTTTTTTTTTTTTTTTTTTTTTTTTTTTTTTTTTTTTTTTGTCACATTTTGATGATTTGGTAAACTAAATTTAATTAATTGATATCGTGACTAACATGTGTGAGATAAATGGAGTTGTTAACGTATGTACCCTCCGGATACATGCCGTACAAGGGAATACCCTCCGGATCCGTATCAAGTAAAACGTACTTAGATATGCCCAGACTACACGGACTAATATCCGATGGGTTACAAGTATCCGCATGATCTCAACCGTCCGGATATCACCAGCCCTTCGGATAAGCTAACAAGTACCTAAGCCAAAGTGCAAACAAGTACGCCAAAGTATACGATAATGGAGTTTAAACTAGCGAACATTATGGGCTAAGTACGAAACAGCCTGGCACCCCTTGTGGAAAGTCTATAAATAGAGAGGAAATCTTCACTTAAGGTTAACTAATTTTCCTTTACTTTCTTGTTTACTCCACACTTTCTCTCACTAAGAACATATACTTACTCTCACGCCGGAGGTTGGTCCTGGGATACATTCCCGGGGCGAGTCTAACGGACGTATTTGTTTTGCAGATATCCGAAGGAACACACCGTGATCGAAATCACCCTGAATCCGAAGGACCTACTCTAGTCCGAAGGATTCTTCTAGCTTGTTCGAAGTGAAAGCAAACTTTTACTTCAACAAATTGGCGCCATCCGTGGGACCCGTCATTCACTCTACCGAAGCTCAGAAATGACAGGTCCTTCTCCAACAACACCCGAAGGGTCCGGAAATCATCCGGATAACAATACCAATCCTGTCAACCTTGAACAAATCCAAAGCCACTTTGCTGCTCTAAAATCCCTCATCCAACAATACAACGTCTCAGGAGAAACACCGATTGACCCCATCCAATTCGACTTTGAGGTTGCCGGATCTCATGATTTCGAAGCCCAAAAAGCCGAAGATGATAGGAAGGACGACTTATCCAAACCTTTCAAGGCAGCGTCCAAAAGTCCTTTTACCCGAAGGATCATTGATTTTTCTGGACCGAAGGGTTCAAAGTACCTGATGCCTTCTCATTTAAAACTCTACAGCGGATCTACAGATCCTGACGACCATATTACCAGATTCGAAGGAGCGGCCAATCAGGGTGCATGGCCTATGCCAATTTGGTGCATGATGTTCCAGCAAACCTTAGATGATGCTGCTAGAGCATGGTTTGATCATCTTCCGCGAGGTAGCATTGATAATTGGGATGAGTTAAGTGAGCAATTCATTCAGAGATTCGCCCTTCGTAGAAAGTGCATCAGAGATCCGATGGAAATTACCAAGATCATCCGTAGAGCTAACGAGGCCCTCTCGGAATTCAAGGAACGATGGACAGATGAGGCTAGTCGCATCTCGGGAGTACCAGAGCTAATGCAGATATCCTCTTTTATTGATGGTTGTAAAAGTCCAGAGTTAGCGAAGAGATTCTCCGAGAAGGTTCCCCAGAGCGTAACCGAAATGATGATACGGGTTGATGATTTCATCCGTTCTGAAAGAGCGTATCGACTGACAGAAGTACCGAAGGGAGAAAGGATGGATAATTCTCGTAAGGATTATCAACCTAATCCATACGGCCGAAATGACCAAAACACACAACGGTCCTCCTTTAGAGGAAGCCACATGAGAGATATTCAAGATTTTAAACCCAGGCGAAATGATAATTTCGCGCCATACGTGCCCAGACGAAATGACAATAATACCTACCAAACGGATTACCGGAGGGATTACCGGCGTGACGATGGGAATAGAAGAGACACCAGACCGCTGGACCTGAATATGCTCACGAAGGCCCCTAAGGAGATCCTATCCACAGAACATCAGCTCAGGCTACCGGCACCCCCGCCACTCCGAGGAAGGCCCTCGAGGGAAAACATGGATAAATACTGTGATTATCATGGGGAAAAAGGCCATCTCACCAATGACTGTCATAACCTGAAGGAACAACTCAAGATAGCCCTGGATACCGGTAAGCTGGACCACTTGATCAGAGACGTCCGACAAAGAGACAGGGCACCACCCAGAAATAATCACCAAAACAACCAAGGTCGTATCATTAATATGGTCCGATGCCAAGAAAGAAATTCGAAGCAAAAAACGATGGATCAAGAAGAGGCGTGGATGAGGGCCCCCATAAGCTTTCCTCCAATCCTTCCGGGAGACGCTTCCGATGAGCCACTTATAGTGGAAGCTGAGATTGAGGGATATACTGTGCGGAGGATATATGTCGATCAAGGCGCATAGGTGGAAGTAATGTACGAGCACTGCTTCCTAAATCTAGACTCTTCCATCCGGTCACGTCTATCCAAGACAAACACACCATTAGTGGGATTCTCAGGAGAAAGTATAAATCCACTGGGGAAAATAGAACTAGAAGTATGCTTCGGAAACGAAGGGTTATACCGTCGAACTATCATGAAGTTCGCGGTGGTTCGGTCTCCCTCTCCGTACAATGTGATACTCGGAAGGTCCGGAATCAAAAAACTAAGAGCCATCCCGTCAACTATACACTCCATGATGAAATTCCCAACGCCGAGAGGCGTTGCAACTCTAGTAACCCGATCGGTCATCATCTCTGAGTGCCGAAAGCTGGAAGAAAAATTCTTAATGGAAAAGGAGGCCCAGACGGAGACCTCCTCGGAAGCACCCATCGAAGAAACTATTGGAACCGAAGATGTGCTAGTTCATCCTGCATATCCGGAGCAGCTAGTGACAATAGGAAGGAATTTCTCAAAAGAAGGGCGAAGGCAATTGAAAACTTTACTAAAGAATAATCGAGACGTTTTCGCATGGAAACCCTCGGATATGACTGGTATCCCCCGATGGGTAGCTGAACATGAGCTCAACGTGAACGTCCAGGACAAACCGGTAGCACAGAAAAAAAGATTCTTCTCGGAAGAAAAGAACCGAGCCATAAATCAAGACGTAGAAGAATGGCTAAAGGCCGGAATAATCAGGCCTGTCCGATACCCGACCTGGATTGCCAATCCAGTACTGGTGAAGAAGCCGGATGACACCTGGAGAATGTGCATTGACTTCAAAAACCTAAACTCATCATGTCGTAAGGACTACTATCCGTTGCCGGAAATAGATTGGAAGATTGAGTCGGTGATAGGATTTCGGTATAAGTGTTTCTTGGACGCTTACAAGGGATATCATCAAGTACAAATGGCAAAGGAAGACGAAGAGAAAACGGCCTTCTATACGGATCGGGGAACGTACTGCTACGTAAAAATGCCGTTTGGTTTAAAGAATGCCGGAGCAACCTATCAGAAATTGGTAGATTCTGCCTTCCGGAAGCAAATTGGTCGGAACTTGGAGGTATATGTAGATGTGTTAGAAATAGAAGTGACGATCATTTATTAAGTCATTGAGTCTTGTAACTATAGTATAATAGTCTTGTAGTTTAGTTAAGGGTAAACGGGCTTGGTTTAATCTAATAATGTATTAGGTTATGTCTAGTTCATTACAAAAGCCCAAGCCCGGCCCATCTTCCTGTCTCACCTATAAATACCTCCAAATGCTCTCATTTGGAGGTGTTGCTTCTAGGGTTCTCTATGTGTATTTCTTGCTTTCTCTCTCTAATCTAATACATCTTACTTTCTCTCTCTAGAAGTTCCCATCCACTCTCTCTCTCTACTTACTTTCTCTCTCTAGATCTAGGCTTGAATCATATGTGAAATACGTTGTTCTACGGTCCTACAAGATGATATGGTGATAAAAAGTCAAACGGAAAAAGAACTGTTGGCCGACATTGCCGAAACGTTCGATAATCTCCGAGAAATAAACATGAAATTAAACCCTAAAAAATGTTCTTTCGGAGTAGAAGAAGGAAAGTTCCTCGGATACATGGTGACATCCGAAGGGATTAGGGCTAACCCCAAGAAAACCAGAGCAATCGCCGATATGCAATTGCCGAAGTCGCTTAAGGAAATGCAAAGCTTAAGTGGCAAACTCGCAGCACTTAATCGTTTCTTATCAAAATCGGCCGAAAGATCTCTCCCCTTCTTTGAAACTTTAAAAAATATCACTAAAGACAACAAGGAAAGATATCAATGGACGGAGGCGGCTGAGAAAGCCTTTCAAGATATGAAGAAGATGATCCTGGAGCTCCCCAGCCTAACGACTCCGAAGTCTAAAGAAGATTTGTATCTATGCTTGTCAGCCGCAGCAGAAGCAATAAGTGGAGTGCTAATGGTGGAAAGAGACGGACGGCAGATCCCAATCCATTATGTGAGTCGAACCTTGCACGATGCCGAAAAGAGATACGCTCCGGTTGAAAAATTGGCTCTAGCCCTCCTGCACTTATCAAGAAGACTGAGGCGGTATTTCGAAGCCCACCCCATCAAGGTCATAACGGACCATCCCATCAAACAAGTACTGAACCGAGCAGAATCGTCCGGACGATTACCCAAATACACCGTAGAACTGGGGGCCTACAACATTACCTATATACCCAGAAATGCTGTCAAAGGGCAAGTGCTTGCTGATTTTATTAATGAAATACCCATCGGAGCAACCTCCCCGGATCCAAAGAAAAGTAAAGAGATATGCAACATTTCTCAACCGGAAGAATGGATCCTGTATATTGATGGGGCCTCAAGCAAGAAGGGTGCCGGAGCAGGATTAGTGTTAATTAGTCCGGAGAAAGAAGAATATGCATATGCTCTCCGGTTAAATTTTGAAACTACCAATAACGGAGCAGAATACGAAGCACTCCTGGCCGGATTAAGAATTGCAAAGGAGATGCATATAGAAACGTTGGACGTACGAGTGGACTCTAACTTAGTGGCAAGCCAAATCAATGGAGAGTTTACTACATACAAGGAGAGCATGGCGAAATACCTCGCAAAGGCCAAAGAATATATCGCTTGTTTCAAACGCTTCAGGATAAAAAACATCCCGAGAGCTCAGAATCAAAAAGCAGGTGTGCTCAGCAAGCTGGCATCCGTAGCATTTGACCACTTAACAAAAGAGGTCCTGGTGGAAGTGTTGGAGAAACCGTCCACCGAAGAAGAAATAGTCAACGCAATAGTAGAAGAAGGGGAGGAAAATTGGATGTCCCCCATATTCCGATGCTTAAACGAAGGTATATGGCCGAAAGACCAGAATGAAGCTCGAAACCTCCGTATGAAAATAAGCCACTACACACTAATTGACAACGTGCTATTCAAAAAATCCTATCTAGGACCAATGTTACGATGTGTCGGGCCTCTCCAAGCCAATTACATAATCCGAGAGGTGCACGAAGGAGCCTGTGGTATGCACTCCGGACCCCGGACGGTGGTAGCTAAACTCATGCGACAAGGCTACTATTGGCCAACCATGCACCAGGACGCTAGGGAAGTCATCCGAAAATGCGATGCCTGTCAGATACATGCTCCGGTCCCAAAGTTATCAAAAACAGTACTAACCTCCGTCATGGCACCATGGCCCTTCTTCCAATGGGCAATGGACATTTTGGGACCTTTGCCCGAAGCTCCAGGAAAGGTTAAGTATGTTATTGTGGAAATAGACTATTTCACAAAATGGATGGAAGCAAAACCGTTGGCCAAGACAACCAGAAAAGAGGTTAAAAAGTTTGTATGGGACAACATCGTCTGCAGGTTTGGACTACCCAAGATAATTGTTACGGATAACGGAAGTAATTTTGTGGGAGATCCGTTCAAAAGTTGGTGCGAAAGGCTAAATATTACACAAATCAACACGGCCGTAGCTCACCCTCAAGCCAATGGATTGGTCGAAAGAGCCAACAAAAGCCTAATGAAGGGATTTAAGTCCCGGCTAGGACGAGAAAGAGCAGGATGGGTAGACGAATTACCTAACGTACTATGGGCTTTCCGGACCACTCTGAAAACTAGCAACGGAGAAACCCCTTTTAATCTAACTTATGGAAGTGAGGCAGTCATTCCGGCAGAAATTGGTATGCCTACCTTCCGGACTATGATGGCAAACCTTGAAAACAATGACGATGAGCTAAATCTAAATTTAAACTTACTAGAAGAACGGAGGGAAATGGCAGCCATAAGAGAAGCAAAATACAAAAAGAAGGTAGAGCAATATTACAACCGGAGGGTTAGACCCGAAGCCGTCAAAGTGGGAGATTTCGTGTACCGAAAAAACGAAGCGAGCAGAGTGGAAGATCAGGGAAAATTGGGACCTAATTGGGAAGGCCCATATCGGATAACGGAGGCCTATCAGCACGGCACATACAAGCTCCAAACCATGGACGACGTGGAAGTACCCCGAACGTGGCATGCAATTAACTTGAAGAAATGTTTTATGTAACCTATTATGTACTTTGATTTTTCAGGACCTATTGTAAGGCATGAGCCACTTTCACATCAATAAAAAATCCGATGCATTTTCACCATATAAAATTATTTTTCGTAAAACACAAGTTGTCCAGTGAATAAAACCCCAAGTGGGTATTAATAAGGCCAAGAGCCGAAGGGTACAGGTTACCCCGTCAAAGAAAACCCCAAGTGAGTATTACTAAGGCCAAGAGCCGAAGGGTACAGGTTACCCCGTCAAAGAAAACCCCAAGTGGGTATTAATAAGGCCAAGAGCCGAAGGGTACAGATTCAAAGAAAACCCCAAGTGGGTATTACTAAGGCCAAGAGCCGAAGGGTACAGGTTACCCCGTCAAAGAAAACCCCAAGTGGGTATTACTAAGGCCAAGAGCCGAAAGGTACAGGTTACCCCGTCAAAGAAAACCCCAAGTGGGTATTACTAAGGCCAAGAGCCGAAGGGTACAGGTTACCCCGTCAAAGAAAACCCCAAGTGGGTATTACTAAGGCCAAGAGCCGAAGGGTACAGGTTACCCCGTCAAAGAAAACCCCAAGTGGGTATTACTAAGGCCAAGAGCCGAAGGGTACAGGTTACCCCGTCAAAGAGTGGGTATTAGTAAGGCCAAGAGCCGAAGGGTACAGGTTACCCCGTCAAAGAAAACCCCCAAGAGGGTATTGCTAAGGCCAAGAGCCGAAGGGTACAGGTTACCCCGTCAAATAAAGCTAGGAGGAATAAGCCATGGTCTAGATCCGTAAGGCATATGTTGTCCGGTAAAACGGAACCCCACGAGTACATAATTAAAAAGCCAAGTTCCATAAATTACATACTACTCAGAAATACACATGTAAGTTAAAGACAATACGGATAACAAAAGAGTGATATATTCATATGATCCAAATTCGGTTACATTAAACATTCCGAAATAACGGAATAACAAAAATTGAACTTTAACCCTATTCTATTACATCAGTTGGTAAGCTTCACAGGGAATCCGAGATACCTAAATCCATAGTCAAAATGGAAGTATCCGGACTCCAACATACACCTAAACACAAACAGCTTCAAGCAAAGACAGAGGCATTCTGGGTATCGGAGGGATTCTCGACATGAGATTCAACCTCCGGTCCTTCAGTCACCGGTTCGTCAGTTGGAGCAGGGTCAGGAACCAAGGCGTTTAGCTCATCAAACTTCCGGAAGATAGTTTGACGGATCTTCTGGATAAAAGGGTAGTCCTGAGAAAGGGCCTTATCATACAACGGACCATATTTGGCTTCGGCATCCATATCCATCCCCTCAACCTCCCCCAACAGCTTCTCCGCCTTCTACGGCTCCTCAAATAAACCTGCCCCGTCAATTAACCCAGAAAGATAAAACAAATTGAAGGGCTCAGCCAATGCCGTTCGGAATTCATGACTTCCGAGAAAACGATGGATGGCTTCCGGGATAAATTCATTAACAATGCGGTTCCTTTCCACCTCGGCATTCCCAGCAGCCACAGCAAGATCCACCTTCTCTTGGCAAAGCTCCCTATAAGCTTTCTCTTCAGCACTTAGCTTTTGCTGAGCATCAGACAATTGCCCTTCCAACAGTCTAATCTTCTAGGCTTGTTTGCCGGAAACTTTCCTCCACTCATTCTTCTCCAACTCGAGATTACCAACCCTCTCCTCCAGACCCGCATTCTCCGCACGAAGCTTTCTCAGACCCTCCGGGTTCACCTCAGAACACTCTGCATGAGCTTTCTTCAACTCATGAAACTCTGCGGACATCTTCTGAAACATCTTCCAGTTGTCATCAAGGGTTTTGTCACAGATTTTATGAGTCTCGGACAGCTTCTGGTGCTCATTCGTAAGAGATTCAAAACGGAAGATCATATCCGCTTGAGCCGTGACACATTTGCCCAGCAGCAGCCACGACCTGCGAACAGCCTCTGCATCATCCTGTTTATCCAGATACTTCTCCTCCTTGGGGGTTGCAAAGTTCATCAACATGTCCCGGCAAGCAGTAGCAGTATTCATACGGGTGCCCTTCGTCACCGTCCATGCCGGGACATAGATGTCATCATCCTCCCCATTCCCCTCTATATCAACCTCAACGTCCTCCTCATCCACCAGAGTTTCCTTCCCCGGACGCCGAGATGCGCCCTCCGAACCCCCTGACAACAAAAAATCTCCATTAAAAAATAATAATAATAACATCATAAAAAACATACATATGGAAGGAGAAACCGTGAAAAACCATCCGAACATACCAGACGCCAAATCCTCCGGATGAACGGAACGGATAGGTTCTGGCCTCTCCAAGGCCTCTCCGATATCCAAGTCAATCACGGTATCACCCGCAGAAATCTTACTTCTCTTATGAAGGCGGGAAGAAACACTCCCCGCTCCGGTTCTCTTCAACGGAGGCTTTTTTGAACCCGCCTTCCCGGCCTGCTCCTTCTTCTTCTCTTTCGCTGCTATCACCTTATCAGCAGCAACCTCAACACCCTTCAACTCCTCCGTCTTTTCCGGCACTTGAGTATTGGAGGCCAAAGGAGGAGTAACGTGCACTTCACGAACATGCCCTTCCGGAAACGGGGCGCCTTGAACAATTTGTGCAGTCTTTTGTATCGAAGGCTTCTTTAGATAACTTGACATGGTTATACCTGCGGACAAGCAAAACTCAGCGTTAAAAACTAAAAGAGATGAGCAATATAAAAACACACATTATAACAAAGGCTATACCCCTCCCCTACTCATCCCTCAACGCCGGACGATAACCCGGAAACTCCCAATGATCCGATAGACCCAAGGCATACAAGAACGCTTGCGGAATTTGACAAGGTTCAATGATCGTCTCGGAAAGCCTTTCGGCATGAGTAACATCATACTCGCTTGCCTTTGGAAACGGATCCGATACGTCTGAATCCGAATGTCTCCATGGCATGGCAAACGGAATAGCTCGCCTATCGATCAAGAAAAAATTGTACTTCCAACCCTTCAGACAAGAGGGAAATTCCCCAAAACAAACCTTCCTATTCCTATGAATGCGTTTCTCGAAAGAAAACCAATCACCCTGCTTACTAAGCTTATAGAAAACACGGAATAGAGGAGTGGTAGGAGGAATGTGCATGCTACGGCAATACACCTCAAAAAGGGTAGCACGGTGCATACCCAACGGAACCAGCTGAGAAATGTGAACTTTGAAATATCTAATGACCTCTAAAAGAAAGGTGGAAAAAGGGACAACGAGACCACCCTCAAAAAAGTACTCCGCATACAAACCAATAGCATTCTCCGGAAGTCGGTTCATCGTCATACCCGATGGAGGTATCCTTGGGTGTAAATCCTCCGGTATTCCGAACGCTTTCACCACTGCGATCACATCAGAATCGTCCATCGCGGACATTCTTAAATGCATATCTTTCTTCACATGAGAACCGTCCAGATTAGACACATCTTCGTACTCAAACGATGCTGTAGATTCCGACATAATGGACGAAAAGGAGAGGAGAATAACCAAACAACAAAAAAAACTAAACGGGCTGAAACGTACCTCAAAGACGGCGCGAATAATCGTTCGGAATACGGAGAAGATGAGATGAGTCAGAGATGTGTGTGTGAAATAAAATTACGGTGCAGTAAATAAAAGAAATGGGACTATTTATAGGCAGTCAAAATGGGCGAGAAAGGGACACGTCACCCGTAGGGCTAACGTGTCAACCATCCACACCGTGTCTCTCAGAAGGTGCATACGTGTTCCAATCCAAACGACGCGGTAAAAAACGACGGCGCACCTTAAACGACACCTTAATTACTTTTGGCATTTTGCGTGACTAGCAAAAAGACAAAGCCATGACCTACCCTCCGGAAAATAGCAAAAAATAAACTTAGTATCACACCATTGCCATAACCAATACTATGATACTAGGGGGGACATGTTAACGTATGTACCCTCCGGATACATGCCGTACAAGGGAATACCCTCCGGATCCGTATCAAGTAAAACGTACTTAGATATGCCCAGACTACACGGACTAATATCCGATGGGTTACAAGTATCCGCATGATCTCAACCGTCCGGATATCACCAGCCCTTCGGATAAGCTAACAAGTACCTAAGCCAAAGTGCAAACAAGTACGCCAAAGTATACGATAATGGAGTTTAAACTAGCGAACATTATGGGCTAAGTACGAAACAGCCTGGCACCCCTTGTGGAAAGTCTATAAATAGAGAGGAAATCTTCACTTAAGGTTAACTAATTTTCCTTTACTTTCTTGTTTACTCCACACTTTCTCTCACTAAGAACATATACTTACTCTCACGCCGGAGGTTGGTCCTGGGATACATTCCCGGGGCGAGTCTAACGGACGTATTTGTTTTGCAGATATCCGAAGGAACACACCGTGATCGAAATCACCCTGAATCCGAAGGACCTACTCTAGTCCGAAGGATTCTTCTAGCTTGTTCGAAGTGAAAGCAAACTTTTACTTCAACAATAAAACTCTAAAGGGACATAAGGATAAAATGTAAAATTAAAAGTGAAAAACTTCATTTTATGTTGCATGTCTTTTCCGCCACTGAACTACCATCAGTGAAAAATGACATGGGTAGTTTAGATCAGCTTATTGTATGAGAATTAGATGTCACTTGTCGTAGGAGGTTTGTGACGTGCGTGGATTAGCTTATTTACACATTTTACTAGGTTGTCTAGATTTGAATAAATAATGAGCTCAATCTTCCATTTACATTCATGTTTTAAGTCAGTCTTTGATCCATATATTAACTCAATGAGATGATTAGTGTTGCCTAAACTTTTTGAGCATCTTCATATTTGTTTGCTTCTTTATGTATAAAACCACGAGGAGAAAAGGTTTTCTCATATTGAGAACTCATTTTTACACTCTAATGATATTTTGACTTCACTATGTACGGCATATATCTATCATGTTACCAGCTATCCCACATCGATCAAAGAGGCGAAATTTGGTTAGTTAATATACAATTGGGTACATGGCACATGCATGTTACTAGTGCTATTATGTTGTTTGCCATAACATGAAAGTTATGTAAATAAACATGTTACATGGGCTTCTGGGTATGGTGAAGAACTAATATAAAGCTTTTAACTTTTTGTTGAAATTTGGTTACTTAATATACAATTGGCCGATTGGGTACATAACGTTTAAATTTTAATAAAGACATAACCCAACCCAGTTAAATTAACTAGTCCAATTAAACACACCTCATATTTAGTGACAGAACTTGGCTTTTAACTTTTTGTTGAAATTTGGCTACTTTATACAATTAGGTACATAACGTTTAAATTTTAATAAATACATAACCCAACCCAGTTAAATTAACTAGTCCAATTAAACACACCTTATATTTAGTGACAGAACTTGGAACATTTTCTTTGGTGGGGGCCGAATTTATTTTGAGGTGACCGAATCGAAGATTTATTTGTAACCTCAACTAAATTACCCTTAAAATCTATAATACATAGTTCCGCCAGTGCTTATAATGTTTATTAGCTTTATAAAAGTTTGAATAAGATGATAATTGTTGTTTGCTTCTTTATGTATACGCAACGAGTAGAAATTAAAGGTTTTTTTTTTTTTTTTTTTTTTTTTTTTTTTTACTCAGCCGATCATCTTTGAGAACTTACTTTTACACTAATGATTTTTTGCCTTGACTATGGCATGACATGTATCTATTTTGTTACGAGTTATCCCACATCGATCAAAGTGACAAACTTTAGCTAATTATATATATACTATTACACACATATAGCATATTACGATTGCTATTACATTGTTTAGTGTACATAAGAGAGTAAAGTCGATGAAAATGTTAATTCTCCATTATCCTCTCCTTACATATTTTTTAAATTTACCAAAAAATACTCAATAGCTATTTGAAGGGTCTAATATTGTTCTTGATTTTTGGTTTGACAACATTAAATCAAAAATATTTATAGCATTATAACCACAAAACACTTGGGTCTAATATCTCATGACTATACATGTGATATATAAACGGTGTAACACTATGACCATGTTTTTAGGGACACTGGAAATAAGATGTGAATTGAAAAGTTTATATTATGTTACATGTCTTTCATCATTGAGCTATCATCGCTAAAACATGACGTGATAGTTTAAATGAGCTTATTATATAAAAATTATATGTCACATAGTGTACAAGTGTCTGTCAGGTGGATCTTGCACTTCAAAAGGGTCCTAAATCCTTTGTGGTTCAAGAGATGTTTGTTACAAAAGTAAAACGTATAATAGTTTTCAAATATTAATTTTAATGATTTACTAAACTAATTTAAGTGAACCGATCTCATGACTAATATGTGAGTGATAAATGACGTAACGTCGTAACACTATGATTATGATTGAAGAGAGATGGGGATAAGATGTGAAATGAGAACCTTTATTTATTGTCGCATGTCATCTTTTCTTCTCTTGTTCTCTTTTCTTAGTTAGGCCCAAGAAAGTACAAGATATAGCTTGACTAATATACTAAGATGATAGCTAGAGACTAGAGATGAGAGTGCAGGATCTAGATTTGTAAGAAATATTCGACTTTGCTTATGCAAATTGTTATGTATCAAAACCAAAGAATATCATCGATGAGATACAAAAAAAGAGGATCCTACTTCGCTCATGCACCGTCTTTTAACCCTCCTACCGCTGGTAAAGCTAGCAATCTAATAAAATTTCTGCATGTTAAGACAACACACTAGTACATTTTGTCATTTTCATTGACCACTGAGAGCAACCCCCAAGCCCGGTCTTTGAACTAATAAAGATGGCAAGCATTGCCTGTAGTTGTTTAAGTTAACTTGTTGTATGAAAAAAGTATGTCCATGTTTAAGAAGTGTGTGGATTAGCTTATTTAGATGGTTCAGTAAGTTATTTATAATTAAATAAATTACAATGTTGCTCGTTTACTAGATGTACGAGCTTATGAACTTGGTATTTTCAACTTAAACAAGTTGTAAGTTCAAGTTATTAAGCTAATAAGCCATGTTAGAGTTTATGAATCTTTTTAAAATCAAATAAATAATACATAACCCAGTAATAAACAAGTCCAAACAACCCCATAATGACCGGTTATATTATATTGTTTATTAACTGTATCGAAGTTTTAATAAGATTTGTTTGCTTTTTTATATATAACCAACGAGGAGAAAGGATTTTTTCATATTGAGTCGATTATCTTTGAGAACTCATTTTTACATTCTAGTGATATTTTGAATTGACTATGGCATGTATCTATTTTGTTACTAGTTATCCCACATCGATCATAGAGACAAATTATGGCTAGTTAATATACATTAGCGTCGTGCAAGACACACGTGTTATGGTTGTTATTATGTTGTTTATCATAATGTGAGGGTTATGTAAATAAGCATGTTACATGGCCTCCATGTTCTGATGAAACAACTTATATAGCCTCTTAACTTTTTGTGAATGTAATTAAACGAGTGTAGTCGTAATACGAGCTTCGCCGGATTTTTATTTTTTTTCTTAACTTTTTGTAAATGTAATTAAACGAGTGTAGTCATAATACACGCTTTGCCAGACTTTTATTTTTCATTATATAGAGCTTCGCCGGATTTTTATTTTTTTGTCTTAACTTTTTGTAAATGTAATTAAACGAGTGTAGTCGTAATACACGCTTTGCCGGACTTTTATTTTTCGTTATATAGACTAGCTGAATACCCGTAGTATGTTTACCATAACATGAGGGTTATGTAATTAAGCATGTTACATGCCTCTCATTTTCTGGTCAAACAATTTATATAGCCTCTGAACTTTTTGTGAATGTAATTAAACGAGTGTAGTCGTAATACGAGCTTCGCCGGACTTTTTATTTTTCGTCTTAACCTTTTGTGAATGTAGTTAACGAGTGTAGTCATAATATGCGCTTCGCCGGACTTTTATTTTTCGTTTATATAGATTAGCCGAATGCCCGCGGTATGCGGCGGCAAAAGTGAGGAGAAAACTTTTTCTTGCCATATAGATGTACTGAAGATGCACTGCAGTTGTTGTTATGTCTTAGAACGACTCAAAAAATATTCTAAGATTGTCCAAATTTTCTTTTATTTTTTAACTCCATACTCTTTTATCTCAATTTAACACACATTAAAAGAAAAAAAATGTTTATATTTTTTTCATAAGCTCATGATATATATTACATGTAGTAAATTAACTTTAATAAAAATTTACAATTTCTTAATAATTACTTTGTAACTCCCAAAAATTATTAACTCAAATTTGTATTCTAAGAAAATGAGTTTTATGTGGTTGTATCATTTTCATAATAACTTGTACTACTTACTAGGTCTATTAATAGATACATTAAAATGTTGTAAAATTTGCTTGTAGAGTAGTACATAATACAAAGTTATACATGCATTATAAAGGAAGTGCGATTCAAACTCAACGTTAAGAATCACTTGGATTACATCCGCCGTTCTATCTTTTGACCTGCCCCGTTTTGCCTCTGCTGTTTCTTTGAAAAAACCTTCTAGCCGGTTTGGTGTGAGTGTGACCCGACATGTCGGTTTAGGTTGACTCGATGGATCTTGCAACAACGGTCAAGAAATGAAGAAACGTTTGTTATGAAAGTGAAAAGTTTATGGGCTCTTTTGATGTTTTAAAAATTTGATGATTTGATAAACTAGTCAAATTGACCGATCTTGTGACTCATGTGCTGGATAAACAACTCAACGTTATGACAATTATTAAAGGGACAGAACCAGGTAGGTCTCGGAGGTTCCTAGGCACTCATGAATGTCTCCAACATAATGTTAATTTTCTTAAAAAGCCTCGAATTTTTGTAAATGCATCCGGTCCAAGAAAAGTGTGTCTTCTAGTCCCGTTTAATCTTTGAAAAATGTACCTGATCACTTTGTGTCCTCTTCCGTTCCTGAACGAGCGAATAAGATGTGAATTGAAAACTTTTGTTTGTGTTGCATGTCCTCCACCAGGGAGGTATCATTGTTGGAACATGACGTACTTATTATTATTATTATTATTATTATTATTATTATTATTATTATTATTATTATTATAATATATTTTGAACAATTTATTAGTTGTTAGTTTTCAGGTCGAGCACTGATATCCAATTGGGCAGTACGGACCCTGAAACTCGCCTGCAACTCTTTTATCGACTGAAGGGGTAAAAGTTCCGGGTAAGACTGAGACCTTCCTAGCCAAACATCGCCTCCCGGGTAGGACTCGAAATGAAGTTGTTTAGATTATCTTATTGCCTTTTTGTATGAAAACAATGTCGCTTAATGAATATTTGTTTTCGAGTTGTCGAGGGTAGCATATTTCGACTGTTTATTAGATTATTTAGATTTAGAAAAGTTACAAGATTACTCTTTTATAGGTTTACGAGTTTATTAACTTGATATTATGAACCTAAACAACTTGTATGCCCAAGTTGATTAGCTTACGAGCTTAAGTAAATGAGTTTACTAAGTTTTCAAATTCTAATACAACCCAGTTAAATAAACTAGTCCAAACAGCCCCTTAATGAATGAGTTTTATTCATTTTGATTGAGAAAAATCAGAAAATTATACTCCGTATTTGTTTAATAGCTTTATTAAAGTTTGAATAAGATGATAAGTGTAGACTTATATAGCATGGACTGTAACACCAATTTGCTTTACCTCCTTTTTCATCAGTCGATACATACTTAACACAATGAAATGATTGTAAGTTATTGGAATGAATCGTATCTTGCATTAATCATAAACGTGATATATAAATACCTTTACAAGAATATTCTAGACCTCGGGATTGAGCCCATACAAGTATTACATGGACTCAAATACTTAGTGATAAACATACGACTAACACTCCCCCGCAGTTCGAGCGGCGAAATCGCGAAAGTTCGAACTGGAGTAATAAACTAAAAAAGAAAAGAAAAAGAAAATATAAATGTGGTGACTGGTTATCACAGAACCAACGGCCAACCACGAAACAGGTGGTGACTGATTATCACAGAACCAACGGCCAACCACTAAACGAAAATATGTGGTGACTGGTTATCACAGAACCAACGACCAACCACTTAAAAAAAATAAACCAAAGTATCCCTACAACGAAAACAAAATAATATGCTAACTAAGACTCATGCACTAAAAAGATAAGAAACGAAAGTTGGTTCTAAAACTTCAACCCCCAAAGAACCTTCCGAACAAACGGGGCGTGTTTTTACCTAGAAAAACATAAAGATCAACCTTTTTTTTTGTCTACCACAACCATTTTACAAACGAAATTATAAGTATTTCATTTGTGTGCCCACCACGCAGATCCATCATCTCTCCTTTCCACTCACACACAAATAAATAATTTATTTGTGTCATGTAAAAAGAAAAAGAAAAAAAAAACAAAACAAAAAAAGAAAAGAAAAGCAAATTAACTTCTGTTGCCGAAGAAGACGACGACTTCTCCTTTCCTTCGTTGATTAAGTGGAGCAGTAAAGAAGACTACATCAAGAAGTAACAAAGCTGGTCTTCAGTTTACTGTAGGCCGTTTTTTTTTTTTTTTTTTTTTTTTTTTTTTTTTTTTTTTTTTTTAAGATGGTGTTCGGGTGGAGTTTAGGATGACAGCATTGTTATTAGGATTATAGAGAAGAAAAGTGACAGAGGTTTAAGGTTTAAAGAAGCCCTCCGAGCCTCCGGCGTGTAGCCGGCGGCCGGAGGCGACGGCAGAATCGGTTTTGTTTAGGGTTTTGAGGGAGGACCGATTAGGCCTGATACCATGTAAGTTATTGGAATGAATCATGTAAGTTATTGGAATGAATCGTATCTTGCATTAATCATAAACGTGATATATAAATACCTTTACAAGAATATTCTAGACCTCGGGCTTGAGCCCATACAAGTATTACATGGACTCAAATACTTAATGATAAACATACGACTAACAATGATTAGCGTTACTTAACCTTGTTGAGTATCTTAATATTTGTTTACTTCTTTATGTATAAGCAAGGATGAGAAAGGGTTTTCTCACATTGAGTCGACTATCTTTGAGAACTCAGTTACACTCTAATGATATTTTGACTTGGCTATGTGGTATCTATTTTGTTAGCGGTTATCCCACATCGATCAGAAAGACAAAATTTAGCTAATTAGTATACCATTGCATACAGGGGGCAATATGTGTTGAGATTGCTATTATGTTGTTAACAACAACATGAGAATGATGTAACTTAACATTTCTCTTGTTGTGGTAAATAACTTATATACGCTCTTAACTTTTTTTATACTATAGTAAACAACATCTTATGAATGTAACTAAATGAGAGCGGATTTTTATTTTTTGTTTATATGACTAGCCGAATGCCCGCGCTATGTGACGAGAAAAGTGAGAAGAAAACTTTTTCTTGCCAGATAGATGAATATACCGAAGAAGTATTGTAGTTGTTGTACAGTCTAAGAACGACTCAAAAAATACTTCAAAATTATCATAACAAAGATTATAATGCCTGTTATTTATATTGAGCTTATCAACTTTATACGATGAAACTAAACAAGTTGAAAGCTCAAGTTAATATGCTAATGATTTTATGAGTTTTTTCAAGATCAAATAAATACATAACCCAATTAAATAAACTAATTCAAACAAAAACAACCCAGGTTGGGTGTAGTGGCGGTGATCTGATCGTGTTCACGTGAGTGCCACACCAACATTTTCCCCCGCCACTTTTATGTTGTAGTTTCGGGCTCCATAGCTTCTAATAACCCTCCCAACAACCTTTTTTTTTTCTATTTTTTCCCCTATTTTTTGGTCGCAACCATACGATCGTGCAAACAGTGGCACCACCAGGCGTGGTAGTTGGCAGTGACCCCCCATGGATCCAAGGCTCAATACGGTCGGTCATGAAAATCAATTTGAACAAGATAATGTTTCTTAGCTTTACAAAAGTTTGAACAGGATGATAGTGTAGACTTGTAGCATAGACTTGAAAATCAGTTTGCTCCTTTATCTCCCTTTTCATGAAATTACAATTTGGCATGTCTAAGATTTGTTTGCTTCTTTATGTATAAGCAACGATGAAAAATTAACTAATTAAGGGTTTTCTCGTATTGAGTCGACTATCTTTGAGAACTCATTTTTGTACACTCTAATGATATTTTGACTTGACTATGGCATGGCATGTATCTATTTTGTTACTAGTTATCCCGCATCGACCAAAGAGACGAAAATTGGGTAGTTAATATACCATTGCGTACATGTCGTGCATAAGTTGTGATCTCTATTATGTTGTTTACCATAATTTGAGAGTTACGTAATTGTAATGTTACGTACCTCTCATTATTGGCAACAACTTATATAGACTCTCTAATTTTTGTGAATAATTTACAGTGGCTCTTAACTTATCTTTTGTGAATGTAATCAAGCGAGTATAGTTATGATCCGTTGCGGACTTTTATTGTAGATTCAAGTGTTACAATAATAGGTACTCAATTCATGCTTTATGACATTAGACATGAATTATTGTAATTCTCAACTATATATCTTCTTCTTTAATTATTATTTAAATTTACCTGAAAAAACATTAATAGTTATTTTGCGGGTCTAACTTAAAATTTGGTGTGAATCTTGCGCTTGAAAGGGTCCATTGTCGTTTAAGAAATGAAGAAATGTTAGTTTCAAAAGTGAAAACAATATAAGGCCTTTTTGACGTTTTAAAATTTTGATGATTTAATAGAAGTTTGGGATGTTCATCTTGCACTTCAAAATGGTCCTGAATTTCTTTGTGGTTTAAGAAATGTTTGTTACAAAAGTAAGATACATAAAAGTTTTGGGATAATTATATGCAAATGTATTTTTAACATGACACTTTTCCGAATATTGTGTAGCCATTTTTTCCCCTATTGTATACTTAAACATTTGAATTTCAACTTTTGTATGTATTTTTTGACCAATTTACCCTTACGTTTTTTTTTAACAAACCTATTAACAGCGAAGCATAAATTGGTCATTACATATAAACAAAATATATAAAAAGGTCAAAATTCAAGAGTTTAGTCATACAATAGCAAAAATAAAGTTGACTACACAACACTCGAAAAAGTGTAAATATATACATTTTTAAGTAATTATCCCTAAGAGTTTTCAATTAATTTTAGTGATTTACTAAACCAATCTAAGTGAACCGATCTCATGACTAATTAATATGTGGGTGATAAACGGCGTAACACTGTGATTATGATTAAAGAGACATGAGTATAAGACGTGAAATGAAAACCTTCATTTTATGCACGGGCAGAGCCAGGATTTCAAGTTAGGGGGGGGGGGGGGGGGGGGGCGAAATTTTCATTTAGACCATAGTTCCAAAAAATATAGCAAACCATCGTAATCTAGAAAAATGGATGAAGAATCAAATATCTAATAAAATAAAAAGTAATGCCTTAAACTAAATTGACTTACAACGTACTTCATCGATCTTAATTAGAATTTTGGAATTGACCATAGTTCCAAAAATGTAGCATTTGTTTCAGGTTCAACTTGAACTTCAGGTGACTCATCCACAATATTATCACCATTCGTTTGACATTGAGTTTGAGTTTCAGTCTCAGTTTGTGTTTATGTTTGGATTTCGGGGTCATGAACAATATCTTGTACTCGCTTGTAAAAAGAATCAATAGTTCTCTTCTTTCTCATGACTCCTTAGTGAACCTAAAATCACAAATTTTTTGTAAACAAAAGTAAAATACAAGTTAACAATCATAACATTGAAATCTCATAAAGTTTGTTAATTTGCTAACTTAGAATTAAGAGGGATCAACTATATAACTGCTAATTAATGTTCTACAATTCTACTACACAAACTCTCGGTCGAAATTAGTGAATAAGAACATAACAAATATTAACTGTACAAGCATTTAGTAGTTATTAAGTGATTATTAAAGGTTCTAGACTTCTACAAAAACTCTCGGTTCAATTCAATCATTCAAAGAATACAAAATACAAAAAGTAAATGTGATCATTAATGAAAACTAAATAATAAAAAGCATTCAATACCTTATTAAATAAAAGCAAGATGGTGTTTTGTGAATTTGATCCATTTTATGGATGAGGGAATTGCAAATATGAAAGTTTTGCTATGTTGAAACTGAAAAAAATAGTTTATGCGTATAATTTGGGAGGGGCCGAATCATTAATTTCCTTTGGGCTATGTTGTATTGGGCTCAATGGGCTACTTAGGGGGCCTAGCACCTGCTAGATATAGGGGTGTTGATCGGTTCGATTTTCGGTTATTCGGTTAATTCGGTTAAAAGTTTTTTTAGGGTCAAACCGTGAACCAAACCAAACCGAATTCAAATTCGGTTTTCAGTTCGGTTTGGGTGAATTCTAGTACGGTTTGGTTCGGTTCGGTTTTCGATTTAACCGAATTACACACTTTATTTAAAAAAAAGAAAAATATACAAATATATTTAGCCAAAAAAGTTATTTCAAACATAAAAAGTATTTTTTAATATTAGGATAAAATTGTATTGTTATTCATATATATATATATATATATATATATATATATATATATATATATATATATATATATATATATATATATATATATATATATATATGTAATGTTTTATTGATCTTTTATATATATAAATATATAAAAAATATATAAATTTATATGAATTTGGTTTTCGGTTTTGATTATCAAAACCATATCCAAACCGAGAACCGAATTAAAAGTTCGGTTTGGTTCGGTTTTGGTAAATTCGGTTCGGTTATTAGTTTGGTTCGGTTATTTTCGGTTCGGTTCGGTTTTGGTTTTCGGTTTATTCGGATATTTCGGTTTTTCTGCTCACCCCTAGCTAGATACCGTATCCCCTCCGCCTCTGATTTTATGTTGCATGTTTTTTATTTTTGAGTTACCATCGCTATTACGGATTTAAGTTAGCTTATTGTATGAAAAAGTATATATGTCCCCTAATAAGAGGTTTGAGAAGTGTGTGAATGAGCTTATTCAGAAGGTTCATTAAGTTACTCAAATTTTAAATAAATTACGGTTTTGCTCTTTTACTAGATGTACGAGCTTATCAACGGTCTCGTGAACTTATGTAAGTTCAAGTTAATAAGCTACTAAGCCATGTTAGAGTTTATGAATATTTTTTAAATCAAATAAATACATAGCCCGGTTAAATAAACAAGTCCAAACAACCCCTAAATGGTTAGTATATTATATCGTTTATTAATTGTATTTTTGTATCGAAATTTTAATAAGACAATGAGTGTAGACTTACTGGACCTAGAAATTAATTTGCTCCTTTATCTCCCTTTTCATGAAATTAAGATATGGCACGTCTATTTTTTAAGTCAATTTTTGAATCCGTGTATACTTTTCAGTTTACACAATGGAACGAGTGGTGTAACTAAAACTTTTTGAGTATCTTAACCATTGTTTGCTTCTTTATTTATAAGCAAGGAGGAGAAATTAAAGGTTTCTCATATCGAGCCCATTATCTTTGAGAACTTATTTTTACACTCTAGTGGAGTAGTGGTATTTTGACTTGACTATGGCGTATCTATTTTGTTACCAATTATCCCACATCAATCAAAGAGACAAAATTTGGCTCGTTGTTTCGCCTAACATGATGTGTTGTGATTGCTATTATGTGTTGTGATTGCTATTATGTTGTTTCGCCTAACATGATGATCGTGTAAATAATTATGTCACACGACTGACATGATAACGGACAACTTATATAGGCTCTTCAACTTTTTGTGAATGCAATTAATGACTTTTTGTGAATATAATTTTGGTATTACAATAAACAACATTTTGTGAAGGTAATTAAATGAGATACGCGCTTTGCCCGAACTTTTATTTTTCGTTTATATAATTTCAAGTGTTACAATTATAGGTATGCAGTTCATGTTTAATGACATTAGGCATTAGTTTAACTGATTGATCTCGCGATAACATGTGAAAGATAAATGGCGTAAAACTATTAGTGTGATAAAGAGACATGAGGACAAATGTATAATGAAAAGTGAAAAACTTCAATTTATTTTGCATGTCCTCCACCATCAAACTACCATCAGTAAAAAATGAGATTGTAATTTAGATTAGCTTATTCTACGAGAATAAGATGTCACTTGTCGTAAGAGGTTTAAGAGGTGTGTGGATTAGCTTGTTTACACATGTTACTCGGTTGTCAAAATTTGAAAAAGTAATGAGCTCAATCTTCCCTTTATATTCATGTTTGTAAGCTTATCAACCTGATTGTAAGTTTTACTTCTAAACTTTAGGCCAAATAAGCGAGTTTATGATTTTTTTTTTTCTTTATTTTTAAATACATAAGCCAGTTAAATAAACTAATCTAAATGACCCCTTGATGAATGGAACTTTATTCACTTTGGTTAATTTATACTGTTTTATAATTTTATAAAATTTTGAATAACACGATGAGTGCAACGAGGAAAAAGCGTCATCCTATACTCAAATGATCATCTTCAAGAACTATTTTTACACTCTAATTTTGACTTGACTATGGCATGGCATGTATCTATTTTGTTACTAGTTATCCCACATTGACCAGAGAGACAGAATTTGGCTTGTTAATATACATTTGCGTAAACGGCACATACGGTTGTGATTGCTATTATGTTGTTTACCACAACATGAAACTCATGTTACTTAACACTCTCGTTCTTTTATCTCAATTTAGAAACACATTAAATAAAACATTGTATGGTTGTTCTTATCTACAAAAGGACCGGAGGTCCTTTTCTACTTTAGGTAGAACCGGAAGCAGTCTCTCTACCTTATGTAGGGGTGTGGTTGTCTACGTCTCAACCTCCTCCATACACCGTGGAAGACGGTATTGAGACCCACAACCCGTGGAAGACAATATTGGGAGTTACTTTACTTTACTTTTTATTAAATAAAACATTGTAAATATTTTTTTTGTTTGCCCGTTGGTGTGAGCGTGACCAGGGACAACATCAAGACCAAATATAACCAGGTGCATAAATTTTTTGGAACCGAAATATAGAAACACATGTATCTATTTTGTTACCGGTTATCCCACATCGATCAAGAGACAAAATTTAGCTAGTTAATAAACAATCACGTACAGGTGCTATGTGTGTTGTGATTACTATTATGTTGTTTCACTAACATGTGATCGTGTAAGTAAACATGTTACACGGTTGCTATGTAGTGGACAACTTATATAGGCTCTTAACTTTTTGTAATGTAATTAGCGACTTTTGTGAATATAATTTTGGTATTATAGCATACAACATTTTGTGAATGTAATTAAACAAGATACGCGTTTTGCCCGAACGTTTATTTTTCGTTTATATAATTTCAAGTGTTACAATTATAGGTATTTTCAAATCATGTTTAATGGCATTAGACATTAGCTAATACTAGCAGGGTACCCGCGCGATGCGGCGGCGGGTACCCTGTAACTACATTTTCTGGTAGTGTGATTTTATGCGGCTATATTTTTTTTAACGATTAATTTACAAATAACAATAAATGTATGGTCGGATCAGTTGGAAAACTCATTGTATCTTAACATAGAGGTCAATGGTTCGATCCTCATTCCCTACAAAAGGCCGGAGGTCCTTTCCTATCTTATATAAAACTGAAAGCAGCCTCTCTACCCTAGGTAGGAGTAAGGTTGTCTATATATCAACATTCCCATACATCGTGGAAGACGGTATTGGGACACATTAAAAAAGTAAAAAGTAGTAGTAGAATTTCATTTACACAAACAGAAATCTTGATTCTTTCATTCAGCACAATAACCTTTAAATTTTCTGACCTACATCCGACCTTTTAAGCATAGTAAGGCGACCAACATTTATATTTATATTTTTATTTAAAAAAAAAATCATCTTTTTTACACTATATATATCCCAATCATTTTCATTTTTAATATACACTATTCACATGAACCAAATATCAAAATTACCCCAAAATCAACTATATCTTACAAATAATATACGGCTCAATTAGTAATTAGTCTAAACCCATTTTCAGCCTAAACAAACTTTAATCATCAATATTTATTAAGGCCCATGATAAAACTACCAAACAATTTGTGATATCATTTGGCCATCCCAACAAACAATTTGTGATATCATTTGGCCAGCCCAACTAACAACCAGACTCGTATATAACTCAAATGTTAGGACTTATAAATACGTTTACAAAACCTAAATTACCTCATTCCTACCCTAATTTCCCTCACAAAATAAATAAATAAATAAAATAAATAAAAAATACGCAGCCATGATTTGCACCCACACAAACATCACATACTATTCCTTTCTTTCTTATCTTGATAACCGAACATAACCAACAATCTATGTTTGCGTGAAAATCAGACCCTTTTCTTGAATATCAAACGAAAAGTCTCTCTAAGGTTTTATGTTGTGTTGACTGTGACGATGGTTTTGAGATGGGGTTAGAACTGAGGTAGCTGTAGATGTTGGGTTTTATTGTTGCTGTATACTTTCTGTTCGTTGACCATAGATGGAATAAGTTTGATGTTTGTTTTGGCTTAATTGATGATTGTTCTTTTCTTCTTTCGTTTCATCTTCGTTTTTGTTTTGATATGTAACAGTACATTTTTTTTTCTTCTTTTGTGGAATGCATTAATTGGTCGAGGGGGTGACTTGTTCGTGAATTTTGGAGTCATCCGACCTTCATCGATCTTGTGGTTGTAGTGGCGGCGACTCGGTCAGTGCAGGGACGACCGGTCCGGTCGACCAACCACTGTGCCCAGCATAATGGCTTATTTTTAAGTACTTGGCTTAGTAGCTTGATTAGCTTATACATTAAGGTTAAATGATTGTATATTTTGGTTAATGGGTGAATTAATTAGTGTATTAATTATATGTGTTGAATATATTGTTGACCTTAAAATCATTTTGCTTTACATACTTGTGCTTTGTGTTTTATGACTTGTATTTACTTAAAAGCTATTGTAAATTGTGCTTAAATGGTTGTAATTTTTTATGAAGGGGTGTTTTTAATAGCATTAATGTTGTTTGATAGAATTTTGGTCTTAAAATGACATCACGCTGTTTTTTGTTATACAATATGCTTAGTTTGTTGTAAATCTGAAAATTATGTGCATTAAAGTGTTGTAAACCAGCATTATTTCTTGTAAATCTGAAAAATTTGAAGAGAAAGTGTTTTATGCATTATATGTAGTATAGATAATTCTCCATTATCCTCTTCTTACTTATTATTTACTACTACAAGAAAACTCAATATTAATTTTGTGGGGATGATATTCTTGTTAGTTTTTGTTTTGACTTATTTTTTTATTTAACAACATTAAATCGGAACATATACATCATTATAACCACAAAATAGTAAAACTTGGTGTGACCCGATGGATGTTGCACTTGAAGGGTACTTTGTGGTTTAAGAAATGAAGAAATGTTTGTTTCAAATAGGAATGGAAAAAAACCTGAAATCCAAACTTTTTGGAGTGATTTGGGGCATACTTATCGGGTTAAGGGGCAGATTTCGGGGTCCTAATCAGATATTTTTTTGGGTATGGGGAGGGGACGGGGCACAACATCCCCGCCCTTCCCAAAATCTCTACATTATGTATAACATGAGGCAATTTCATTTATCATCCTGTTAAGGGAACTCTTACAAGCTCTAGCATCATAACCTAACGAGCTACCAATTTCGATGATTCTATTTAATTCATGAATAAGTGAAACACCTTTAATATCTTTTTTACGATATCTAGCAAATGAAGTGGAACACTTACTAGTATGAGATGGACTCCATTTCCAATTCTCGAATCCAGGTGGCCGACTTAAATCGGATGGGACTCCCTCGTTGGACGAATGAGCAGGATTAATCTCGTCCTCATCCATTTTCTGTTGTGACTTGTCATAATAAAAGCAGTCCTTGTTAAGTTCTGTTGTGACTTCTTTTTTAACTTCAAAAAAATACATAAGCTAATTAAACAAACTAATCTAAAAAACGTACTTCTTAATGAATGGAACTTTATTCACTTAATTTGGTTTAATTATACTGTTTATAATTGTATAAAGTTTGAATAACACGATGAGCGAGTGTAGACTTAAAAATCAATTTTCTCCGTCGTTATCTCCCTTTTCATGGAATTAAGGTTTTGCTATGGCATGTCTATTTCTTAAGTCAGTCTTTGAATCCATATATACTTAACTCAATGGAATGATTAGTGTTACTTAAACTTTTTGAGCATCTTGATATGTGTTTACTTCTTTCTGTATAAAGCCACAAGGAGAAAGGGTTTTCCAATATTGAGAACTCACTTTTACACTCTAGTGATATTTTGACTTGACTATGGCTTATATCTATTTTGTTACCAGCTATCCCACATCGATCAAAGAGATGTAATTTGGCTAGTTAATATACAGTTGGATACATGACACAATTAGCTTAATAAAAGTTTGACTTAGATAATAAGTATAGACTTATAGCATAGACTATAACATCAATTTGCTCCATTTTCATCAAGCTAGGATTTGTCAAGTCCATCTTTTAAGTCAGTCGATACATACTTAACGAAGAGAAATTAAAGGGTTTTTTTTCATACTCAGCCGATCATCTTTGAGAACTTATTTTTACACTCTAATAAATATACTATTGCACACATGGGGCATGTCATCAGGGGCGGAGCCAGGATTTCAAGTTAAGGGGGGCTGACATAAAAATTTTAGAATGATAATAATAGAATTTGAACCAATATATCAAATGAAGAGCCAAATGTCTAATACATTAAAAAATCACGTGTTTTACATTAATACAAAACCTTAATCAATCGTAGTAAGAATTTCAATGGCCGTTAGCAACTTAGCGGGTAGCATTTGGCCCTAATCCTTTGTCTCATGAACTTAGCGGGTAAGAATTTCTCTTTAGCCTTCCGACTATGCATTCAATAGAATCAAATAATGTGTCTTGTTTTATTTATCTTATGAGTTAAAATGATCATTAAAAATTAGGAAAAATAAATAAAATTAAGTATACAACGGATTGAAGAAAAATTCGAAAAAGTGAATATTAATTGTGATCATTATTAAAAGAACAAATCGTTAAAAAGCATTCAATACCGTATAAGATGAGCAATTCTTTTGAGTTTTGATCGGTTTGTTCAACTGGTATTTCGCTTGACTCTTGAATTCAGCAGTTACAACTTCTTTTATTTAATCAACACAATATTGAATTAGTAATATTGGCAGGGGCTGACTATTCATATTCATAAAATATTAGGCTTTTGGGCTATATTATTGTAAACTTATTGGGTTAGTTGGGGGAGGCTTAGCACCCACTAGTCCCCCTATCTCCTCCGCCCCTGCATGTCATGTATCTATTTTTATTTTGTAATAAGTTAACCCACATCGATCAATGTGACAAACTCTAGCTAATTAATTTACTATTGCACACATGGGGCATATGTGTTGTGAGTGCTACTACATTGTTTAGCGTACATGAGAGACAGAGAGAGTAATGTAGTTGAAAGTGTTACATTAGCTCTTATGCAAGCTTAACTACTAATATAGGCTCTTAAATTTTTATGATATATAGTTTTTGTATAATAGACTTAACAATCAATTTCTTAAGTCAGTCTTTGAATTCATATATACTGAGCACAATGGAATGATTAGTGTAACTTAAACTTGTTGAGTATCTTAACCATTACTTGCTTCTTTATGTATAAGTAACGAGGAGAAATTAAAGGGTTTTCTCATATTGAGCCCGTTATCTTTTAAAACTTACTTTTACACTCTAATGATATGATTTATTCCACATCGATCAGAGAGACAAAATTTGGCTACTTAATATACCATGCATTGCATACAGGAGCCTTAAGTGTTTTGATTACTATTATGTTATCGACCATAATATTAGAGTTCCGTAATTAAACAAGTTGTAACTCTCAGGAGAGTGGTACTTAGCTAAGCTCTTAGCTTTTTCTTATCCCACATCGATCAAATAGACAAAAATTGGATAGTTAATATACAGTTGCGTACGTGTTACATTTGTGTTGTGATATGCTATTATGTTGTTGCAACAACAGACTAGTTATACATAACCATTACGTAATATGTGTTGTTGTAAACATAACTTTTTGTGAATATGATTTTGATACCATAGTAAACAACATTGTGTGAATGTAACTAGACAGACTAATAAGATCTTAACTAGCTGTGACATTAATTGGTCATCAACATTGTGTAGTTTTAATTTGTGCAAATTCATGGAGTAAAACACATGGTAAACCTTTTACGCAACTCCGAGAATAACTCGCTAAACATGGATCGAGTATCATTGCCATCACTCATGAGTCATAAATTGAAAAAAGAACCATTTTATCCCATATCAACGCATCGTACAATAATTTATTCGCTTGACATGGTGGTATTGTATAAAAATCAGATTTGTTTTGCAGATGAACAATGACAGATACTTCACCCATTTCCTTTTATTTATTTATTTATTTTTTTTGCCATTTCCATTTTGTCATGTGCAATTATGCATCCTTAGAAAAAAAAAAAAAAAAAAAAAGGAAGCAAATAGTCAAATCCGAACCCTTGATTAAATACACATGCTGCTTTGATGAGCCCATGTACTTAAGAAGTGTGTGGATTAGCTAACTTAAACGGTTCACTTAGTTATTCATATTTGAATAAATTACGATTGTGCTCTTTTACTAGATATACGAGCTTATCAACTTGGTATTGTCAACTTAAACAAGTTGTAAGTTCAAGTTAATAAGCTAATAAGCAATGTTTTAGAGTTTATGAATCTTTTTAAAATCAAATAAATACATAACCGAGTTAAATAAACAAGTCCAAACAACCCCTTAATGAATAGAATTTTATTCACTTTTCATTATATTATACTACTGTTTATTAATTCTAAACAAGTTTGAATAAGATGATGAGTGTATATCATAGAGTTAAAGATTTGGCATGTCTATTTTTTAAGCCAGTCTTTGAATCCATATCTTTTATATAATAAAACAAAACCCTTATTGGGAATTTTCCATTTCAAAAAAATGCATACATACTTTATTTGGTAATATTTTTTTAATTATGATTTTTTTCTATGAATTTTGAAAAATAATTAAACCTAATTCTTTTTTAATTTAGGGAGAAAAAAACAAAAAATTGAAATTTTCGTCTATACATATTTTATGTTGGAAAAAATTAAATAGGCACAAGTACTTGAGATTTAATACTTAATAGATTTGGGTGCGAAATGTAAAATTTTAAAAAAGCGGAACACAAATTTTTCATAACACCACACAAGTAGAAAGAAACCCAGCAACACAACAACACAAAAACATGAAAACCTTAGACTAATCATCGATCACAAGTTAACCCTACCACCAGGGACGGAGCCAGAAAAAAATATGACCGGGTGCACAAATTTTTTTGAACGGTAATATAATAGAGTTAAAAAGTGGATTAAAACGAAGATTTCATTAAAACGATAAATAAATGAACATATTACCTTCTAATTAGTGATTCTACGATCTCCCATAGCAAAAAAACACTTACGTGCACCCTCATTTTTAACATTAATAAGTTCTTCTTTATCTATAGCACAAGCAGGGACGGAGCCAGGAAATTGTATTAGGGGGGGCTCAAAAATTTTTTTTTTCCCGATAGTAACATACAATTCCTTTTTTTAGAAGCCGGATTGAAATTTGAAGCGTTCGACATACGGGGCTCAATGATATTTTTTCGGTAGTAACATACAATTACTTGGTTAGTTAAGAAAATGAACAAAATGGGCAAACGTTGACGTAAATGATAGTACATATGGGGAATTAAAGAAGATAAAAGTGTCACTGTTAGATATTAATTGGCCATGGCCGGAGTTGGATTGAAGACTTTATCAAACCCAAAATATGATGAAAAAACCTGCTTCTACGAAGACGGATCCATTATTTTTTATTATTAAGGGTAGCGCAGAATAATATGTGGCTTTCGTTTTTACATAAGAAACAATCTACTTAGTCTCAAAAACAAAGAAACCTTATATAAAAAAATAATCATCACCCATCCGATTACGCAAATCAATTTTAATGAGCTTCATTTAAAAAAAAAAACATCTTTCAACCGTAGCGGTAGCAACAGGCAAGACTAAAGCCAACTTCAATGAATCACTACTTTTCATATATATTATAACTACGACAACAATAAAAATACCCCATGACAACATAATTGGGGTACTATTCATATTCTAATATATTGTTGACTATCACTTAAACTTATTATCCCTATTTGTCTTAATAGAAATTGCATAGTTATTCACCTATTCTTATTGCCCTAAACCCTTATTGATGATGATAGACTATACGGAACCAGCAAATTAGTCAAGATTTCATACAACCAATCAAAACATGAAAACATTAAAAGACATAATAAACAAATGAAAGATATATGTTACGACTTGCGAACCTATTTCATCTTTGTGGTGTTGGTTCAATTTTGGATTTTGTAAATTGTTAGGATGATGAATAAACTTGTTCTATTAATAAACCTATTTCATCTTTGGGCTTTTGTGCTTTAATTTACTAAACTTGTTTCATCTTTGGGATTTTACAAATTTTTTTATTTGTAAGTATACAAACTAAATAATACTAGAGACACATTTTAACGCATCGGGTGCATTTAAGATACATTTAGGAAAAATCGATAATTTTTTCAAAACTTAACACTATATAGAAAAAATCCATGGGGTGCACGTGCACCCTCGGGCACCCTCCTGGCTCCGTCCCTGCCTACCACCAATTTCCTTCATAACACAAAACCCTATTTGAAGTCATTGCATCCATCTTTTCAAACAATTGTGTGTTCAACAATCATGGTACCATTTTTCTTTACATTATACATCGGATCAAATTAATAAAAACCCTAATCCGATTTGCTATCTTTTTTCTCTATATCAATTGAATCACTGCTAATTCAATTTGCTTATTGTTAGTTCTTTTTTAGTTAATTGATTAATCTGAGTTCGATTTGTATATCCGTTTTTTTTCAGTTAATACGATCGTTGTGGCTAAATCTCATTCGAACATGAGGTTTGTCTTTATATATTTGTTAATACATTTATTTAGTTTACTAAAAGATAGGGCTACATGGATGTTGTTACTTCATTCCTTTTTGGAATGTACATGTTAGTACAATTTTAGAGGCCACGTGTATTTAAAAATAACTGGTTAAATTGTACTTCAAATGTTAGCAGTAAATCAAGGATGAAATCATAGTGGAACAGAGAGATTGCAAAAAGTGAAAACTATAACTTCAATTCATAAAGAGATTTGTGATAGCCTTAAGGGATGAGAACTTTAATGCATCCTATCCTTTGTTTCATGACAAAAGTAGGTCTGAATGTACATGTTTATACTTTTTTGTTGTGGAAGATACGGGGTATTATGTTGGGTCATAAGGTGTATCAACTGTATTGATAAACTTGAATCCACTGTATTTATATGTCAATAAGGTGTTTATTAGCAACTAATGATATGGTCATCTTAGAATTTGATTCAAATACAGTGTTATGTTCAATGTGAAAGGAATCCGTTTTGACTTTGTATTTATGGAGTATTGTTGCCTACTGATATTTGATAAAGCATTAGCTGAATTGTGCAAGCATTATATGTGTAATCGACATATTCACCCATGGGACTGTCTCTTTAGTGATGCCTAAGTTCCATGTAGACTCATTCATACCCCGAGTGTGTTGTACTTCTTCATATTCAAATTTAATAAATTGATTAAGATGTTTTTAATTGCTTTAACTCAAACTTCAATCAATAGATGAGTGAAGACTTGGATAGAGTTATTGCCATGGTATATCTTGGTTTTTTCACTTTGAATTATTACTTATCGAGTTTTTATCTAGAATTTTGTTACTCTGGTCTTTTAAATTGGTTAGGAGGTCTAAGCTTTTAGAGGAACATGGTAAAGCTACTAATACTACTGTGTTTATAATGTAAGTAGAAGTGCCAAAATGAACAGATTGGGTGACGGGTCAAAATAGGTTCAGCTAAAACTATGCAATTTGTCACTATAGGTTACAACGGTCCGGACAGGATATGGTTAATCAACAAAAACAATTAAGTTCGTTATAACTAAACCATACTCCACACAAGATTAAACCGCTTTGTTTCAACACAAGACTGGCCACTAGGTCTGCTTGAGTGTTGTTAAGACCACACAACTACCTATTAAAAGCCGCGATGTTATTTATACGTAATAATTTATAGTTGATATGGTCATATAAGCGTGTAAAAACGTGTCCAAACAACCATGTTTTTTACTACAAAACAAAACAAAACAAAACATATAAAAAGCATTGGTTTTAAGAAAATGAGTGTGTTAATTGGCTGTTATTTTCTTAATGGGTGTTAATAAATATTGAATTGGTGGTGATTTAGTTGATGTGGATATGACAGTTGCAAGTTAAAGGGACACTAAAAGGGATTTGAGATTCAGTGAGTCATAATTATGACTAATGAAAAAGGTTTATACTAAGGTACATATGTGAGTTTGAGATATTTGTTCGTATTATTTTAAATTATGAGAGTTGTATAAAGATTGTATTGTTGGAAATTAATCAGGGAAATCAAGGAAAACAGTTAAATGCATGGTGGTCGAGTCATCTTAGTGATCTAATGGAATGGGGAAATTTTGTTCAGAGTTCATCATTATGAAGAGGTACCTGGAAATTTTCAATACATAATTTAATTTCCTGATTGTATTTTTTATTTTAAGTTTAATAGAAATGTTATTTTTTTTGTTTGTAATTCAGTCTTTGTTTGGTAAAGCCTAAAAAGAAAGTGACCCATAAGCATATTACAAGTGATGGTGTATGTCTAATCACTGATGATGGATCGTCAGAGAAATGAGTAATATACAAGGTAAGTTTATTAAAGAGGGTAAAAGTGTGGGTTGGTGGATGGGTCGAAATAGGTCAGTTTAGAAAATCGTCCAAGTAGGAACTCAACTCTTTTTTATGTTTTAGATTTTATATTAACCAATCTATAAAATGAAACTCTAAAACATATCTATTCATTAAATATAAAATCGGTAAAAATAAGCATACTAGGAGTCGCTTACACAGTCTATATGTTTTAGCCATAGTTTTAAAAAGCGCGCCTTATACTTTGGATTCCTATGGTCACCTTAACATAACAAAACAAAAGTTTGCTATCAAAGTCAAACTTTATGTTCGATGATTCCAGGCAAACGAACCTATTTAGTGAGTTACAACTTTCCCTTTGTTGATTATTAGATGCATTTGGGTTTAATGCTTGTGATAATAGAGAATTTTCTTGCATCTGCCATCTTTCAGGCTCTTTTGGGACGGGTTGGACTTTGATTTCTTATACCCTTGGTATCGTCTAGATAAATTTTTCTCTTTCCGCAATGCTTTTAGAAAGTCATGTGATATGACGTTTAATTGTTTCTTGAACTCGCTTTTATATCTTTTGTATAGAGCGAACCCTGCCATGTGAGAAACAAAGACATGTATTTGATAATTAGTACTACATCTCCAACTGTTATATGAAAATTGACAATTTAGATGCTGCAAATTCAACCCATTAAATGTAGAATTTCCATGACTTTCAACCCTTTTGACCCATTTTACATGTTAAGTTTTTAGTAGAAGTCTTATTTGACCCATTTAATTCGTTTGACATAAAACAAAAAACGGACCTGTGAATAAGTGAATGGATCAAAATTATCTTCTATAGACTGCATGTGACCATCTATTAGCATATGCACTGTATCACATCCAAACGGGCCTCAACTCTTTCTTTCATCATTTTTCAGCACATATGTAAGGGCTGTTTGGACAGGAAAACTGCATTAAAGGACTGTTTGGACAAAATAAACTATATTTGGAGCTGTTTAGAAAGAAAAAAAACTGGATTTAGGGGTTATTTAGACATCAAAATTAATAATTATTATTATGACGTTAATCACATAACACAGTCATGGATTTTTCGGTTCACTTAAATAAACTTTACTATTACTTGATATATCTTCAGTTTTAGTTATAAGGTTGTAATAGGATTTGATATTGTATATGTAATCTTCAACATTGCCGTTTTTTCTGTAGTCGCAATAAATAGAAAAATACTTTCGCATAGTTTCTGATTTGGTCACATGACTTGAATAATCATAACTAAAACCATTGTACTTATGGAGTCTCTTTTGGAATTGGTGTTCTCACAGGGGTTTTTCTACAATGCTTTCTATGGTGATCTTGGCTTGAATGATGATCACTTCGACGCAATTGTTTCTGGAACAAAAAAAAAGCCTTTGCGGTACTACCCATTTCATCTATAAATCTCCTTATTTAAGGTTTAATATATGCAATATCCAGTAAACAAAGATATCCATAAGTTATGTTTACCAATCACTAAAATAATCATAAATACCACTTCACATATTTTTTTACTATAGATATAATGGACACCAAAGCTAGAATAAAGATTTTTTAGATACAAGCTTCACGAGTTATTTTCTTTAAAATGATATAGGCATAAGATCACAGTAATTTGGTGCTTGAGAAATTACCCTATATATGAGTAGCTATAATAAAAAGGTGTTGTTTGGTAAGTGATTATTACAAAGTATATAAGGAATGTAAAATAAGCAAAAACCAAACACTTAATCAAATTATGATTTTTATAGAAACAACTTATCAGCTTATTTTTGTAGAAAAATAATACATGAGAGTGTCTTTGACGTTACCTCTCAGCTTATTACTAATCAGCAGAATATCAAGAATTCCCAATAAATCCATGACTACTTTCGTCCAAAAGCATCAAAATAGTATAAATAAGCTGATAAGCATTATGATTCTATATACTAGAAAGTGATTATTAGTTGCACCAAAGACCGTTAGATGACAAGTTATTAAACTGAACTTACCTCAACACTCATAATCTTACAAAATACTTATAGTTCCTTACATATTTTGTCTAATGTTTATTTTACTATTGTGTTTTTTTTGTTAAAAGTATGAAATGCAACCACCTCAAAATATAATGCTTCATTGGTAGGACAACAAATTTAAATTACATAAACAAATCTAATTTACTTTTTGACTATTTTATCTTTATTTGAGGACACTTTAGACATTTAAATTTGATAGTGTACTTGACATTTAAAACGTTAGGTAATACTAAAGTTCCTGATCCGTTTCAAGAGTTAGGTACCTCTCATGAACATCTCACATATTGACAGCAATATGGTCAGCACTACTATTTTCATTTTTGGTGTCATATACAAAAACAAAATCATAGCTTAGCATTGTACATTTTTTCCATATGTATTAGACTACTGATTTAAGTTTCAATATGATGAACAGAACCAACGAGTATCAGGTGAGGCATCGGGTCAAGACAACTTTGAAGCAGCAAAGAGAAAGCTCCAAGAACAGTATAAACAAGTGGAGAATGGTTAGTGTTTCCATATTTGGATTACATACTATAATTAGAGATGGCATTTTGATAGATTTACAGATAAGCGGTTCAAATTAGGCAATGTTTTATATCTAATGAATTTACGCTAAGTTAAAGAGTTGACTAATAATCAAACCGGTTCAAAGAGTCACCTGCTACAATCGTTGAACTCTACGGTAGTTGGACGATGTTTGGGTGAACCTATTTTTCTATGTTAGCGAGGAAAAAAGCTAATAAGCATAAGCACTCAGATTGGGGCTTTCTAAAAACACGTAGTTAAAACTTAGAAAGGGCTTTTGGGACAACTCGACCCCACCCAATACAACCCGCACCAAAAGATTACCCGATATGTTTCATGTAATTAATCGGATTTCAAATCTAATATGCCCATAGGGGAGGTTCTTATAGTGGTTGGAGAAGTATGAAAAAGGCTATTGACGCAACATTTCAACAAACTCATTTGTAACAAGGACGCCAACGACACAAATTGCTACCATGCCCAACCGACTATGTATTAATGTCAAGGTGAAATAGATATGAAACACTAGATACCAAATGAAAGATAGGGAGGTTTTGATGGGGATCCCAACAAGGTCATGGAAATGGTGGCTGAGGTGGCGGAGGAGGAAAATGAGAGATTGACTGATTTTGATATGCTATGTTCAAAGGTTTTTTAACTTATGATGAATTCGAATATTGGGTAATGGAATACTGAAAGAAATATATAAAGATTATGGAGACAAAGATGGTGACTTCTGGTGGTGGTTTTTTTGAAAACGCTCCCTCCAAAAAGACAGTAGTAGCTTATTCAAACTTTTTTATTTAGGCTCTTAAAATACAGGTTGCCCAAAATAAAGAAATTAATTATTGTGAGTTGAGACTTGAGAGTGGGTAAGATAAATGATCTTTTTAAAGTATACATTCAAGCACCTGCTATGCTAAACCCATTTTTGAAGCTTTTTAGAGCTTGAAGCTTTTTATATCCAAAAAGAAGCTCCACATAACTTTTATCCCAAACTAATAGCTCCTAAATATGACGTTGTATGAAACATTTTAGATATTTTTTGAGCTTTTAGTTCTTGAAATTTACTGATTTACACATACATCCCTAAACAATGTAAATAAGTTGTTTTCATCAGATTCATACTTGATTTTAGATTTAGATTTCAAAGAGTAGTATGAACCCAGAATAAGAAACTATTAAACTCCATAGTTCCAAATTTTATGATAATGCAATATTTTTGCTTTATTGTACTCTAATTATTTATTTAATCCCTCAACATAGAAACTAACTAAATCAAACAATTTGAGAGTTTTATCATTGAATTCAATTGTCTATTAGAGACCCCTCATTAAATTTCGAGCATAAGATAATGAAATATTATCATGCCATCATGTTGAGCATAAGATAATGAAATATTATCATGCCATCATCTTGATACATTGGTTGATATTTTGAGCCTGAACTTAAGATTTGGTTCGATATATTAAATATTTTACTATTATACTTTTTTTTTATTATTTTTTTTTGAAAGACAATATTTTACTATTATTTAAGTCGTAATTAATACATAAATTGTCGAGAATTTTTTTTTTAATTATATTCAATTCATTGCGCCTTATATTCTTGAAGCCCGCGCCATGATCCGCGCATCACCTCAAGGCTCCGTAAGCCTTTTGCGTCTTGAGCCTTTCAAAATATTGGTTTTAGCCGGAGAATTTATGAAAAGCAAGTGAATTCAACACAATTCACCAGTCTATGAACAAAGAAACTTTACGTTCGACTAATATGCAAAAGCGATCTAAACTATCGATACACAAACACAACCTACGGTAGCTAAACTTCATACATAAAGATGATCATGTTTATGAAAATACCATATATGAACTTCACAACGTACATCAAACATAATTATAAAACAAAATTTAGCATCATAATAAAAACAAACGACAAAAAAAGTAAGCTATCTGTTTTTTAATAAACAAAAATATGTTATTAAAATTTTTAGAAGAAACCCCGTACGTGCACGGGCATTATAACTAGTATACTTAACACAACGGAATGATTAGTGTAAGTTAAACTTGCTGAGTATCTTCAGTCTTAACCCTTGTTTGCTTCTCACATTGAGTCAGATTATATTTGAGAACTCATTTTACACTCTAATGACATTTTGACTTGACTATGGAATGTATCTATTTTGTTACCAGTTATCCCACATTGGTCGGAGAGACGAAATTTGGCTAATTAATATACCATTGCATACAAGAACCATATGTGTTGCGATTGCTATTATGTTGTTACCCTTAACAGGAGACTTACGTACATAAACACGTTACGTAATCAGGGACGGAGCCAGAAAAAAATATGACCGGGTGCACAAATTTTTTTGAACGGTAATATAATAGAGTTAAAAAGTGGATTAAAATGAAGATTTCATTAAAACGATAAATAAATGAACATATTACCTTCTAATTAGTGATTCTACGATCTCCCATAGCAAAAAAACACTTACGTGCACCCTCATTTTTAACATTAATAAGTTCTTCTTTATCTATAGCACAAGCAGGGACGGAGCCAGGAAATTGTATTAGGGGGGGCTCAAAAAAATTTTTTTTCCCGATAGTAACATACAATTCCTTTTTTTAGAAGCCGGATTGAAATTTGAAGCGTTCGACATACGGGGCTCAATGATATTTTTTCGGTAGTAACATACAATTACTTGGTTAGTTAAGAAAATGAACAAAATGGGCAAACGTTGACGTAAATGATAGTACATATGGGGAATTAAAGAAGATAAAAGTGTCACTGTTAGATATTAATTGGCCATGGCCGGAGTTGGATTGAAGACTTTATCAAACCCAAAATATGATGAAAAAACCTGCTTCTACGAAGACGGATCCATTATTTTTTATTATTAAGGGTAGCGCAGAATAATATGTGGCTTTCGTTTTTACATAAGAAACAATCTACTTAGTCTCAAAAACAAAGAAACCTTATATAAAAAAATAATCATCACCCATCCGATTACGCAAATCAATTTTAATGAGCTTCATTTAAAAAAAAAAACATCTTTCAACCGTAGCGGTAGCAACAGGCAAGACTAAAGCCAACTTCAATGAATCACTACTTTTCATATATATTATAACTACGACAACAATAAAAATACCCCATGACAACATAATTGGGGTACTATTCATATTCTAATATATTGTTGACTATCACTTAAACTTATTATCCCTATTTGTCTTAATAGAAATTGCATAGTTATTCACCTATTCTTATTGCCCTAAACCCTTATTGATGATGATAGACTATACGGAACCAGCAAATTAGTCAAGATTTCATACAACCAATCAAAACATGAAAACATTAAAAGACATAATAAACAAATGAAAGATATATGTTACGACTTGCGAACCTATTTCATCTTTGTGGTGTTGGTTCAATTTTGGATTTTGTAAATTGTTAGGATGATGAATAAACTTGTTCTATTAATAAACCTATTTCATCTTTGGGCTTTTGTGCTTTAATTTACTAAACTTGTTTCATCTTTGGGATTTTACAAATTTTTTTATTTGTAAGTATACAAACTAAATAATACTAGAGACACATTTTAACGCATCGGGTGCATTTAAGATACATTTAGGAAAAATCGATAATTTTTTCAAAACTTAACACTATATAGAAAAAATCCATGGGGTGCACGTGCACCCGCGGGCACCCTCCTGGCTCCGTCCCTGTACGTAATTCTCAGGTTGTAGGCAACAACTTATATAGGCTCTTAACTTTTTGTTTAATACAATTTTGGCTCTTTAACTTTTTATGAATATAATTTTGGTGCCATAATAAACTACCTTTTGCGAATATAATTTTGGTACCATAATACACAACTTTTCGTGAATATAAAATTAAGTGGTTTAAGAGAATAAGAGGTGTGTGGAGTAGTTTATTAGGTTATTCTAGGGATGATCATTTCAAACCGAATCCCGGAACTGAACCGGAACTGTACCGGTACCGTACCAAAACGGTACCGTTCATGATATACGGTACGGTACCGGTACTACGAAATAAGGAGGAAAAAAAATCGGGACCACTAATTCGGTACGGGACCGGTACCAAATCGGGAAATTCCCGAAAAAAAGGGGAAAAACCCGATTTCCCGGTAATGGTACCGGTACCGGTACCGATACCGGTACCGGTATCCGAATCCCGTTCGGTACGGAATGGTACCACTAATTTATACTCGGAAAAAATTCGGTACCACTAATTCGGTACGGGATCGGTACGGTACCGGTACCGTGCTCATCCCTAGGTTTTTCAAAATTTAAAAAGTATCAACTCTTTTTTCTTTTTCTAATTTAATGAGCTTATCAACTTTATATGACCAAATTAAACAAGTTGTAAGCTCAAGTTAATAAGCTAATAACCAACGAAACGAGTTTATGAAATTTTTTTCAAGTTCAAAATCACAACCTATATAAAGCACAAGTGTGATTCCTATATTTAGAAGGCATAAATCATCAAAAATTCCTCTAAACTCTATAAAAACTACACGTGGCGTTTATTTCAAAAATAGAAATATTGCAAAAATATTTGAAATCAATTCAGTTAAACAAAATCCTGGAAATAAGGAAGGTTAATTAATTTTAATTCAAGATCTGAACGATTTTCAAAAGCATATCTCTCTTTTTATTATACCATCACCTCATATCGGAAACAAATTTTGAAGATACTATTAATTTGGCTGGAAAAAATGATGAAACTCAAAAACTACAACATGCTATTCGGTATTGAATTTTACCATTATCAATTGATACAGGTATGTTTACTTTACTAATATTGTTATAATTCAAACCCTAATATCAAAAAGTTCGTCATTTTCTTGATTTTTGTTTGACGAAATAACTAGCCCTAATTTCAATCGCATTGGCATGAAATCGATTATGTTTTTGACCTAATAGTTCATAAATTAAATTCTAATCTTTGATATAATTGATGGTTTAAAAATTAAATCAACTAAAAAAATAAGGTATAAGTGTGAATGATACAAAAAAAAAAAAAGAAGGTAAAAATAACTATTTTTAGTGTTGAATGTTTGTAAGTAATATTGAATTGAGTGTTTTAAGTTTGTTATGGACTGATTGTAAGAAAGTTATTGTCTTTTAAAAATTGTTTGTGTGTTTGCACATAATATGTTCGATGAAATGCTTTCATTAACTAACTATGAAATACACAGTTGATCATTGAGTATAGCCCCAAACTTAAAGTGTTTTCTTAAATGAGTAAATAAAACCAAATGTCTAGCTGTTAACAGTTTCAAAGTCATAATATATCAATTGCGTATATGATGCAGCATTATTGGCGATGAAGGTGTCTTTGTTGTATTGAGGTGATAACAACTTCAAGTCATGATATATCATGATAAATAAAGGTATTATTCAAGTGATGTAGGTGGATTTGCTCCTAATATTCAGGTAATCTTTTGTGAGTTGCATATAGATGAGTTAATGGTTAATACCATGATAAAGAAGATACTTGGAGTTTGACAAGCTTATATGATGTAAGTACAACATTGTTTCATAGAAATGATGTTTTTCCTATTTATGTATCAACATATGCAGATCTGATTCCACTTCATTTTCTACTAGAGGAATATGTGGCGTTGAAGAACCCTATGGTGCAACATGACTGAACTGCAACTTAAACAGGTAAACTATGTGTCTAAATCTTTAGGTAAAAAGCTTGAAGATTAACTTAAAAGTTGCACAAGTTATACTTGATTATTAATTAGAGGTGAAATCAAGGTACTTTTCATGTTTATAAAAGAATGATAGTGAAATCTGTGTGGCAATATAGGAAAGTGCAATGTATCCTAATAAAGAACCACAATGTCAAAAGAACCGAAACATGTTACTGATGACCAACATGTTAATGAAGGTACAGGAATTTGCTTAAATTTAACATTGACGATGTATTTACTTTTATATAGAAAACCATGTTGATTATTTACTTTAACATAATCTTTTACAAGCTGTCTTTTTAACTCTTGAGGTTAATTGTTTGTCTATGTGATATTAATTACTAAATATGTAATTAAAAAGACAAGATTAATTGTAAGTTGATCATTATCATCGAAGCTATAAATTTCAAGTGGCTGTGAATGGTCTAATAATACTCATTGTTTATGTTTTAGTTTGTTTCAACCAATAGAATAGGGATGGAGAAGGATTCTTAGTGGGAGGTAAATTTATGATTTCATATATTATTTAAGGATATTGAGTAGTTTCTATGTGTTTGTAGATAAAGGCACAAAATAAAATTACATTAGTTGAACTAATATAAGCATAGCAAGCCTGGTGGATAGTGTTGAACTGATTATACTATTAATACTGAAGTTGTACAACTTATAAGTATTTTCTTGGAAAAAATTGAAGCAATATGCATATCTATTCTTAAGATGAATTGGATATGCATATCTATTCTTAATATTTGGGTATCTAATCCATTTACTTGCACAAAGGGAAAGAAAACTAATCATCAGTCTAGGAAAAGATAACGTGTATAAGGAAAATGCTTCATAACAAAAGTTTATGTAGTTTTTTATTCATATTTAACACGTCAAATTAAGATGTGGATCAAAAGTGGAAGTTGGTGACATAGACGAACCAAGCTGATGCAAGTAAGATTCTTTCTATGTGTGTGTTACTATGCTCTTAGCATGTGGAGATTCTGAAACCTTTTTTGTTGTTGTAGATACTCGATTGTTCACAACTCCAACCCTTTGCCAAGAAGCAAAAAGAGTGGAATCACCTATAGTGTTGAATATGAACTTGACAAAGGTAACTTACTAGCATGCTCAAATAAATATCAATCGTTATGTGTAGAGGGTATTGATGAGATATAAGATTATGTTGTACTTATAACTTGAATACCAATTAAAAAGAACTAAATGGGTCAAATGAGTGGAATGGGTCAAAAATCACCCTAAAAGTACTTGGAACGGAAAAACCTCTAAAAACATTTTTTCCCCAAAAAAACTCAGATTTTTATACAAATTTAAGACCCTCTTATCGTATATTAAAAGTAAAATATTTTTAACGAACATGATTACGGTTAGCGGACTTGATCTACACCCAAAATGACAGTGTTTTAACTTGTCTTAATCGTAAAATAGCCTCTTCCACCATAATTATATGAAACAATTAACACAAAGTTCATGTCGGTAATTGAGAGCTTATTGAATGTTTTTTGACCACTTTGGATAGGTTGAATCTAGCATCCTTGAACATTATGTAGTTAGTCAGTTACTGTCATGTACATTTATGAGACAAGATGTGTGGCATTGCATTTTGTAACTTATTAGCTTATTATTGTTACTTGAAGTGCATCTAAACACCAACATGTTACTGAAGGTACATGAATTTGCTTAAATTTAACATTGACCATGTATTTACTTTTATATAGAAACCATGTTGATTATTTACTTTAACATAATATTTTACAAGCTGTCTTTTTAGCTCTTGAGGTTGATTGCCTGTCTATCTGATATTAATTACTAAATATGTAATTAAAATAACAATACTAATTGTAAGTTGATCATGATCATTGAAGCTGTAAATTTGAAGTAGCTATGAATGGTCTAATAATATTCATTGTTTGTGTTTTAGTTTGTTTCAACCACATGGTATGATTGTTTTGTTGTCTGGCCAAATGTTAGTTGAGTTGCAGTAAAATAAGCAATCCCAAAAATCCCCTATAAGAATTGTAAATAAGCAATCACAGTCATTGGTTTTCTTTTCTTTCTTTTTTTCTTTTTCTTTTTTTTGAGTTGTTTTCAATGTGTATGTTCATAAAGAACTTGATTTTTTTTTTATGTTTTAGCTTTTTTCGTATTTGATTTTTAATATTGCATATTTTGTTGGAGTAATAGCAGTAGTTGCATCACTCTTTGTCATCCTTACTGCACTCACAACCATATGGGTGATTAAAAGACAAAGGGAACGGGGTATGAAAAAACTGCTCTGTATCTATATAGATATCTAAATTAGTTTTTTTATTCAAAACGCATAACTGCATAAAAATAGACACATGGCCGGAAATAAGAAAAAAGAAGTACGCATACTCAGATTGTTCATTCTAGGTAGAGATAATAATATGTGGACATCGGGCTAAAGTTGTACATAATAATTTGGTATTAAATGAAACATCATAAGACTGTGTTGACGATCTCACAATGAACTAAAGATGTGTTTTACTTGAGATAGATGCAATTTGATTCATCGGCTAATGATTAAATGTGGGTCTGCATAAAGATTGGATTTGAAAGTACATATGCTAAATCAAGGTAAGGAGCGCCTGTAGTTGAGGAAGAAGCATATGAGTTTGTAGACAATAAAGATAGAAATGAGGCATTGGCGGAAAAAGATGGCATAGAGATGGGTGTGGACTTAGGACTCAACCGTCTTAAGATAACTACAGTATCTTATGCCAACTCGTGCATAAGAGGACTCAATTGAAAGACTCAGATAATGTAGTTATCTTAAGATGGTCAATTTCTGGTGCATTACCCAGATACTCCAGTGAAAAACTCAATATGGTAGCCACAATGCCTGCTTTTTATTCTGATTATCTTAGTAATATATTTTTTTTTTATATTTTTGGTTTATAAAGTATTTTTCTGCAGCTCTTGGAGAAGATCATGGAGAAATATGATGCACTTTTAAAATCATTAACTCACTTAGACAAACAATTCAGCTATATGACAAAACAAACAAAATCCTACTAAGTACTTTAGAGAGTTTTGAGGATGAAGTTCTTAGAAACAGATATGGTTTGAAGGTTAAGTTTGCTTGGGCTACTTTGCATTCTCTTCTTCATTCAAAATGAGTTGCTATTCGCGAAAATGGGTATGTGTGGTTGGGTGATCTACTTATAGCATAAATAAAAAATGATGGTAAATTCCATCTGGCCAAACATAAATAATTTGCAGAAGCGAATCACCCTTGCTTTTGTTAAAGATTATTCGCATGAGTTAGATATTTCAATGCCCATTTAGCTAATGTGTGGGCTTCTTAAGTCAAAAAATAATCTCATAAGATGCGGATTTCTTTTTGTTCTTGAGAGACTTCTCATGCGCTGCAAGTTTTTGTTGGATGAGAATGAGCTACAACATTCAGTTAGAAATGAAGCTCATGAGAATACCCGTATTGGTAAGGCAAATGCTGTTATAGATATTATGAGCAGTGCGTTATCCTTGGTGGCTCAAATAAACGTGACAGATTGCATGAATATCTTGAAGGTAAACTTTTGGCTCATAATTGATGCACTTTGTTTTCTTCTTGATCCATGGGCTTTACCTTATAATTTCATTAACGCAAAATAAGTAATTATATTGTTCTACATGTTGCACATTTAGTTCGTGATTTTTGGTGTTTTTTGGTTTGATTTTTTTCTCAGTAGATGGACTTTTAACTTCACTATTGACTATTATTAAATCTGTAAGTTCTCAAATGAAAATATAAATGTAATAGTGTAAAAGTATTGTTGTTATATGTGATGGATTTGAATGTTGACACTGGAGCATAAATGTCACTTTTCTATTATGTTTAAATATTTAGATGGTAGTATGCAAAAACTATAGTTGTAGTGAATGGTGCAAATCGAGGAATTAGATTTGAAATTACACACCAGCTTGCGACATAAGAGAATACCGTCTTTTTTTTTGGTAAAGGGATTTACCCTGGTCAATTATATTAATCACGGAAAAATTATGAGTACAATAGAATGTGGCTGAATACCACATTAATCACACACTTATTTTTTTTAACGTTTATAAAAATACCACACGCTTATTTATTTTATTTTATTTATCAATTTTGATTGGCATTTGCTTAACAAGGGTGTGTGACACCTTTTAGATTTTTTTCCTTCATTAATTTTAGTCGGCAAGCAGTGTCGACTTATTAAAAGCTAAAGATGATTTGTTTCATAATGACAATAAACAAAAGCTAAACCCCAAAGTTGTCTTAGGTAGGTTTGTTTTAAAACGTTGGATTTTCTCTTACAACCGATCAGTTTGATAATAATAAGTGAAAAAAAAAGTGAATGGTTTTTGAGTGACACAAAATATAAATGACCTTTTAATTGCCAATTGAAAAAAAAATGTTTGGTCAAAGTAAATGTCATGAGGTAAATGTAAGTGTATTTGTCATTGGGTTACAATAATTATTATGTGATATGAGATATTAGCCATTATAACTAAAAACAAATTTAAACTTGTGTAAACAGTTTTTAAGAATAGACTAATCTTGTCTATAAAGAAGTATTGCATAGGCTTTAATATTTACTTTTTTTTTATTGTTATATTGTTTGTATTCTTCCTAACACGTGAATTCTTTTTATATTTTTGTATAACTAATAACTTTATAAATTTTAAGGTCTTTTAAGATAAGTAAATTTATATTATAATATTCATTAAAATTATTTTATAGAGCTAGCCCGCCCATCGGGCGGGTCTTCAAGCTAGTATACATATAAGCCAATTAAATAAACTAATTCAAAAAACATATTAGGTTGTGTGTAGTGGTAGTGGTCTCATCATCTTCATGTCACTGCTACTACATAAGCATTCTCCCCCTCCACTTTTATGTTGTAGTTTCTCCCCTATCTTTTGGTCGCAACCACATGATCGTGCGAAATGTGGCACCCACTGCACGTGTGTGCTGGTTGCTTGTGTCTCAATACAACATGTCGTGAAAATCAATTTGAAAAGCAATACAGCTTTAAGAATATCCGAACAAGATGATAGTATAGACTTGTAGCATAGACTTGAAAATCAATTTGCTCCATTATCTCACTTCTCATGAAGTTAAGACTTGGCATGTCATAATCTTATTTTTTAACTCGGTCTTTTAGATCCATATGTACTTAAAACAATGAAATGAGTGATGTAGATTAAACTTGCTCAATATCTTGACCGTTACTTGATTCTTTATGTATAGGCAATGTTTGAAAGTCGTTTTTTAATCGGCCGAGTTCAGAGTTATCAAATTGTTGGAACACTCGAGAGATAAAGCCTTTGAAACCGTGAGGTTTTAATCTATGCTAATTCATGGAATAAAACACATGGCTAAACCTTATGGAATTCCGAGAATAACTCACAGAACATTGATCGAGTATCAATGCTATCACTCATGAGTCACAAGTGAAAAGAAGAACCATTTTATCCCATATCAACGTATTGTACTATAATTTATTTGCATGACATGGTATTGTATAAAAATAGAGTTAACTACATTTTTGGTCCTCGTGGTTTACCGGGTATAACGGTTTTGGTACAATAGTTTAAAACGTAACGGATCTAGTCCAAGATCCGACGACCCGTAACACTTTTGATCCAAAATTTGGTCCACCGTTTGTTTGACCAATTTTGACCGTTAAATCTGAGGGCATTTTTGTCTTTTCATTTTTGTTGTTAAATAAAAGAGTTAACTACATTATTTTTTGTCCTTTTGGTTTGTCGAATGTTTCACTTTTAGTCCAATAGTTTTTATACACATATTTATATACATTTTTACTTATGTTTTTATCTACGTTTTAATCTATTTTTTCTCTAGGCTTTTATATACATTTTATACATGTTTTTATCTACACTTTTATCTACGTTTTTATATAAGTTTTTAGGCACAATTTTATACATGTTTTATACACATATTTTTCTCTTTATTTACACTTTTACATACGTTTTTATTTACGTTTTATTATACGTTTTTGTATGCATTTTATTTTAATTTTGTATATCTACGTTTTTATCAACGTAGATATAAAAACGTATATAAAAGCTTAGATAAAAATGTAGATTAAACCGTAGATAAAATTGTAGATAAAACGCATATAAAAACATATATAAAAGCCTAGATAAAAATATAGATTAAAACGTATATAAAAACGTGTATAAAATGTCTGTTGTTGTTGGAAGAAATTTTGAAGAATTTCTTGGATAGAATTGTTTCCCGAAGTCACTGGTTTTGATGTCTGTGGATGTTCTTCCTTTTCAGGTTTTTTTCTTGCTGGCATGGGTAGTTTTGTAATGTTCTTCTCGTCTTCATCTTCAGAAATTTCTTCGAGTTATTGATAAGAATATGTTCTTGTGACCCGTTTCATTGATTTTGACTGGCTAGAAGTGGCTTCAGGGTCAAAGGGTGTTGATGGCGTGTTAGCTGGTGTTCTTGTAAATAGTGTGTGTAGTTCGTTAAAAAATGGGAATGAACGGGTGTTATCTCGGTCTAATATCTCCTTCCCCTGATTAAAGAATTGATTATTAAACTGTAATACAACTTTCAAGCTTGAATTAAGAACAATAAGGAAGAGAAAATTTACACCATAAACACATTGGTACATAATCACACTTAGGAGTAGCAGCGGAATACAACCATACCATCTGAAGGAATGTAACAATCATATTATCAGACAAAAATGTAAAGCTACGTATATATTCTCGAAGTCACAATAATCACTTAGCACATCGAAATGCCCCCGTAACTAGAATTCTAATATCACATTCCATCAAGTAATCGGAAATTCAGAGGGTGTTTTGAAATGTACATATCTAGTTTGTTACCAGTTATCCCACATCAATAAGAGAGACAAAATTTGGCTAGTTAATATACAATCTCGTACAGGGGCTATATGTTTTGTGATTGTTGTAATGTTGTTTACCTTACATGACGATCGTGTAAATAAACATCTTTGGTGATTATCATAGTAGGGTGACAACTTATTTAAGTTCATAACTTTTTGTGAATGTATTCAAACGAGATACGGGCAAAGCCCGAACATATATAAGTTGTTGCTACCACCATGGCACCTATGCCTTCTCGGGCCACCATTGTTAGCGAGAAAAAGGTATGATGAACACTCGATATGTCTTACTAAGAGTTGAGAGAACAAATCAAGCTTCTATATATCTATCGTATATATATGAGCTTGTGAAGTTATTAAAAAATGTAGGTTAAAACAAACTATATTTTGGTTTCGTATCAAGCTTTAATTTGTTAGATAACATATATGCCTTTTGTGAAATCGATAACGTGCAAATAATATGTGTTTTCGATTTACTAAAAAAAACGCACAAGAGACTGATATATTTACCAAGTGCAGTACTCAGTATTGCATGCATCTAACCGGATATAGCCGGGTATTGACTGGATATGGCCGGGTCTTGGGCGGGTATAGCCGGATTTTATATGTTACAATGGAGGTTACTAAATATGAACATTTTACATTGTTTTTTTTTAAGACATATAGATTATAGCCTTGATTATTTTTAGTTACAAAACTTGTTAATGCACATTAAATTTATTAGTTATTAAAGGACTGAACTATATTTAACATGGACTGGGCTGAATTTTAATATATGATTATTGGATCCAAAATAAATTAACACATGGGCTGAAAATTTAATATCAAATTTATACTACATATAATGGAAAGAATCAAGATTTTGTTTGTGGTAACTTTTGTTAACAGAAGATAGAATTATATCACTGTCTAAACTAAAGTTATTGTTATTTATAAATTAATTGTTTAATAAAAGTATACCTGCATAACATCACGTTATCAGAAAATATAGTCACAGGGTACCCTGCTAGCCTTACATTAATCGTAAATATATTACGAGTATCTTGCTATGATTGCTAATCAACTCGAATGTTGAAGGCCACTCAGGCCACAAGTGCTTAATTTAAGATTAAAGAATGTCCTAGTCACTTTAATCTTAAATGTAGTTAAGATAAAGCGAGTTTCTGACTTCGTTTTTAACTTCAAATAAATAGATAAGCCGATTAAATGAACTAATCCAAACAACCCCTGAATGGAACTTTCTTCACTTTGGTTAAATTATAGTGTTTATTAATCGTATGGAAGTTTGAACAAGATGATAAGTGTAGACTTATATCATAAACTTAAAGATTTGGCTATGTTTAGTCAGTCTTTGAGAACTTATTTGTACACTCTAGTGATATTTTGACTTGGCTATGCCATGGCATGTATCTATCTTGTACCAGTTTTCCTACATCGATCATAGAGACAAAAATTTTCTAGTTAATATACAATTGCGTACATAGCACATATGTGTTGTGTCTGCTATTATGTTGTTTACCACAACTTGAGAATTATGTAATTGAATGTGCTACATAAAACTCTTGTGGTGGGAAATAACTTATATAAGCTCTCAGACTTTCTGTGTTTTTGTGAATATAATTTTGATACCATAATGTAGCTAGATGAAGTGTAGTTATGATACGCGTTATTTTTATTTTTTGTTTATAAAAACTAGCTGAATGCCCGCGCTATGCGGCAACAAAAGTGAGGGGTTACTTTATCCTGCCAGATAGATGAAAATACCAAAGAAGTATTGTAGTTGTTGTATAGTCTTTAGAACGACTCAAAAATATTTTAAGATCGTCCAAATTTTCATTAAATTTTACCCTCGAGACTCTTTTTATCTCAATTTAGCACATATTAATTAAAACATTGTTAATATTTTTTTCATAAGTTCCTGATATTTATTAACATAACAATATTTTCCATTAACGAAAACAGCAACAAAAAATCTACCAAATAAAGTAGTAAACTTTTTATTCAATTCACTTTTCCAAGTTCATAACAATCCATTTCACTAAAAATTTCCCAATGGGTCATCAGAAATCACAAAAAACACACAACTTTATATACATATACACTAGTTATAATACCTGTGCACGCACAGGGTTTTTAAAATTTTGATTTGATTATGTATTATTATCGATTAAGAAATGAACCACTTAACATGTTTCAAATAGTTTTACTTAGTGGACTAAAGATAAAAAAAATCATATGTATATATGTTCTAATCTACCTATTATTTTAGAAGAATGTTTTTGGATTAAATATTATATTTTATTATTCAAGCAAAATCACATGATAATACTTGACTTGCATAAGATGTTAGTAATATATGCTATTAATTTTGCAAACCCGTGCTATCAATTTATGATGTGTTTGTAATTGTGGTATTTCTTTTACTTATATTTTCGTTACGTATTTTTTCTTTTTTTTGATTTAGGAGTTGATTCTTATCAAATAAGGATTGTGATTCATGCATTTTTTTTATAATTTAAAGAAAACACCTTCTATATTAAAGAATGATTATCTAACCGATATGTTTTTGTTTGTTTTTTTTAATAATTAGTTTTGTATAACGTTTTTAACTGACAGGGATGTTCAGTTTGAGGTTGATATTGTTGTTTAACTTTAACTATTAATATTATGTTGTACAAAATGTACAAAGTTAGTGGCACATAATGAGCGTTGATGAAGTTAAAATATGCTCCGTAAAGTTTTTAAAATGTTTTTATGGATATTCGTATATAAGTTTTAAATAACAATTTCATAAGTCGTTGTTATAAGTAGAATCGCTTATATTTATTTTCATATCACAGTAACTCATGCTTACCATTTAATATTTATATTCCCGTTACTAATAATTTAACCGTATTTCAAATTCGTGTACGCATAAATTAAACTTTTATATAGTAACATGAGTTCTTATTTAAAAAAATATTCTAATAGATGAAAGTTTAAAACTAACATTAGATTAAAAAATACTTAACGTATATTAAAACTAATTCGCATATTTACTAAATTTATTTTAATGGATGAAAGTTAAAAAAAAAAAAAAAAAAAAAAAAAAAAAAAAAAAAAAAAAAAAAACTTATACTATTACTCATGTTATTTTAAACAAAGTTAACATTATAAAATATGGGGTATAAAGTGTAAGGGGTTAATTGTTTATTATCTAAAGTTATTAAAAAACATGAAGACTTATAATTTTACAATTAACTCTAATATATTTAAAATTCAATCACTAAGGTTTTATTAATTACCTCTTCTTTTCTTAAGTTTTTATTTTCATAAATTTGACACCTATATTTTTATGTGTTTTTTTTATCAATCAAATTCTTCACCAAATTTATTAAAGTTTGACCAAAATCAATTCAATTTTGACTTTTTATTGGCCAATCATATTGCTTGATTTCGCTTATGTGTCAAAATCGAGCTCTCCTATTAGCCCAATTTCTTTTTCAATGAGAAGGGTTTTGCAAAAACACTCTGAAATGATGTAATTCTTGTATTATATAAAAGATTTCTTGGTCATGTAAAAATACATGCCCAAAAAACATTAAGAAGCTCTTAAATTACATCCTCTGTTAAACGGCTCAGACTCGAACCCGAACCCGAACCAGACTAACCGAATTCTATATAGGTTCGGGTATTTTTTTTAAGCCTTGACACGACCTGAAATGACCTGAATTAACCCGACCCCAACCCGAGTGACCTAACCCGGTTAACACCCCTACTTCTAATAACACACCTCAACGGTCCTTTTATTTTTTTCTTCCTTCTCTCCATGTTTTGGTCATTACACGATCGTGCAAAAAGTGGCACCAACACGTGTTATGGTTGCCTGGGTAGCAATGACCCCCCATGGTCCATGGCCCTTTACGCGTGAACGGTGTCTCAACACAACCGGTCTTGAAAATCAATTTGCTCCCTTAACTCCCTTCTCATGAATTTAAGATTTGGCATGTCATAATCTTATTTTTTTTAACTCGGTCTTTTAGACCTATATGTACTTAAGACAATGAAATGAGTGATGTAGATTAAACTTGTTCAGTATCTTGACCCTTACTTGATTCTTTATGTATAAGCAATGTTTGAAAGCCGTTTTTTAATCGGTCGAGTTGAGAGTGTTCAAATGGTTGGAACATTCGAGAGTTAAAGCATTTTAAACCGTGCACTTTTAATGTGTGCAAACTTGTGGAGTAAAACACATGGCTAAACCTTATGCAACTCAAGACGACGAGAATAACTCACTGAACATGGATCGAGTATGATTGCTATCACTCATGAGTCATAAGTGAAAAGAAGAACCATTTTGTCCCATATTAAGGTACTACTACGTATAATTTATTTGCTTAACATGGTATCTTATATAAATTAGACTGGTTTTAAAGATGAGCAAAGACAGATACTTCACCCCCTAATTCTATTGTGTTCAAAATCATTTTGCAAACAAAATATTATCTAATGTTTATAAGCTTATCAACTTGATTGTAAGTTAGAGTTGCCAAACTATGTAAGTTATATAAAGCGAGTTACGAAAGAGCCTTGGCTCAGTTGGTACTTGGTACCCACCTCCGAAAAATCCATGGGCTCACTAGAGAGATTTTGAGGATAAAAGGTCATGGGATCGAGTCACGGCTTGTACTCACTGCAGTTGGTGCCCCACTGGGTCAAGAGAGTTGCCGAAGTTATTCCTTATGTGGTGGACAATGATTGGTGCCAAAAGACACTCGGGGTCAGAATGTTCCCGCCAATTCACAAAGCGGAGTTTGTGACTTCTTTTATAACTTCAAATAAATACATAAGCCGATTAAACAAACTAATTCAAACAACCTATTAAATATTAATGAATGAAATTCTATACACTTTGGTTAAGCAACGAAGAGAAAGGGTTTTTCCATACTCAGCCGATTATCCTTTACTATGGCATGGAATGTAACATACCTATTATCCCACATCGATATAAGAGGCAAAATTTGGCTAATTTATATAGAATTGTGTACCGATGTTATAGTGTTGTGATTGCTATTATGTTGCTTCGCTTAACATGGGTGTCTTGTAAATAAACATGTTACGAGAAACACCATGTGGTTGAACAACTTATATAAGCTCTTAACTTTTTATTTATATTATAAAACGATAGTTAATACAACTTTTGTACTATACTAGTAAGCAACCTTTTGTAAATACAATAAAACGAGTGTAGTTATGATTCGTGCTTCGCCGAGCTTTTATTTTTCGTTTATATAGATTTAAATGTTACAATTATAAGTATTCAATTCATGGTCTCCTTTATCCTCTTTTTACTTAGAGCAACTAAAATACATCAGTGTAGTTATGATTCGTGCTTCGCCGAGCTTTTATTTTTCGTTTATATAGATTTAAATGTTACAATTATAAGTATTCAATTCATGGTCTCCTTTATCCTCTTTTTACTTAGAGCAAAAGAAAAGCTTTACTAAGGGTGGTGGCAAACTGGCAATGGTCACTATGAAAAACCCCTCATACCTCCGAACCAACCAATAATATCATTCCACCTCACTCACACTTTTTCCATACCTTCCAACCCCTTTTTAGTGGCAACCATACTTTCTTCATACCTCCCAAACCACCAACTTTTTATTTTTTTATTTTTTATTTTCATAAATAAATAATTTAATAAAAAATAATATTTCATTAATAATTAAAATAAAAATACATAATACTTAAAAAGAAAATTACACAATACTTGGAAAAAAAACATAATTATTCTAAAAATCAATAGGCCATCCATATTTCTCCGCGATCTCACGTTTTTTTGCCAAGAGTGAAATCTCGCATAGCTTGATTGGTTATGTGATCATGCGGTTCGTTAAAGAACTTCAAGGCCCGAAACATTTGTTTTTCCTTAACACTAGCGAGTTGTGCCACCATTAACTATTCGGCCAATGCATCCTTTGAACGTTTATTTTTTTCCATCGCCTCCTCCAACATTTGTGTTTTCTTTGACGTGTAGGACTCGAATTGTTCAACAAGACTATTCTTTGTCGATGCCTCGCTAACGGTCTTTTTCCCTTTTCTTTTCCTTGTGGGAGTTGTGTCGTCATTTAAGTCAGGAATAACAGTTTCGACATGCTCATTGCTTCCCGACTCATAGTAGGTAGATTCCGACGACTTTCTTCGTTTGTCGGAATTAGATTGTCGGAATTAGATGCCGAAGATGCTTGAACAAAGCATGGTTGTTCCAACCATTTCGGTTCTCCCCTAACAACCTCCCATGCATCAATATGAGTAAAAGATTTGCCTTTATTTTTCTTATTAAAATCGGCTAAGGCATTTTTCAATTCATCCACATCGCCACATCCACTCTCCCGAATACACTTCTACAAGTATACAATTAACAAAAGTATGTAAATTAACAAAATATAAATTAACAAAAGTATGAATTAACAAAATATAAATTAACAAAAGTATAAATTAACAAAATATAAATTAACAAAAGTATATAAATTAACAAAATATAAATTAACAAAAGTATATAAATTAACACAATATAAATTAACAAAATATATAAATTAATACAAGTATATAGTTAAAAAAATTACTTGTTGGATGTATAGCCCGTTAAAGACACCCATGGCGGCATTCATAGTTGTCCACTTCGTGTTCAATGAATGATGAGTTCGGGTACTACCTTTCATGTTTTGCGTGTAATGTCCGGTAATTCTCTCCCAAAAGTTTTCTCTACGTTGTGAATTCCCGACTTTTCGACATGTCGAGACATAAACTCACGCTTTTGCCAAAGCAACCTCTTGGGCCGTCGTCCAAGCCACTTTATCCGCCTTAGTTTTTCCTTTCACAACTTGAACATCTTCATCTAGTATAACAAATAATAACGTATAAAATTAAAACATATAAAATTATAACGTATAAAATTGTAACATATAAAATTGTAAATATAAAATTGTAAAATATAAAAATTAATACCGATTTGAGTTTGTGGTTGCGTTTCGGGAACAAACTCAACCTCATCATCATCATTGAGATCATACATAGGTAGTTCGCGCTCAACACTAGGCTCACGACGTGAAGGACCTTCACGGTACTCACAAAACGGGTTGAACTCATTTGTCATAATTACGTTATATTGACTTGGATTCAACGGTGGAGGAGGTCATGCATAATATTGTTCTTGAAAGAATTGTGGATAAACCGGTGGTGGAGGTTGGGGATAGTAGCCCAATTGAGGGTGTTGTTGAACTTGCAGACGAAAATGTTGTCCACGAACGCCACGACCACGACCTCTTATTGAGCTTGATTTTCTTTGATCCATGCTACACTTTTTTTTAAGTATGAAATAGAGATGATAAAGTTTGATTTTAAGTATGAAATAGAGTTTGATATAGTTTGATTTAAAGTGTAGTATTTATAGGAAATTTGTTTTTGTTTTTGTTCCAAAGCAAGCACCCAACGTCTTTTTTTTTTCTTTTTTCTTTTTACCCCCAACGTTCCTCTGCATTCAATGTTCCAACGTATACATTCCACCAAACTGCAGCAGTGTACATCCCCGCTGGGCCAAACCGTTTAGCCAAACCGCTGGGGTGGCGGCGGTGTTCCTCGGCGGTTTGGGGCAAACCGTTGGCCACCCCGCTTCCACTGCCACCACCCTAAAGACTTGTGTCACACCCCCAAAATCGGGTCCAGCGGAAGCATACATGTAGCTGGGGTGTAACTCAATTGATATCACAACACTAGTTCAAAAATGGTTTGCACTTGAATCATTTTGGATAAAATAGTTAAATCAAAATGTTGAATTTACATTATTAAAAGTAATGCGGAAGTAGGCCATTAAAATAGTTAAAAACGGTCCCCAAATGAATAATCAGAGTCTTCTATGACCATGCCATGCCCTGCCAAAACCTCCTGTAGCGTGCCATTGGTTAATACCTGAAAATACATGCTAAAGTGTCAACACAATGGTTGGTGACTTCATAGAGTCTTGTGAAAATGAATGTAATGCATTGAAATGAAGATTTCCCCAGCAAAGGCATCGTAAATCCACTCAGTTCCAAGTCCCGCCATAAGAGACTTGTAACCTGTGTGTTTACAACCCACTGCCAAAAGTAATAAGTTTGATACCAAAAGCATTGTAATTCAGTAATAAGGCTGATGCAAAGGCATCGTATTTCAGTAATAAGACTTGATGCAAAAGTATCAGGAATTTATCAGAAATTTTGTATGTACAATAGCCCAAGTATAAAGTAAAGTACTAAGATTTCAATAATGAAACCCACATTGGCTCTTAAGCTCATGGCCCCGAAGCTAGACTTTGTAATGCCCCAACAGAGTGTTTACCAGACACTCACTTGATAAGACATGAAATGCATTCGTCCCGTTGGAGCAACCCAACGCGAATGGAGGCGTCACCCTCGATAGATCTATCCACTCACTCTCGCTTAGTACTTGAAATTAACGGTCCATGAAATAAAGGGGACTTGTCGTGACGTGGTAATAAGACTACTTAAGCAATGTAAGAAGCTTTATACTTTGGCATTGTACAAAAATAGTTGCTGCAATGTATTCTCCCCCATGGGATTTGAAATCGTATAAAAGTATAACACGAGTATTTAAGCATGTATCTCCCCCAAAGAGTTTGTAAAGTAATTAAACCAGTAAAAGTGGGGCTATGACTCACCTGATATGATGGTACCATGAACATGTAATGAGCTGAAAAACAAGGCGCGCACACTAGCCGCAACCTAATATGAATGATGAACGATCTACTTTAGATCATGAAATGATGTTATGAATGTCCATGCACATGTTTCTATACCACTCTACTCTTTGGAAAAACACTTGTATTATCAAAAATATATATTCCAAGAATTTGGAAAATATTGCTATTAGAAAATATAAATAGCTAGTTATAATATATATATACTTATATATATATAACGTAAGTTTCCATGTTAGCGTTGAAATACTCGGGTTGTAATCCTTGAAATGATGAAAACATACTCATAATAACTAATACTACGTTAGTTATAAAGCTCGGTACTTGATATTACTTCTAGCTTGAAAATGTACTTCGTAGTTTTTGCGCCAAATTTAATAAAAGCTGTCAATTATAAAATGGTTTTAGCCGATATTCAAACGAGTATATCTTTGTCGTTACTTGTCCGTTTTACTTGTTCTTTATATCCACGGTTACGTCTTAGTATGTAGTAATATATTTTGGAAAGCTCGGCTCCTCCGGGTTACGTCTAAAGTCTCTTTTTGTCCAATGAAAAACGTCCAACAGCATACATTTTCAGAAAAATACTTTTCGTCTACAATCTTGCAAAAATCATAACTCCTTCGTTATAGACTCTTTTTAATCCGTTCTTTCGCCTACGGATTCGTTTTTGAAAGTATTTTCTAAAAATTTTGCCAAAGTTTCCTTGGTGTTTACTGATTTTCCAGATTTTTACAAAACGGGACAGCATGTCTAAAATAGGTTCCAAATCAAGTTTCCAAGGTTAAAAACTAATTTCTACCATCACCAAACCTCTTGTAATCACCACATGACTAATCTAATCTTACCATACACCTTCTTAGGGTGCCATGGACTCCTAACCAAGTTATTAGAGCAAGGGGGTTCATAACTAAAAAGTTAGGGTTTGTATGTTTCTTTTTAGCCAAAATAAAGTGTGGTATAGCTACTTGTACATGGTTTTTAGCATGATACTTATGTAATACATGTAAAAATAGGATGATCCATGAAAAAATAAAGATGAAAACTTACTTGATAAAATGAGATGATTATAGGATGATTATGCTTGATGTTCTTGTGTTTTTGTTGCTTGATTCTTGATTAGGCTTGTAAAATGAACAACTTTGGTGTTTTACTTTATGGAAAATGATCACTTGATCATGGAGATCAATAATAAGTCGTGGGTTTGGAGAGGAAATGGAAGAAGATGAGATGAAAAGTGTTCTTAGCTCAAAAGTTGGATTATGATTTGTAAAAATTGGTAAAGTTATGTTTTAAGTGGTTTATTAGTATAAAATGGTTAAGTTAATGCTAGGGGTTAAAAGGGTGTTTCATGGGCTGGTTTTTGGGTGTGAAAAGGAGTAGCCAAAACGGTTTTGATCACTTAGAAAATATAGTGTAACGTTAAGTGTTATTACGCGTTATTCGTTAAAATCGGGTACCGGGTTTAATAGCAATAAACGTTCACGAAGTTAACCGGGATGAAATAAAGTCATGATAATGATAAAAACATATTAAAAATATGTTGGGTACACTTACTGAGTGATCGGGTGATTAATGTTTAGTTTTAACGAAAACCGGCGTTATATTCATACGCGTACGTTAAAAATAAAATAAATTTCCAAAATACTGGGTAACTGAATGTTATAACTTTTATGATGTTAAAATGGATATAAAAATATGTCGGGACCATTGTGGGAATATTTAGATATATTCGTCGTGTATAAACCGGGTGTTAACGTTTATTATAATTACGTATACGTAAAAACGTTAAATGTACTGAATATAGAAATTTGAAAATCCTGAGAGTGGTATAACATGAAAATGCTGTTATGATGATATGCAGACTATCCCCAGTCCGTATGCAGTGTACTTAACACTAATGAAATGAATTCGCACCTAAACCAATCCGGTTACGCGAATTTGAATACCCGTAAACTAAATTTACGATGAAATGAGTAATGCAAGTGAATGGTGAAAACTTTTCCGGAAATGAATAGTGTTTAGTGAATAGTAAATTTCCAAAAAGTTTCTCAGAACATCAAACTGACCTCGAAAACGATGAATAGTAAAACGATGAATAGTGTTTTGATGAATAGTGATTTATGAATAGTAAAAAGTCGAAGTTTTGGAAAATGACCTGAAATGGTAAATGACGTGAAATGGTGAGTTGTGACAGTCTTCCCCTCTAAAAGGAACTTCGTCCCGAAGTTCAGTTTATGTTGGTCTCTGAAAACATATTGGTGAAAAGGTGATGAAAAGTATGAATGTTCTGACAATGAGGGTATACACACATGCATGAAACATTTGGAAAATGAGAAAAGGATTCAATCCAGACAGAATTTTATTATAACCATTCTCAGTGTTGCAAAATTCATTTCTGAGTCGGATATAGGTAGTCAGCCTATGTCCCACTATCTCGGGTTGAATATAGGTGACTAGTCTATATTCCACCGAGGTTCCATGAATTTTGAAATACTCAGCTCAGTCATACTAATACTATGTCCTTCACAAATACCAAGACGTTCTGAAAGACTAAGGCAGGTGACCAAACTCGAGGTCAAATGATGAAACTATGCAAGGAAAAACATAATGCGGTGACATATATGATACGTGAACATGCTTATATGAAAAACAATTATAGTAATCAATTATAATAAATGAATATAATATATCAGATAATGAGACACAAGTCTCATCACCTATGTCAGCAACTAACCACAAATGAGGCTTCAGCTTGGCAGGCAGGCACGTGACGGTCATAGGGTTAAGTTTTCTTGAAAGTAGCTATAGTCTAGGTTTTAAAAACACTTAGTTCGCTATAGCCAAAGCTCTGATACCAATCTGTCACACCCCCAAAATCGGGTCCAGCGGAAGCATACATGTAGCTGGGGTGTAACTCAATTGATATCACAACACTAGTTCAAAAATGGTTTGCACTTGAATCATTTTGGATAAAATAGTTAAATCAAAATGTTGAATTTACATTGTTAAAAGTAATGCGGAAGTAGGCCATTAAAATAGTTAAAAACGGTCCCCAAATGAATAATCAGAGTCTTCTATGACCATGCCATGCCCTGCCAAAACCTCCTGTAGCGTGCCATTGGTTAATACCTGAAAATACATGCTAAAGTGTCAACACAATGGTTGGTGACTTCATAGAGTCTTGTGAAAATGAATGTAATGCATTGAAATGAAGATTTCCCCAGCAAAGGCATCGTAAATCCACTCAGTTCCAAGTCCCGCCATAAGAGACTTGTAACCTGTGTGTTTACAACCCACTGCCAAAAGTAATAAGTTTGATACCAAAAGCATTGTAATTCAGTAATAAGGCTGATGCAAAGGCATCGTATTTCAGTAATAAGACTTGATGCAAAAGTATCAGGAATTTATCAGAAATTTTGTATGTACAATAGCCCAAGTATAAAGTAAAGTACTAAGATTTCAATAATGAAACCCACATTGGCTCTTAAGCTCATGGCCCCGAAGCTAGACTTTGTAATGCCCCAACAGAGTGTTTACCAGACACTCACTTGATAAGACATGAAATGCATTCGTCCCGTTGGAGCAACCCAACGCGAATGGAGGCGTCACCCTCGATAGATCTATCCACTCACTCTCGCTTAGTACTTGAAATTAACGGTCCATGAAATAAAGGGGACTTGTCGTGACGTGGTAATAAGACTACTTAAGCAATGTAAGAAGCTTTATACTTTGGCATTGTACAAAAATAGTTGCTGCAATGTATTCTCCCCCATGGGATTTGAAATCGTATAAAAGTATAACACGAGTATTTAAGCATGTATCTCCCCCAAAGAGTTTGTAAAGTAATTAAACCAGTAAAAGTGGGGCTATGACTCACCTGATATGATGGTACCATGAACATGTAATGAGCTGAAAAACAAGGCGCGCACACTAGCCGCAACCTAATATGAATGATGAACGATCTACTTTAGATCATGAAATGATGTTATGAATGTCCATGCACATGTTTCTATACCACTCTACTCTTTGGAAAAACACTTGTATTATCAAAAATATATATTCCAAGAATTTGGAAAATATTGCTATTAGAAAATATAAATAGCTAGTTATAATATATATATACTTATATATATATAACGTAAGTTTCCATGTTAGCGTTGAAATACTCGGGTTGTAATCCTTGAAATGATGAAAACATACTCATAATAACTAATACTACGTTAGTTATAAAGCTCGGTACTTGATATTACTTCTAGCTTGAAAATGTACTTCGTAGTTTTTGCGCCAAATTTAATAAAAGCTGTCAATTATAAAATGGTTTTAGCCGATATTCAAACGAGTATATCTTTGTCGTTACTTGTCCGTTTTACTTGTTCTTTATATCCACGGTTACGTCTTAGTATGTAGTAATATATTTTGGAAAGCTCGGCTCCTCCGGGTTACGTCTAAAGTCTCTTTTTGTCCAATGAAAAACGTCCAACAGCATACATTTTCAGAAAAATACTTTTCGTCTACAATCTTGCAAAAATCATAACTCCTTCGTTATAGACTCTTTTTAATCCGTTCTTTCGCCTACGGATTCGTTTTTGAAAGTATTTTCTAAAAATTTTGCCAAAGTTTCCTTGGTGTTTACTGATTTTCCAGATTTTTACAAAACGGGACAGCATGTCTAAAATAGGTTCCAAATCAAGTTTCCAAGGTTAAAAACTAATTTCTACCATCACCAAACCTCTTGTAATCACCACATGACTAATCTAATCTTACCATACACCTTCTTAGGGTGCCATGGACTCCTAACCAAGTTATTAGAGAAAGGGGGTTCATAACTAAAAAGTTAGGGTTTGTATGTTTCTTTTTAGCCAAAATAAAGTGTGGTATAGCTACTTGTACATGGTTTTTAGCATGATACTTATGTAATACATGTAAAAATAGGATGATCCATGAAAAAATAAAGATGAAAACTTACTTGATAAAATGAGATGATTATAGGATGATTATGCTTGATGTTCTTGTGTTTTTGTTGCTTGATTCTTGATTAGGCTTGTAAAATGAACAACTTTGGTGTTTTACTTTATGGAAAATGATCACTTGATCATGGAGATCAATAATAAGTCGTGGGTTTGGAGAGGAAATGGAAGAAGATGAGATGAAAAGTGTTCTTAGCTCAAAAGTTGGATTATGATTTGTAAAAATTGGTAAAGTTATGTTTTAAGTGGTTTATTAGTATAAAATGGTTAAGTTAATGCTAGGGGTTAAAAGGGTGTTTCATGGGCTGGTTTTTGGGTGTGAAAAGGAGTAGCCAAAACGGTTTTGATCACTTAGAAAATATAGTGTAACGTTAAGTGTTATTACGCGTTATTCGTTAAAATCGGGTACCGGGTTTAATAGCAATAAACGTTCACGAAGTTAACCGGGATGAAATAAAGTCATGATAATGATAAAAACATATTAAAAATATGTTGGGTACACTTACTGAGTGATCGGGTGATTAATGTTTAGTTTTAACGAAAACCGGCGTTATATTCATACGCGTACGTTAAAAATAAAATAAATTTCCAAAATACTGGGTAACTGAATGTTATAACTTTTATGATGTTAAAATGGATATAAAAATATGTCGGGACCATTGTGGGAATATTTAGATATATTCGTCGTGTATAAACCGGGTGTTAACGTTTATTATAATTACGTATACGTAAAAACGTTAAATGTACTGAATATAGAAATTTGAAAATCCTGAGAGTGGTATAACATGAAAATGCTGTTATGATGATATGCAGACTATCCCCAGTCCGTATGCAGTGTACTTAACACTAATGAAATGAATTCGCACCTAAACCAATCCGGTTACGCGAATTTGAATACCCGTAAACTAAATTTACGATGAAATGAGTAATGCAAGTGAATGGTGAAAACTTTTCCGGAAATGAATAGTGTTTAGTGAATAGTAAATTTCCAAAAAGTTTCTCAGAACATCAAACTGACCTCGAAAACGATGAATAGTAAAACGATGAATAGTGTTTTGATGAATAGTGATTTATGAATAGTAAAAAGTCGAAGTTTTGGAAAATGACCTGAAATGGTAAATGACGTGAAATGGTGAGTTGTGACAGTCTTCCCCTCTAAAAGGAACTTCGTCCCGAAGTTCAGTTTATGTTGGTCTCTGAAAACATATTGGTGAAAAGGTGATGAAAAGTATGAATGTTCTGACAATGAGGGTATACACACATGCATGAAACATTTGGAAAATGAGAAAAGGATTCAATCCAGACAGAATTTTATTATAACCATTCTCAGTGTTGCAAAATTCATTTCTGAGTCGGATATAGGTAGTCAGCCTATGTCCCACTATCCCGGGTTGAATATAGGTGACTAGTCTATATTCCACCGAGGTTCCATGAATTTTGAAATACTCAGCTCAGTCATACTAATACTATGTCCTTCACAAATACCAAGACGTTCTGAAAGACTAAGGCAGGTGACCAAACTCGAGGTCAAATGATGAAACTATGCAAGGAAAAACATAATGCGGTGACATATATGATACGTGAACATGCTTATATGAAAAACAATTATAGTAATCAATTATAATAAATGAATATAATATATCAGATAATGAGACACAAGTCTCATCACCTATGTCAGCAACTAACCACAAATGAGGCTTCAGCTTGGCAGGCAGGCACGTGACGGTCATAGGGTTAAGTTTTCTTGAAAGTAGCTATAGTCTAGGTTTTAAAAACACTTAGTTCGCTATAGCCAAAGCTCTGATACCAATCTGTCACACCCCCAAAATCGGGTCCAGCGGAAGCATACATGTAGCTGGGGTGTAACTCAATTGATATCACAACACTAGTTCAAAAATGGTTTGCACTTGAATCATTTTGGATAAAATAGTTAAATCAAAATGTTGAATTTACATTGTTAAAAGTAATGCGGAAGTAGGCCATTAAAATAGTTAAAAACGGTCCCCAAATGAATAATCAGAGTCTTCTATGACCATGCCATGCCCTGCCAAAACCTCCTGTAGCGTGCCATTGGTTAATACCTGAAAATACATGCTAAAGTGTCAACACAATGGTTGGTGACTTCATAGAGTCTTGTGAAAATGAATGTAATGCATTGAAATGAAGATTTCCCCAGCAAAGGCATCGTAAATCCACTCAGTTCCAAGTCCCGCCATAAGAGACTTGTAACCTGTGTGTTTACAACCCACTGCCAAAAGTAATAAGTTTGATACCAAAAGCATTGTAATTCAGTAATAAGGCTGATGCAAAGGCATCGTATTTCAGTAATAAGACTTGATGCAAAAGTATCAGGAATTTATCAGAAATTTTGTATGTACAATAGCCCAAGTATAAAGTAAAGTACTAAGATTTCAATAATGAAACCCACATTGGCTCTTAAGCTCATGGCCCCGAAGCTAGACTTTGTAATGCCCCAACAGAGTGTTTACCAGACACTCACTTGATAAGACATGAAATGCATTCGTCCCGTTGGAGCAACCCAACGCGAATGGAGGCGTCACCCTCGATAGATCTATCCACTCACTCTCGCTTAGTACTTGAAATTAACGGTCCATGAAATAAAGGGGACTTGTCGTGACGTGGTAATAAGACTACTTAAGCAATGTAAGAAACTTTATACTTTGGCATTGTACAAAAATAGTTGCTGCAATGTATTCTCCCCCATGGGATTTGAAATCGTATAAAAGTATAACACGAGTATTTAAGCATGTATCTCCCCCAAAGAGTTTGTAAAGTAATTAAACCAGTAAAAGTGGGGCTATGACTCACCTGATATGATGGTACCATGAACATGTAATGAGCTGAAAAACAAGGCGCGCACACTAGCCGCAACCTAATATGAATGATGAACGATTTACTTTAGATCATGAAATGATGTTATGAATGTCCATGCACATGTTTCTATACCACTCTACTCTTTGGAAAAACACTTGTATTATCAAAAATATATATTCCAAGAATTTGGAAAATATTGCTATTAGAAAATATAAATAGCTAGTTATAATATATATATACTTATATATATATAACGTAAGTTTCCATGTTAGCGTTGAAATACTCGGGTTGTAATCCTTGAAATGATGAAAACATACTCATAATAACTAATACTACGTTAGTTATAAAGCTCGGTACTTGATATTACTTCTAGCTTGAAAATGTACTTCGTAGTTTTTGCGCCAAATTTAATAAAAGCTGTCAATTATAAAATGGTTTTAGCCGATATTCAAACGAGTATATCTTTGTCGTTACTTGTCCGTTTTACTTGTTCTTTATATCCACGGTTACGTCTTAGTATGTAGTAATATATTTTGGAAAGCTCGGCTCCTCCGGGTTACGTCTAAAGTCTCTTTTTGTCCAATGAAAAACGTCCAACAGCATACATTTTCAGAAAAATACTTTTCGTCTACAATCTTGCAAAAATCATAACTCCTTCGTTATAGACTCTTTTTAATCCGTTCTTTCGCCTACGGATTCGTTTTTGAAAGTATTTTCTAAAAATTTTGCCAAAGTTTCCTTGGTGTTTACTGATTTTCCAGATTTTTACAAAACGGGACAGCATGTCTAAAATAGGTTCCAAATCAAGTTTCCAAGGTTAAAAACTAATTTCTACCATCACCAAACCTCTTGTAATCACCACATGACTAATCTAATCTTACCATACACCTTCTTAGGGTGCCATGGACTCCTAACCAAGTTATTAGAGCAAGGGGGTTCATAACTAAAAAGTTAGGGTTTGTATGTTTCTTTTTAGCCAAAATAAAGTGTGGTATAGCTACTTGTACATGGTTTTTAGCATGATACTTATGTAATACATGTAAAAATAGGATGATCCATGAAAAAATAAAGATGAAAACTTACTTGATAAAATGAGATGATTATAGGATGATTATGCTTGATGTTCTTGTGTTTTTGTTGCTTGATTCTTGATTAGGCTTGTAAAATGAACAACTTTGGTGTTTTACTTTATGGAAAATGATCACTTGATCATGGAGATCAATAATAAGTCGTGGGTTTGGAGAGGAAATGGAAGAAGATGAGATGAAAAGTGTTCTTAGCTCAAAAGTTGGATTATGATTTGTAAAAATTGGTAAAGTTATGTTTTAAGTGGTTTATTAGTATAAAATGGTTAAGTTAATGCTAGGGGTTAAAAGGGTGTTTCATGGGCTGGTTTTTGGGTGTGAAAAGGAGTAGCCAAAACGGTTTTGATCACTTAGAAAATATAGTGTAACGTTAAGTGTTATTACGCGTTATTCGTTAAAATCGGGGTACCGGGTTTAATAGCAATAAACGTTCACGAAGTTAACCGGGATGAAATAAAGTCATGATAATGATAAAAACATATTAAAAATATGTTGGGTACACTTACTGAGTGATCGGGTGATTAATGTTTAGTTTTAACGAAAACCGGCGTTATATTCATACGCGTACGTTAAAAATAAAATAAATTTCCAAAATACTGGGTAACTGAATGTTATAACTTTTATGATGTTAAAATGGATATAAAAATATGTCGGGACCATTGTGGGAATATTTAGATATATTCGTCGTGTATAAACCGGGTGTTAACGTTTATTATAATTACGTATACGTAAAAACGTTAAATGTACTGAATATAGAAATTTGAAAATCCTGAGAGTGGTATAACATGAAAATGCTGTTATGATGATATGCAGACTATCCCCAGTCCGTATGCAGTGTACTTAACACTAATGAAATGAATTCGCACCTAAACCAATCCGGTTACGCGAATTTGAATACCCGTAAACTAAATTTACGATGAAATGAGTAATGCAAGTGAATGGTGAAAACTTTTCCGGAAATGAATAGTGTTTAGTGAATAGTAAATTTCCAAAAAGTTTCTCAGAATATCAAACTGACCTCGAAAACGATGAATAGTAAAACGATGAATAGTGTTTTGATGAATAGTGATTTATGAATAGTAAAAAGTCGAAGTTTTGGAAAATGACCTGAAATGGTAAATGACGTGAAATGGTGAGTTGTGACAACTTGTATGAGGATGACTTGATCTATAGCAAGAGTTTGACAAAAAAACTACGAGAGTGATTTCATTAATTGAAGACTTAAATGACACTAAGTGGGGTATAAAAAAAGCTATTGCAAGACATTTTTGCATTGGAGAAGACTTTGTAAAAAGGTTTTCTGTATAAGAAATTAAATGAAATAATTAATGTTTAATCTAGTAAAAGTCTTTAATATTTTTGTGCAATGCCGATATTCTTATTGTTTAAGTTTATTAAAAAAAACTCACTCAATATTTTGCGGTTATGTCACATGTCTTTCATCATTGAGCTTTCATCGTTGAAACATGATGTGATAGTTTTAATGAGCTTATTATATAGGAGTAAAAATTATATGTTACATAATGTAGAAGTGTATGTCATCCTTAATTGAACTACTATTGCTTGTGGTTGTTTAAGTTAGCTTATTGTATGAAAAAAAAAAAAAAACAATGTCCCCTATTAATTAGGAAGTTTAAGAAGTGTGTGGATTAGCTTACTTAAATGGTTCACTTAGTTATTCATATTTGAATAAATTATGATTTTGCTATTTTACTATATACACGAGCTTATCAACTTGGTATTGTGAACTTAAACAAGTTGTAAGTTCAAAATTTAAGCTAATAAGCAATGTTAGAGTTTATAAATCTTTTTAAAATCAAATAAATACATAACACGGTTAAATAAAAAAGTCCAAACAACCCCTTAGTGAATAGAATTTTATTCACTTTTGTTATATTATACTATTTATTTGTAGGGAAATTGGCAAAAAAAATGCATCATACTTGTCACTTTTTATCATTGTATATAGCATCCTTTTTTTTATTGTAGCACTAACCTTTTTAAATCGTGCCATTGTGTGTACTTTGTGACCATTTTACCCCTACTTTTTTCAAACTTTGAAGGGTAAAATAGTCATTTCACATGGCTAAAAATTCGCAAAGTACACACAATGACACGATTTAGAAAGGTTAGTGCTACAATAAAAAAAAATGACGCTACATACAATGACAAAAAGTGACAAGTATGATACTTTTTTTTGCCAATTTCCCTTATTTGTATACAAGTTGTAATAAGACAATAGGTGTAGACTTACTAGAACTAGATATCAATTTGCTCCCTTATCTCCCTTTTCATGAAATTAAGATTTGGCACGTCTATTTATTAAGTCAATCTTTGAATCCATAAATACTTAACACAATGGATTGATTAGTGTTACTTAAACTTGGTGAGTACCTTAATATTTGTTTGCTTCTTTATGTATAAGCAACGAGGAGAAAGGGCTTTCTCATATCGAGTCGATTATCATTGAGAACTCATTTTAACACTCTAAAGTCACGATCATATTATTAACAAAAATGTAAGGTTACATATCTATTCTCTCAGTCATAATAATAAAAGGGATAATTCCTAATATGCTCAGATTGCCTAAGTGTTTTGCTTTTTTGCCCCTGAATTCGGAGTTTCCCGATCTACCCAGGGCAATTTAGTAATTCGACCCATATGACGCCAAGTGTCCAACATGAGGGCCGCCAGTTGCCCTAGAGTACACAAGTTTCTCAAAAAGTATACAAGTTGCCCAAAAAATAATCCGAAAAGTGACAATTGTCACTTGCAAATTTTAGTTACCAAAAAACTACATGTTGCCCTAGTGTAGATTGAAAAACTCTGAATTCAAGGTCAAAAAAGCAAATTGTTTAAGCAATCGGGGCATATTAATAATTATCCCATAATAAAAAAAATAGCTATGTAGGTAATGAAGGTCCATGTGAGTGATCGAGCAGCAAGAAACATTACTTGAATGACATCCAACTTTTTGTAAAGTGATTGCGTTAGTAATTAATTAATGGCAAACATCATTTCTGTAAATATTGTTAGAAACATAAGTGTTAATTCCACAACATTCATACAAGTTCAATTCATATCAAGTCTAATAGATATTTGTAAAACGTACATTCATTGTTATTCAGATAGGTTAACTAAACGAGTTTCAAATTATGAATAAATAAATAAACGTACATTCGTAGTGCCTATGAATTAATACGTATATTGTTGCCTTGTCTATATAATTTCAAGGGTGTATATTGGTAATTTTGTTAGCTTTTATGTTCTTTCCTTTCTACTTAAAATACAAACTTAAAGAACACAAATTGCAATAACTACTTTCTTCACATTGTTATCCTTTACTTTGCCCTTCCAACTCCATTTCGTTCCATTATTTAAAATTTAGACTCAAGAACAGAGCGTATATCCAAACATAAGAGAGTGCTAATTTTTTAGCAGCTTATCCTCCTAATAGCCACAAGCACTTAGGCTTATACCAATGTGGTAAGTGCTGTAACATAAGAATCCCAATTCCCAAACACCCTCTTACATACAAAATAAAATTTTGAAGGCTAAAACCCTTAATGAATGGAATTTTATTCACTTTGGTTATATTAGATTGTTTATTAACTGTATGGCATGGCATGTATCTATTTTGTACCCGTCATCCCACATCGACCAGAGAGACGAAATTTATCTAGCTAATATACAATTGCGTACATACCAGACATGTGCTATGATGGCTTATTATGTTGTTTACTATAACATGAGAGTTACTTAATTAAACATATTATTTAAGTATCTCTTACGTGTAGTTAATAACTTGAGGTGCACTCGTATGCCTTTCGAGGCTTCCCCCTTGGAAATATTCTCGGTAGAACAAAACCTCTTTCTGTTGCGGAAAAAAACCTACTTTAGCTCTTAACTTTTTCAAAATATATTTTTGATAATTGATACCATAGTAAACTTCATGTATAAGCAACGAGGAGAAAGGGTTTTCTCATATTGAGTCCATTAACATTCAAAACGTACTTTTACACTGTAGTGATATTGACTTGACTATGGCAATTGGCATGTATCTGTACTGAGTTATCCCCAATGTTTTGAAAACCGGGTTCGAAATCGACCCGGTCGAGTCACCGGGCACCGGGTCAACCGGTTCGACCGCCGGGTCAACCCGGTTTTCAATTTATTATTTTTTTATTTTTTCGAACAGGTCAACCGGTTCGACCGCCGGGTCAACCGGTTCGACCACCGGGTCAACCCGGTTTTTTGTTAGAATTTTTTGAAAAAATGAAACCCAGCCGGGTTTTGAGAACCGGGTCACTCAAAACCCGGCGGGTCTAACCGGTTAACCCGGGTTTTTTTTACCCGTTTTTTCGGCCGGAACCGGTCGAACCGGTTAACCCGGTCGGGTCGACCCGGGTTTCAAAACATTGGTTATCCCACATCGATCAGAGAGACATAAATTGGCTTGTTAATTTACAGTTGCGTACTTGTCACATTTGTGTTATGATTGCTATTATGTTGTGCACCACAACGCTAGAATTATGCAAGTAAATTTACATATCTCATGTTTGAGGTGCATAACTTATATAAAATCGCAACTTTTTGTGAATATGGTTTTGATAATTGTGTGAATTTAGACAAAATAACTTGCAGTGACATTGGTTGTCAACATTGTTCAGTTATAATTTGTGCTAATTCACGGAGTAAAACACATGGCTAAACCTTATACAGCTCAAGACGCCGAGAATAGCTCACTGAACATTAATCGAGTATCATTGCTATAACTTATGAGTTATAAGTGAAATAAGAACCATTTTACCCGATGTCAACGCATAGTACCATAATTTATTCACTTGACATGGTATTGTATAAAAATCAGATTGGTTTTGTAGATGAACAATGACAGATACTTCACCCATTTCCAGTTTGTCATATGCAATTATGCATCCGTAGAAAAAGGAAGCAAATACCCCAAAGTTGTGGTCTTGCACAAATTCGAACACTTGATCAAATACACAGCTTTGATGAGCTCATGTACTTTAAAGACTGCAAAAATGAAAATCTTCTACTGATCTTGAGCTAGATCGGACCAGCAACCGGCCAAACCGTAAATTGTTTGTTTTGGTTTGATATTGTCTAGTTCATAGGTTTGTTGGCTCAATCCACTCATACACCTCGAATGCAATCAAACATGAAACAACACTAGAAAAAAAAAATAAAAAAAAAATAAATAAAGAAGAAGCTCAATACAATTGGCTGCAAGTCCTCAATGAAAACATACACCATCAGTACAAGTGTAGAATATTGTCTATATACTATTATAGAGCATCATTTCCGATTTTTTTATATGCCAACCTCGAGTGAAGAGAACAAAAAAGTATTTGCTTTTCGAAAAAAAAAAATGTAAAATTTAATTAGCCAATAAAATGATGTCAACACATTTCATACCTAACCATGTCTCAATACTTATTTTTAGTGACAATGTGATGTCTAACCATACCTCAACATTGTAACACAATTTATGGGGCTAACGGTCAAAAACATAGGGGGTTGCAATGTTGCCTAAGCATGGCTCAGTGTAAAATTTAATTAGCCAATAAAATGATGCCAACACATTTCATACTTAACCATGCCTCAATACTTATTTTTAATAGCAATGTGATGCCTAACCATGCCTCAACATTGTAACACAATTTATGGGGCTAACGGTCAAAAACATTTATTGCCTCTTGTTTTATCGATTCGGTAAAACATACTGAATGGTATGCCGAACCCATGGCAATGGGGATGCCGATTCATGCCGTGTGATGCCAAGCCTTTACCAACTACGTTCCCACCCCCTTATTGCCTCTTGTTTTACCCATTCGGTAAAACATACCGAATGGTATGCCGTATCCTCCATGCCGAACCCATGGCAATGGGGATGCAGATTCATGTCATGTGATGCCGAGCCTTTACCGACTACGTTGCCACCCCTAAGTTTTCAAATATAAACTTCAATGATTTACTAAACTAATCTTACTTAACCAATCTCATGATTTATTTGTGACATATAATAATCTTAGAATTCATAAACAAACTAATCTAAACAACCACTTGATGAATGTAACTTTATTCACTTTGGTTAAATTATACTATTTATAAATTGTATATAGAAGTTAATTTGAATAAGATGATGAGTGTAGGCTTGTGGCATGGCATGTGTCTATTTTGTTACCAGTTATCCCACATCGTTCAAAGAGACAATATTTGGCTAGTTAATATACAGCTCGGTACCTAAGCCATTTGTGTTGTGAGTGCTATTATGTTGATTATTATGTCATGTGAGTGCCACTTAACAAAACATATGTTACTTGATTCTCATTGGTCATGATAAGTTTGATTCTCATTGGTCATGATAAGTAACTTATGATGCCGGATCCTTTGCAGAGTACCCGAACATTGCAACATTGCAAAGCCTAAAAAGAAATTTGGTGCTGTCACGTGTCTCCCTTTTATTTTATTTGTGTTGTGAGTGCTATTATGTTGATTATTATGTCATGTGAGTGTCACTTAACAAAACATATGTTACTTGATTCTCATTGGTCATGATAAGTAACTTATGATGCCGGATCCTTTGCAGAGTACCCGAACATTGCAACATTGCAAAGCCTAAAAAGAAATTTGGTGCTGCCACGTGTCTCCCTTTTATTTTATTTGTGTTGTGAGTGCTATTATGTTGATTATTATGTCATGTGAGTGTCACTTAACAAAACATATGTTACTTGATTCTCATTGGTCATGATAAGTAACTTATGATGTCGGATCCTTTGCAGAGTACCCGAACATTGCAACATTGCAAAGCCTAAAAAGAAATTTGGTGCTGCCACGTGTCTCCCTTTTATTTTATTTGTGTTGTGAGTGCTATTATGTTGATTATTATGTCATGTGAGTGTCACTTAACAAAACATATGTTACTTGATTCTCATTGGTCATGATAAGTAACTTATGATGCCGGATCCTTTGCAGAGTACCCGAACATTGCAACATTGCAAAGCCTAAAAAGAAATTTGGTGCTGCCACGTGTCTCCCTTTTATTTTATTTGTGTTGTGAGTGCTATTATGTTGATTATTATGTCATGTGAGTGTCACTTAACAAAACATATGTTACTTGATTCTCATTGGTCATGATAAGTAACTTATGATGCCGGATCCTTTGCAGAGTACCCGAACATTGCAAAGCCTAAAAAGAAATTTGGTGTTGCCACGTGTCTCCCTTTTATTTTATTTGTGTTGTGAGTGCTATTATGTTGATTATTATGTCATGTGAGTGTCACTTAACAAAACATGTGTTACTTGATTCTCATTGGTCATGATAAGTAACTTATGATGCCGGATCCTTTGCAGAGTACCCAAACATTGCAAAGCCTAAAAAGAAATTTTGTGCTGCCACGTGTCTCCCTTTTATTTTATTTTAAAAATCTGGATAGGGGCAAAATAGTAAAATTACTCGTTTTCTTTTTCCACCTCAAATTTCAAACGCACATATCTCTTAAACGACAAACTTTTAGAAAAAACCGATTTCACCATAATTTTTAAAATTTAATCCTCTTTAATTTGGTATAAATTTTGTTAAAAATTTTGAATTTTTTTTTACATACGAAATGGGTGTTAATTTTCTTGATTTTTTTGGCATTTTCGACCTTAATTTGTACCATCATAAATGCCGAATCGTGAAAATTTTAAAACATGAAAGTCGTAGCTTCTGGGCCATTCTTTACCCAAAAATTTGAATCACTCAAATCCAATATTATATGAGTGAGATATCGTAAGTTAAAGATGACGTTTTACTCATATTTGTTGCACACAACATGTTTGATGAAATGTTTAGCATAGATTTTTAGTCTTAAAATCGAGTTAAATTCACTAATTTTTGTACAACAATGCACATTTAGTCATTTTATTAACGTAAGATTCAAAAAGTTTTGTTTTTGTTTTTTTTTTTTAACTGATGAACCTTATTAACTGATTTAATAAGTTCATCAGTTAATAAGGTTCATCAGTTAATAAGTTCATCAGTTAATTTTGTTCAACCAATTAATAAGGCTGATGAACCTTATTAACTGATTTAATAAGTTCATCAGTTAATAAGGCTCTTTAACTGATGAACCTTATTAACTGATTTAATATGTTTATCAGTTAATAAGGTTCATCAGTTAATAAGTTTATCGGTTAATATAGTTCAACCAGTTAATAAGGCTGATGAACCTTATTAACTGATGAACCTTATTAACTGATTTAATAAGTTCATCAGTTAATAAGGTTTTTTAACGCGCGATATGTCTTTTTTAAAAATCAGTTAATAAGGTTCATCAGTTAACAAGTTCATCAGTTAAAAAAAACAACAAAAAAAAAAAAGAAAAAAACAAAACTTTTTGAATCTTACATTAATAAAATAACTAAAGGTGCATTGTTGTACAAAAATTAGTGCATTTAACTCGATTTTAAGACTAAAAATCTAAGCTAAACATTTCATCAAACACGTTGTGTGCAACAAATATGAGTAAAATGTCATCTTTAACATACGATATCTCACTCATATCATATTGGATTTGAGTGATTCAAATTTCTGGGTAAAGAATGGCTAAGAAGCTATAACTTTCGTGTTTTAAGTTTTGCAAAATTCGGCCATTAAACTAGACAAAATTAGAGCCAAAAATGCTAAAATTTTCAAAAAAATTAAGACCCAATGAATATGTCAAAAAAAGAGTTTCGAAAAAATTATAAAAAAAAAATTATACCAAATTAAGGAGGATTAAATTTTAAAAATTATGTTGAAATCGGTTTTTTCTAAAAGTTTGTCGTTTGAAAGTTATTCGCATTTGAAATTTAAGGTGGAATTAAAAAAATAGGTCAAATGACCAAAATGCCCTCTAACCGAAAATATTAAAGAAAAAAAGGAGGGAGTGAGTGGGGGACACATGGCACTAGCTTAGTGGCTAGAAACCTTTTTAGACTTTTTAATTTTGATCCCCTTTTTAGGGGATCGCAACTCACTAACTTATATATCTCTTTAACTTTTTAGGTATATATCTCTACTTACAAACTATTTAAATTTAGTGAACAAAATTCAACAATTATTTACGGATCTGATATTCTTCTTCAACTTTGTTTCGACTTCATAATGTAGATTGTTGGTGATTTTAGTGTCATCATACATTTGGTGTAATGATGATTTAACCGAGACCAAATGAATTTCAAGTTAAGTTATAATACAACTATTTATACGTATAAACATTTCTTGATCATGCCAAAAGAAAATTTTAAAAAAGATTAAAAATTAGACCTTGAACATCTTGAAACTACAACTCAATATTAAGAAGCACTTACATAACATCCTCTGTCCCACCCATGTTGGGATCTTTTTTACCCGCCCCGTTTCGGGTTTTGCAATTTGCAAGTAAAACCCTTTTGGTGTGAGTGTGACCCGAATGTCCGGTCGGGTTGACATGATGGATCTTGCACTTCAAAAGGTGGTCAAGAAATTAAGAAATGTTTGTTTTAGAGGTAAAAAGTTGTTGGGCGTTATTTTATGTTTTTAAATTTTGATGATTTGATAAATTAATTTAATTGATTGATCTCGCGACTAACATATGGGGAGATAATGGCGCAAAACTATGACCGTGATAAAGAGACGTGGTCAAAGTGTACACCAGAAAGTGAAAAACTTCATTTTATGTTGCATGCCCTCCACCATTTATCATCGATGAAAAATGACATGGTAGTTTAGATTAGCTTATTGTATGAAAATAAGATGTCACTTGTCTAGGAGCTTTGTGAGGTGCGTGGATTAGCTTATTTACACATTTTACTAGGTTGTCCAATCTAAACAACCCCTTGATGAATGGAACTTTATTCACTTTGGTTAAATTATACTGTTTATAAATGGGTTTGTCTAACTTGTGCCCTAGGGGCACAAGTTAAGCACACTAAAAGACAGCGGGGGTCCCACAGAAAAAGGACATAGAGATCTACGAAACTGTACTTTTCTGTGGATCCCTATGTCCTTTTCTGTGGGGTCATGTTGTCTTTTAGTGTGCTTAACTTGTGCCCCTAGGGCACAAGTTAGAAAAATCCTTTATAAATTGTATATAGAAGTTTTAATAGGTTAATGGTGTAGACTTGTGGCATGGCATGTACCTATTTTGTTACCAGTTATCCCACATCGATCAAATAGTCAATATTTGGCTAGTTAATATACAGCTGCGTACCTGAGCCATATATGTTGTTAGTGCTAATATGTTGTTCATCAAGACATATGACTGACTGTCAGTTAACTAAACATATGTTACTTGATTCTCTATGTCTAGATAATTAACTTATGGGAAGTGATACTTACACCATTTTTTTTATGCGCACACCATAGGAAGTGATACTTACACCACTTTATATGCATAATTATGGTGTGTGCATAGCACACCATAGGAAGTGATACTTACACCACTTTATATGCATAATTATGGTGTGTGCATAAAAAAAATGGTGTAAGTATCACTTCCCTTAACTTATATATCTCTTAAACTTTTTAGGTGTATATCTATATTTTTCGTTAATATAACTTGAACTCTTTAGGTATATATCTATATTTTTCGTTAATATAACTTGAAGTGTTACATATATAGGTATTTTTTTCTTTTTTGGTTTAACATGAGTTTCCGACTCAACATTGCGATCCGACTAATCTTATGACAACTACCTTTTTGGATAGCCCGGAGTCATCGTAGGTGAACCTCCGTGGCCACAAGGGAATTAATTTTCTCCCCGTTGGATTCGAACCTTTGCTACCGCTGGGTCACCCCTTGTGGTTTATGGTAGCGGATCCTTTAAAAGGTCACAAAACTTTACAAAGTATAAAAAGTAATCTGCGCCGTTAGATCTCTTAGACAAATAATCAACGGATCATCATTACTCTATGTTAAATAATTGAGCAAACATATTGATAAGGGTATTCACGTCATTTGACCGCTACCTCCAATATACCTCCATTTTCTAATTCACTAACTGTGTGTTTTTCAGTGTGTGTAACAAAAACTATACCAAATTAGTGTACGGAAGAGGCGATTCACCGGAGTAGCTTTTCCGATCAAATCCGACACCGTTAAAAATGCCTCCTCCTCCAGCAGCAACTGACGACGGCTGATGAAAATCATGTTCGATTGAATCCGGCGAAGACCACCACCGCCATTAGAAACCCAAAAGTAATCACCGACTACCTCAAGATTCTGACAAAGAAAACCCGACCAGATCTACTGGTATATTGCAGATGGTTTTTGAGTTCAAAATGGTCATATAGAAATTAAGTTTTGAAATGGGTTTGTTGGTTTTCTAATGTCTTTTTCATTTGTTGGATTTGGTGAGAAGTATGAAATGAAGAGAATCTGGCTCGAAAGTTTGATGGACAAGTGAAAGAAAAGGTTGGAAGCAGTGGGTTGTTTGTTGTTAACTTGTTATAGTAGCAAGTTTTGTTTTTTTCTTAATAGTAATATCTTTTGACTTTTAAGAATGAATAGGAAATTGCTGAAAATGAATTCTGTTTTTTTCACAAGTTAAAAAGGTGTATTTAAAAAAAAAAAAAAAAAAAAAAAAGAGACTATACAACTTTGTTGTATGTGATCCGCTTATTTTTATAATGTTCATCAGTTCATTTGTTAGTTTTCGTCATTGATTAATTTTGTTTATCAGTTACTTTTGATAATGTATATCAGTTCAAGTTATTGTTGTTGATCAGTTAGGTTATTAGGTTCATCAGTTAAGTTATGTTTTGCTCATCAGTTAAGTTATAGGTTATAGGTTCATCAGTTAGATATTTTGTTCATCAGATACTTTGGTTCATCAATTTTTTCAGATTCATCAATTTCATGTTCATCAAGTTTGATCAAATGTTTGGGTTCATCAGTTATTGACTAACTGATGAACCTATAATTATAGGTTCATCAGTTATTGACTAATTATAGGTTCATCAGTTAGGTTCATTGATTTTTTGGTTCATTAATTATAGACCCGTTTCTCTATAACCATGGCTCTGGTACCAATCTGAAACACCCCCAATTCATGGATGCAGCGGAATTCGAACTGGGTGTTACTTGACGGCACAATAGTCACAATAATAGAAAACGAACTCCAATTGAGTCGTTTTAAAAGATTTATCATTCAAATTATATAAATATCAGAGATTACAAAATGAGGTCCCAATTGGTTCAATGTTTACAAATCACATTAAGTGAGTTTTTGAATGATAATCAAATTTATAGCCCTCTTGAGTATCCGTGCCCTTCCGTACCATCCTTGATCGTCATGAACCTGAAATACATGCTTGAGAGGTCAACACAAAAGTTGAGTGATATTCATAGAGTTTGTTAAATCGTTTGAACACAATATGTTGGTAGTGTGAGTTATAGGCTCACACCAATGTTTGGAAAACAAAAATCGTTATTTATTTCACTAAGCTCATGCAACCAAAACATTAACATCGAACCAACAAAATTGGCATTATAGAAGCCCTATCAAGGTACTTTTGCTGTTATACCGCTAAATCTCAAATATAGTGCATTTGTGCGAACTCGTCGTTGTTCAACACAAATGGGATTCGTCAATCCCAATAGATCTATTCACAATATTCGCGCTCACTAAAGGTAGTGACTAATGGTTCATGATATAGGGACTTCGAACATGGCAATCGTTACTTAGTGATAATAAAACATCGTCGTGAAGCATACATTAGAAAGCATCGTGTTCGAGTAGAAAAATAATAGCATGTATTCCCCCCATGGGTTTGAAAAATAGTTAAACAATAGAAAGTGGGGCTACGAACTCACCTTAAGTTATGTAGTGAGTAGTGAATGTGATGGTCGAATCGCGAAGGTTTCTACGAGCAACCTATAATAGAATGTTGCGACTTAGGTTCGGAGTAAAGAATATGATGTAGTGCTTATATATATATCTTACATTTAGTCCATGATGTGGTATGATGTATATTGTAAGTCTTTGAAAGAAAGATTCATGAAACATGTATGTTTTGGTATATCGTTTACTACCGTTCGGGCCGACATAATTCAGAAGTCATGTTAGTAAGCGTTCGAGGAGCCAGGACACTTTAACTCGTAAATCCACAACTCAACTCGACGGCTTACATAATGAACTCCTCACATGAGGCTCCCTACTATTGTAGTAGTTGATGAAATATATAGATATAAGTTTTGATCCGAAAAGTTATATGTCCGATATTTGAATAAACTTAGGAAAGTTTATTAGTACATGAAGATTGTTATTAGGGGTAGTTTCATAAGTCTTGTATGACCATATTCTCTTGGTAAAATCTCATGGTTCCCTTTTAAGAGAAGTAGATCCAAATTGCTTGTTCAAGTTATCGCCTAATTCATTGTTTCATGTTTACGCCTATGTAAGTTGGTATGATCATTTCGTCATGGCCTAGCCATGACCTTTGGTCCTTGTTCCAAGGTCATGAGACACAACCTTGGCTCTAGCCATGTTTGTGGTCTTGATTATAGGTCATAAGACCTCTTGTTCCTTTCATAGTATAACTATAATCTAGTGACTTTCGCCTAAAAATGGGCTGTTTAGAATTTGAAGAATTTTATCACTCGGAAAGCATTTTTAGGTCTCGAGCTTCTTTGTACCTGAACGGAAACGGCGTTCCGGACAACTTTCATGTTTTAACTTTTTGATGAATCGGACCAGAAGTGGGACTTTCAAAACCCAAATTTGATCAGAATGGTATTTGGCAGTTTTGCCAGAAATCTTTGGTAATTTCAAATGGGCGTAACTTTTGACTCGTATACTCGTTTTGGGTGGTTCAAATTGCTATGGTTTCCTTTTTAGGTCCTCTACCACAATATGTAATAATAAAATATCATATTTTTACCATTTTGATCAGGTCTTTCCAAGAAACTCACTAATTTGCTTGTTTTAGTAACTTGTTTCAACAATTCATTATAACAACATCTTTTACACATCTTTATACATCATGGACATCAATATAAGACATAATATAGCAAGTATAACATTTAAATGATATGAACATGATAAATTAACAAGAAGCATGTTAGGGTTTGGCTTACAACTTTTGGCTTTCAAATATGAAAGGAAAGTAACAAGTAAGGAAATGGACTTTGATAGACTTGCTTCAACCCTTTTTCACTTCATGCAACCTTTCTACCCTTGGTATTCTTGAAAGATGGATGATAAAGGTTAAGGTGAATTGAGTGGATTTAAACTCAAGAGAAATCACCAAGTATATTAGGATTTGGAAGAGTTTTGATGAACAATAAGCTAACTAGGGTTTCTATCTTGAACTTGCACTTGATCCTTGCTAGAACTAGGAAGAAATAAACTAAGTGTGATGTGTTGTGGAGGGTGTGAGATGGACGGCAATATGGGGGGGATGGCTTCCTTTTATACTAAAATGAGGAGGTTACTTTGGTAGGCTAGAGGTTATCAAATTTGCTTCCTAAATACACTTGTTTGCATCCTAGGGCACTTTGCATGAGATCTAGACACATATGGGGTGACTCCCCCCCCCTAAGTCGGTTTTATGAAGATAAGGGTGACTAGATAAGTAGTCATAGTCTTTGGATGATAATATCCTAAGTTTGTAGCTAGTTTTGACTCCGTAAGTTGCTAACCGTAAGTTTTTAGGCCACGAAACGTAAAACCGGGTGTCGTAAAATTATGAAACTTTAAAGTATTGTTAGACATGTCCATATGTCCCATAAAAAAATATAAAATGAGTGGTAGGTTCCATTTGGGTGGTAAACCCTGCTAAAAACTGGAAACACGGGTCTAAAACGCGTAATACGTAAAATGTACGAATTTTGCGTAAAACTGAGAAAAGTAAAATGTTACTTTTCTAATATGATATAAATGATTTAAAATGACTTATAATGTCTAGACTGGGCTCAGTCTAGTGTCGGTTGGTGTTAAATGTCTTTTAGACATCAAACCGTACGCCTAAAAATCAAGGAATGACTTATAAAATCAAGGAATGATTTTTGGTCAAAGGAGGAGGGAAAAATTATGTTGACTTTTTCTAATAAGTTTGAAAACTCAAAACGTCTTAGAAACTCGTTTTGTGGTCTAACGGTTAATCGCCTATTCGGTTAAGCGTGCTCATGTGAGAATAGTACCGACATGGGTGACCTGCTGGGAAAAGTAATTAATCTGAAAATGCGAGTTGTTACAGTCTCCACCCCTTACGGGGAACTTCGTCCCGAAGTTCTGTGTGTGTTATATGTTGGAGTGGTGTCGATGAAGAGGTGTGGTTACTTATGAGGATTAGAGTGATGTAGTTTGATTTGTTGTTTCAGTGTATGGCGTAGGATGAGTTTACTTATGAGAAGTTTGTTTCTAAGAAAACATACAGGTGACTGCTCCCAGCATAACATGATCCCTCCTGAATTAGACATAGGTGATCAGGCTATGTATAATTTAGGACCGATAATGTGATGTTCGGTTTAGTCATGTATGGTATTCAACCTTGTAAGGCTGATGAGTTTGCTTGTGGTGTAACTAAGGATGATTTGAGCTTTAAAAGTGCATCAAGATCAGAAAGTGAGCTTGTGGGATTAAGGGTTGTGAAGATGATGATGGTGAGAAGGTTAAGAAGGTTTGTGTTCTTCATTTTGGTATGTTGAGATTTAGTGGTTTGTGATGAAAGTTGGAAATGAAGGCATGATATCGATTCATAGGGTGGTATCAACAAAGGGATTTTTCTAGGATGGTGGTAGAATATCTTGGAGTAAAATGATGTGAAACAATAAAGTGATAACAAATTAGCTTGAAGTAAAATTTGTTGAATGGTTTATAAGATAACTGAGTAAGTCTCATAGAATGGTAATAGTCTGCTAAACAATCAAATTGGTTTGGAGATAGAAAGTACAATAGATGAGAATTATCACAAAGAGTCGTTTATTGAACAATAAATATTCTTAAGTCATAAAAATCCCATTACTAGGGACGACATACACGTAGTACAACAGAGTGCATAAATAAATATGACTGCTAAGTTCTAAACTTCATTGTTCTGCAGTTTTGTTGAGATTCTGATAAGCTCCTTCTCCTCTTATCATATATGCTCATCCTTGGTTGTCTTCAACTTGTTGACCTTGGTTTTGGGGACATCGGTTCTTGTAATGTCCACTTTCTCCACACCCGAAACATATAACTATCGGTTGTGTATTGCTACCGGTAGCTACATCCTTGACTCTGCAATCTCTGGCAAGGTGTCCAGTGTTCTGACAGTTGCGACACTTAGCCGGGCAAGGACCTGAGTGATGGAAGTTACACTTATTGCATAGTGGAGCATTCCCGGTATATCCTTCGCCTCTAGTTGGTGCAGCCACATAAGCCTTTGCGGTCTCTTGTCTTTTGTTTTGCTGGTTGTTGTTTTGAGTTTGTTTGTTGTTGTTACTTCCATGGTTACCATCCCATGGTCGCTTGTTGTTGTTGTTCCTATTGTTATTGTTGTTACTGTAGTTGGAATTGTTGGGGTTATTGGTATTGCTGGCATTGTTGGTGTTGAGATTGTTTTGCTTTCGGGTTTCTGTCATTCGTACCACTTGGTCCATGAGGCTGCGGGACATCCGCGTGGCTTCATCAAGTTCCTTTGGATTTGCCGAAGTTACATGCCCTTGTATGCTTGATGGAAGTCCCCAGATATACCTTTCCAACAATTTTTCCTTTGTGGAAACCATTGTTGGACAAAGTATCCTCAATTCTTGGAATCGACGGTTGTAGGTTATGATATCATTTCCCTTAACCTTATGATCCCAAAATTCAACCTCTAACTTTTGTATCTCACTGCGAGGACAGTATTCCTTGATCATCATTTGTTTCAAATTAGCCCAAGTAATTTTGTAGGCATTCTCAATGCCCATGGGTTGAGCAATTGAGTTCCACCAGGACAACGCCTCATTCAACAGAGTACTCGTGGCATACTGAACCTTATCCTCCTCGGTACATTTACTAACCAAGAACACCGACTCCGCCTTTTCAAACTAGCGGATCAGACCTACAGCTCCTTCAGTACCATTGAATTTGATGGGTTCACATTTCAAGTAGGAAATGTACGAGCAACCCTGTGGTACTATAGTAACATTCGTTACCGGAGGGGTAGTTGAGTTTGGTCCTCCCAGGTTAAGACTGGCAATTCTTGCAGCTTCTGCAGCTATTGCAGCTTCATCAGCTGATGCAGCATCAGCAGCTGCTGCAGCATCGGCGGCTGCTGCAGCATCAGCAGCACCAGCAGCTGTGGTGGCTTCGGCAGCTGCTGCAGCTGCTGCAGCTACGGCTGCACGTTCCGTGATAAGTGCTGCATTGATACTGTCCTTTACCAGTTTGCGGATGGCAGCTTGTGTCATCGTTGATGGTGTCTTTTTCTTTGGCGCCATGATTCTATTGTTCAAAAGATACATTGTAATTAGAGAGTCGTGAGATGAGCACAATTTTTGATAAGAATGATAGGATAATAATGTTTGAAACTTAAAAGCATAACACATGATAGTATATAAAACAAGAGTTTTATTCGTACAACGTTGGTTGATTTACAAAATCGAAACCTATTACAAGCTTCTTCAAAATTTACTAACTGATCCTTTCAGTTTAGTAATTACAACGTTTTTACTATCACTAGTTATTACATAGATTTCGTGACGTTTACTAACTGAGTCTAATCAGTTTAGTAGTATGAAAGTTAACTAGTATCATCACACTAGTCTATTGTGGATTAGAAGGTCCGAGCAGCTCTGATTGATCGGCAACTTCTTGGTTTAGTTCGTCATAGAGGTACGGGTCGATGAAGTTTGAGAAGCTGTAGTTTTCATTTTGACTTTCTTGTTGGATCAATGGTGGTCGAGGTACGATCCATAATGAGTGATCCAAATCATCACATGTAGGGATATCAAAGGGAAGTGATAGTGGTGGTGGTAATGGTTCTAGTACATATTCGTATTCATTATCCTCCTCGGAGTCTGCCTCAACATAATTTTGTTCAACATAATTAGAAATATTCATCGTAAAATTAGTTGGCATCGGTTCATCCTCTTCTACGTCGGTTGAATCTTCGAAAGGTTCTTCTTCGTCATCAGAAGAAAAGGCATTTACGAAGTCAAATCCGTACTCGGGTGAGGGTGGTAAGACTTGGAAGTTATTAGGTAGAGTGGGCACATAATCGGGAGAAGTGGGTACGCACATGATTTCTATAAGAAGAATTACAATGTTAATATAATTCTATCGTTTATGGGGAGTGCTCAAAATATGGCAAGCATATATATAGCAATATACTAATATGTTTATGTAGCCTAACTTGCATAATAAGTCCATAATCGTCTGGAGGATGGAAGGCACGAAGAGCGGAAGGCTATAAAATGGTTTTGCTTGTAATTGTAGTTATAGTTTAGGTCTCAATTAGACCCGTTTCTCTATAACCATGGCTCTGGTACCAATCTGAAACACCCCCAATTCATGGATGCAGCGGAATTCGAACTGGGTGTTACTTGACGGCACAATAGTCACAATAATAGAAAACGAACTCCAATTGAGTCGTTTTAAAAGATTTATCATTCAAATTATATAAATATCAGAGATTACAAAATGAGGTCCCAATTGGTTCAATGTTTACAAATCACATTAAGTGAGTTTTTGAATGATAATCAAATTTATAGCCCTCTTGAGTATCCGTGCCCTTCCGTACCATCCTTGATCGTCATGAACCTGAAATACATGCTTGAGAGGTCAACACAAAAGTTGAGTGATACTCATAGAGTTTGTTAAATCGTTTGAACACAATATGTTGGTAGTGTGAGTTATAGGCTCACACCAATGTTTGGAAAACAAAAATCGTTATTTATTTCACTAAGCTCATGCAACCAAAACATTAACATCGAACCAATAAAATTGGCATTATAGAAGCCCTATCAAGGTACTTTTGCCGTTATACCGCTAAATCTCAAATATAGTGCATTTGTGCGAACTCGTCGTTGTTCAACACAAATGGGATTCGTCAATCCCAATAGATCTATTCACAATATTCGCGCTCACTAAAGGTAGTGACTAATGATTCATGATATAGGGACTTCGAACATGGCAATCGTTACTTAGTGATAATAAAACATCGTCGTGAAGCATACATTAGAAAGCATCGTGTTCGAGTAGAAAAATAATAGCATGTATTCCCCCCATGGGTTTGTAAAATAGTTAAACAATAGAAAGTGGGGCTACGAACTCACCTTAAGTTATGTAGTGAGTAGTGAATGTGATGGTCGAATCGCGAAGGTTTCTACGAGCAACCTATAATAGAATGTTGCGACTTAGGTTCGGAGTAAAGAATATGATGTAGTGCTTATATATATATCTTACATTTAGTCCATGATGTGGTATGATGTATATTGTAAGTCTTTGAAAGAAAGATTCATGAAACATGTATGTTTTGGTATATCGTTTACTACCGTTCGGGCCGACATAATTCAGAAGTCATGTTAGTAAGCGTTCGAGGAGCCAGGACACTTTAACTCGTAAATCCACAACTCAACTCGACGGCTTACATAATGAACTCCTCACATGAGGCTCCCTACTATTGTAGTAGTTGATGAAATATATAGATATAAGTTTTGATCCGAAAAGTTATATGTCCGATATTTGAATAAACTTAGGAAAGTTTATTAGTACATGAAGATTGTTATTAGGGGTAGTTTCATAAGTCTTGTATGACCATATTCTCTTGGTAAAATCTCATGGTTCCCTTTTAAGTGAAGTAGATCCAAATTGCTTGTTCAAGTTATCGCCTAGTTCATTGTTTCATGTTTACGCCTATGTAAGTTGGTATGATCATTTCGTCATGGCCTAGCCATGACCTTTGGTCCTTGTTCCAAGGTCATGAGACACAACCTTGGCTCTAGCCATGTTTGTGGTCTTGATTATAGGTCATAAGACCTCTTGTTCCTTTCATAGTATAACTATAATCTAGTGACTTTCGCCTAAAAATGGGCTGTTTAGAATTTGAAGAATTTTATCACTCGGAAAGCATTTTTAGGTCTCGAGCTTCTTTAGTCCTGAAAGAAAACGGCGTTCCGGACAACTTTCATGTTTTAACTTTTTGATGAATCGGACCATAAGTGGGACTTTCAAAACCCAAATTTGATCAGAATGGTATTTGGCAGTTTTGCCGGAAATCTTTGGTAATTTCAAATGGGCGTAACTTTTGACTCGTATACTCGTTTTGGGTGGTTCAAATTGCTATGGTTTCCTTTTTAGGTCCTCTACCACAATATGTAATAATAAAATATCATATTTTTACCATTTTGATCAGGTCTTTCCAAGAAACTCACTAATTTGCTTGTTTTAGTAACTTGTTTCAACAATTCATTATAACAACATCTTTTACACATCTTTATACATCATGGACATCAATATAAGACATAATATAGCAAGTATAACATGTAAATGATATGAACATGATAAATTAACAAGAAGCATGTTAGGGTTTGGCTTACAACTTTTGGCTTTCAAAGATGAAAGGAAAGTAACAAGTAAGGAAATGGACTTTGATAGACTTGCTTCAACCCTTTTTCACTTCATGCAACCTTTCTACCCTTGGTATTCTTGAAAGATGGATGATAAAGGTTAAGGTGAATTGAGTGGATTTAAACTCAAGAGAAATCACCAAGTATATTAGGATTTGGAAGAGTTTTGATGAACAATAAGCTAACTAGGGTTTCTATCTTGAACTTGCACTTGATCCTTGCTAGAACTAGGAAGAAATAAACTAAGTGTGAAGTGTTGTGGAGGGTGTGAGATGGAAGGCAATATGGGGGGGGGGGGGATGGCTTCCTTTTATACTAAAATGAGGAGGTTACTTTGGTAGGCTAGAGGTTATCAAATTTGCTTCCTAAATACACTTGTTTGCATCCTAGGGCACTTTGCATGAGATCTAGACACATATGGGGTGACTCCCCCCCCCCTAAGTCGGTTTGATGAAGATAAGGGTGACTAGATAAGTAGTCATAGTCTTTGGATGATAATATCCTAAGTTTGTAGCTAGTTTTGACTCCGTAAGTTGCTAACCGTAAGTTTTTAGGCCACGAAACGTAAAACCGGGTGTCGTAAAATTATGAAACTTTAAAGTATTGTTAGACATGTCCATATGTCCCATAAAAAAATATAAAATGAGTGGTAGGTTCCATTTGGGTGGTAAACCCTGCTAAAAACTGGAAACACGGGTCTAAAACGCGTAATACGTAAAATGTACGAATTTTGCGTAAAACTGAGAAAAGTAAAATGTTACTTTTCTAATATGATATAAATGATTTAAAATGACTTATAATGTCTAGACTGAGCTCAGTCTAGTGTCGGTTGGTGTTAAATGTCTTTTAGACATCAAACCGTAAGCCTAAAAATCAAGGAATGACTTATAAAATCAAGGAATAATTTTTGGTCAAAGGAGGAGGGAAAAATTATGTTGACTTTTTCTAATAAGTTTGAAAACTCAAAACGTCTTAGAAACTCGTTTTGTGGTCTAACGGTTAATCGCCTATTCGGTTAAGCGTGCTCATGTGAGAGTAGTACCGACATGGGTGACCTGCTGGGAAAAGTAATTAATCTGAAAATGCGAGTTGTTACAATTTGTCATGTGTTATGTGTTTAGGTTCATCAATTAGTCAAAAATGTTACCATAAAAACTGATGAAACAAAGTAACTGATGAACAAAAATGTTCATCAGTTACTTTTTTTCATCAATTTTTATTATAGGTTCATCAGTTAATGTCATGTGTTATGTTTTTGGTTCATCAGTTATTTTTTATAATGTTCAGTAGTTTTCGAAAAAAATAACGTTCATCACTTATTTTTTATATGGTTCACTACTTATTTTTTATATGGTTCTTCAATTATTTTTGACATGGTTCATCAGTTAGTTTTGACAACGTTCAGCGGTTTTCGAAAAAATAATGTTCATCAGTTATTTTTGATATTTTTCATCAGTAACATTCATCAGTAACATTCAAAAAGTGATGTTTTTTAATCATTATCTTTTTTAAATATACACTTAGTTCATCAATTAAGTTATTAGGTTCATCAGTTAGGTTATTAGGTTCATCAGTTAGATTATGTTTTGTTCATCAGTTAAGTTATAGGTTCATCAGTTAGACATTTTGTTCATCAGTTACATTGGTTCATCAATTTCAGGTTCATCAATTTTTTTAGATTCATCAACTTCAAGTTCATCAAATTTGATCAAATGTTTGAGTTCATCAATTTTTTCAGATTCATAAAATTTGAGGTTTATCAATTTCAGGTTCATCAATTTTTTCAGGTTCATCAATTTCAGGTTCATCAAATTTGATCAAATGTTTGGGTTCATCAAATTGATCACAGTTCTTTTCTGGTTCATCAAATTTCAGGTTCATCAATTTTTCAAGTTTATCAATTTGATCAAATGTTTGGGTTCATCAATTCTATTTAACAAAACAAACTGATAGTTTTGTTAAACTGAAAATAACTTGACCAATAAGTGCATTTAAATGTATTTTTATATGAAAAATCTCTTTTAGTCATTTTATCAAACACTTTGTGTGCTCTAAATATAACTAAAACGTCATCTTTAACGCGCTATGTCTCACTCGTATCATATCGGATTTGAGTGATTCAATTTTCTTGGTAAATAATGACCAAGAAGCTACAACTTTCGTGTTTTAAGTTTTGCAAAATTCGGCCTTTAAACTAGGCAAAATTAGACCCGAAAATACTCAAATTTTCAAGAAAATCATGACCCAGTGAATATGTCAAAAAAAAAACGTTTCATAAAAATTAAAAAGATTTATACCAAATTAAAGATGATTAAATTTTAAAAATTATGATGAAATCGGTTTTTTGTAAAAGTTTGTCGTTCGAAAGTTATTTGCATTTGAAATTTAAGGTGGAATTAAAAAAATAGGTTAAATGACCAAAATACCCTCTAACAAAAAATATTAAAGAAAAAAGGGAGGGAGTGGGTGGGTGGGAACACATGACACTAGCTTAGTGGCTAGAAACACTTTTTAGGCTTTTTAATTTTGATCCTCTTTCTAGGGGATCGCAACTCTGTGGTTTATATATAGGTATTCAATTCATGTTTAATAACATTAGACCTTAGTTATTATGATTCTCCTTTATCCTCTACTTACAAACTATTTAAATTTAGTGAACAAAATTCAATAATTATTTACGGGTCTTATATTCTTCGTCAACTTTGTTTCGACTTCATAATGTAGACTTGTAGCATAGACTTGAATATCAATTTGATCCATTTTCTCCCTTTTCATGAAGATAAGATTTGGCATGCGATAATCTTATTTGTAAGTCAGTCTTTGAATGTGTATATACTGAAAACAATGAAATGAATGATGATGTAACTTGAACTTGTTCAGTATCTTGACCATTACTTTATTCTTTATGTATAAGCAATGTATGAAAGCCGTTTTTTAATCGACTAAGTTTAGAGTGATCAAATGGTTGGAACACTCGATGGAGAAAGCATTTCAAACATGTGCAGTTTTAATTTGTGCTAATTCATGGAGTAAAACACATGGCTAAACCCTATGCAAATCAAGACGGCGAGAATAATTCATAAGCTAGTGAAAAGCAAACTCATTTTATCTCATATCAACCATCGTACTATAACATATTGACTTGACATGTTATTCTATAAAAGTCAGTTTGGTTTTCATTTTCCAAGTTCAATATTAACTCGTTACACTGAAAAAGATTTAATGGGTAATCATAAATGACAAAAATAACATACAACTTTATATACGTTTAAACATGGGTTGTGTTAACTCAACCCTCTGGCTCATATGTTTTATTCCCTTTGTCCCATTGTCCCCTCTCTTGTCTCCATTTTATTTCAGTACAACACAGTTTTTTGTCAGTTTCTGTTCTGTATTTCTGATAGTTTTAAGCGTTTTACTTATTAAACTTTATATTTTCTGTTCCGCACATTCAGGTTTAAAGCTTTTTGTTATAAACAAAATTATAAAAACCAAAAAAAAAAAAGAAAAAAAAAAGGAAGGTCCGGATAAAAATTTTGGGAATGTTGGGATATCACATGCCTTAAACATTTCTCAATCATTCCAAAAGAAATTATAAAAAAGATTAAAAATTAGACCTTGAACATCTTGAAGCTCAAACCCTAACATTATGAAACTCTAACCATGCACTATAACGGAACAAGAAAATGACCTGATACAAGGATAACCTTGTTGATATGTGGAATCATTTGAAACCAGTAATGGGTCTTGGCCGGATATAGACGGGTCTAACTGGGTAATGGCCGAATATAGCTCAAATTCAACATTAGGATCTTTTTTACCCGCCCCCTTTCGGCCATGCAATTTGCAAGTAAAACCCTTTTCTGCTTTGGTTGGCCCGTTGGTGCGAGCGTGGCTCGATATGTCGGGTTGGGTTGACCCGATGGATCTTGCACTTCAAAGGGTGGTCAAGAAAGGTAGAAATGTTTGGGTTAATAGTGAAAATTTTATGTGGCGTTTTTTTTTTTAAGTTTTTACATTTTGATAATTTGATAAAATAAATTTAATTAAATTAATCTCGCAACATGTGTGGGATAAATGGCATAAAACTCTAAAAGGACATGAGGAGAAAATGAAAACCGAAAAGTGGAAAACTACGGGTGCGTTTAATTGGAGAAAAATAACTCATTTTTCTAAGAAATTTTTCATGTGAAAATGAAAAAATTGAAAATCCGTTTAGTAACACTTCTTTCCAACAATTTTTCAACAAAATTAAATTCTCATTTTCTAAATTTTAAATAAGAAATTGAAAAGTTCATTCATCCATTCTCACTTTTTTCTTTCTTATTTTTTTCTCAACTCCAAAAAATACACACATACACCATTCTACCCCTAATCTCTCGTGTCATCCTCTACCGCCCACTGTCACGACCACCGCTACCGCCCGTCGTCGCAGCCACCCTCGCAATTTGAGGTAATCTTTTTATCATTAAAAAAAAAGAAAATATAACTCCAACTAAACAGGTTTTCAAAATTCTTAACTCTTCTCTAGAGAAGAAAAATCATTTCTTTCCCAAGAGATTTAGAAACGAAAAAAAAAGGATTTTTTTTTTTTCAACTAAACGTCACCTTCATTTTTTGTTGCATGTCCTTCACCATTCAACTACCATCGGTGAAAAATGACATGGCGGTTTAGATTAGCTTATTGATTGAAAATATGATGTGCGTGGATTGGCTTATCTACACATTTTACTAGGTTATCCAGATTTGAATAAATAATGAGCTCAATCTTCCATTTATATTCATGTTTGTAAGCTTATCAACCTGAATACCTGATTGTAAGCTTAATTTGCTATACTATTAGGCCAAATAAGCAAGTTTGTGACTTCTTTTTCAACTTCAAATAAATACATAAGCGAATTAAATTAACTAATCCAAACAATCTATTAGTGAATGAAATTCTATTCACTTAAGTTAAACCGGGGACGGAGCCAAGGGTTCCCGCGGGTGCTTGGGCACCCATAAATTTTTTCAATGTAGTGTTAATTTTTGAAAAAAAATCAATTCTTTTTAAAGTTATCTTATATGCACCCGGTTCATCGAAATATGTTTCTAATATTAGTGTTCAATTTTTTTTGTGCATCCGGTCATATTTAGTCCTGGTTCCGTCGTGAGTTAAACTATAGTGTTTACTTACTGTATGGAAATTTGAATTAGATGATGAGTGTAAACTTGTAGCATAGACTTGAAAATGAATTTGCTCTGTTATCTCCTTTTTTATCAAGTTAAGATTTGGTTATGTCTATTACTTAAACTCGTTAAGTATCTTAATTAACATTTGTTTGCTTGTTTATGTATAAGCAACCAGGAGAAATTAAAGGGTTTTCTCATATTGAGTCCATTATCTTTCAAAACTTACTTTTACACTCTAACGATATTTTGACTTGGCTATGGCATGTATCTATTTGGTTATGAGTTATACATCGATCAGAAAGTTCAAATTTGGCTAGTTAATATTCCATTGTGTTGTGATTGCTATTATGTTGTTTACCTAAATATGTCAACAAATTGGGCTAGTTTAGTTGGTCACCAAGGGAAATCTTGGGAAGGTTTCCTTCAAGAGGTCTCAGGTTCGAGTCTCACTATTGATCTTCAGGGGCCCGAAATAAATAAAAGCAGGAGTGAGATTTAGGCTCTAAGGAGAAAGGTTCGAGGCTTGCATACTGCCCAATTATATATCACTGTGGCCTCGAATCACAAACTACTAACTCGCCGTTAAAAAATACATAAAATAAATATGTCAAACTTGCTTTTACACTCTTAAGAATAGTTTGACTTGACTAGGGCATGTATCTATTATGTTCGAGTTAATCCCACATCGATCAAAGAGACAAAATTTAGCCAATTAATGTACCATTGTCCACATACAGAATATGTGTTGCGATTGCTGTTATGTTGTTTACCATAACGTGAATTATGTAAATGAACACGTTAGTATGTTACATATTTTCAACGTGGTGGTCAACAATTTATATAAGCTCTTAACCTTTTGTGAAATAAGCTCATAAGCTCTAAACTTGCCACGCGATTGTTGTTATGTTGTTTACCATAACGTGAAAGTTATGTAACGAAACATGCGGTCAACAATTTATATAAGCTCTTAACCTTTTGTGAAATAAGCTCATAAGCTCTAAACTTGCCACGCGATTGTTGTTATGTTGTTTACCATAACGTGAAAGTTATGTAATGAAACATGTTACATACTTGCCACGCGGGGTCAACAATTTATATAAGCTCTTAACCTTTTGTGAAATAAGCTCATAAGTTCTTAACTTTTTGTTAAATAAGCTCATAAGCTCTTAACTTTTTGTAAAATTAGCTCTTAACATTTTGTGGCTCTTAACTTATTGTGAAATAAGCTCATAAGCTCTTAACTTTTTGTTAAATAAGCTAATAAGCTCTTAACTTTTTGTGAAATAAGTTCTTAACCTTTTGTGGCTCTTAATTTTTGTGAATATAAGCTCTTAACATTTTTTACAATAAGCTCTTAACCTTTTGTGAATATAATCGTGGTGGTGGTCAATAACTTATATAAGCTCATAAGCTCTTAACTTTTTGTTAAATAAGCTCATAAGCTCTTAACTAATCTAGTGTAGTTATGATATGCCCTTTGCCGAACTTTTATTTTTCGTTCATATAACTCGAAGTGTTACAATTATAGGTATTCAACACATATATAATGACATTAGACATTAAATTATTATAATTCTCCTTTATCCTCTTTGTTGAAGTAAAACCTTGTGAATAGGTCCTGCCGTTAAGCTTGCCGCCCGGTCTCTGGTAATACCCTGCACAAGAATAGCACACGTTAGGCTCGCCTTGGGTTTTATCCCAAGACCAACCTCCGGTGTGAGGATGAGTATGTGAAAGGACGAAGGGTTTGTAATAAATGCTGGTGAGAGTACTGTGTGTGTATTAGTTGAATCATAAATGAGGTAAAGGGTATTTATACTACTCACCTCATTACCTACTCTGCCTTGGGAAGGAGCAAGACCAGCAAGACCATACCTGGTTGTTGGATGTCAGAACAAGTGGGCGACACGATCCCTAAAATCCTGGGATTGTGTTATGTCATCAGTTCACACCCGTTGAGGCTTTTCCTTCGGCATGTGCCCTTCGGCTAGGTCTATATGAGCCGAATGGTTACTAGCCATTCGGCTACATGCGTCAACATGTCCCCCCCAGTATTGGAGTATCGGTTCTAACCGGTGTTCCAATTCCGTTGTGCGTGTAGGTGCCGTTGTTCCCTTGCCGTTGTGATGCGGATGTTGCGCGTTTTTATATGAAGTTTATTTACTGCGTCAAAATTACCCTTATGCCCCCTTTGACAGCTGGTTACCACTTAATTTTTGCACAGACATCAAACGGTCAAGGCTTATCCACGTGTCGAGGGCGGTACACAATGCGACGTTTCACGCATCCCCATATCGACTATATATATTGCTTCTTTACTCTTCATTTTTACCTTTTACTGTGTTTTTCTTCAATTCTCTTCGGTTGCTTCTTGTTATTTTGCAAAGCTATTCCGAGGTGCGTTTCAACCTTTCTTATTTTTGCTACTTCGTATTGTTTTTGACCATGGTCGTAAGTGAGCCTGGGGAGATGAACGTTCCGGTTGACCCTCCTTTGTTACTGACAGCCAAACCCCCCGGTAAGTTTGATATGCATATGCACCCGTTTAGGCTTTCCCAGAGAGAATTAGACGATATGATAGTAGAATTTGGAATCCCGTTAGATCTTCATCCCATACTTCCCCCCCCCCCCCCCCAGATCTCACCATGAACGAGTTGCCGGGAGACAAAATAGGGGTGTACGTTCAGCTCATGAGGTTAGGGGGCATTAGGATACCCTCCTCAGCCTTCCTTTTAAGCGTCATAGATCATTTTAACGTACATTTGTCCCAGTTAGTTCCGTTGGGTGTAAATAGGGTGACGTTGTTTGAGGTTCGGTGTTATAGTTTAGAGGTTGTGCCCACTGTTTCCCTCTTCCGAGTGTTTTACCGGTTATGTAAGCAGGGACATTGGTTCTCATTTGAACACCGGACGGGTAAACATGCCAAGACGTGTTTTACCGAGATTTTGACAAGTTTGAAACGGTGGAAGGATTTTTTCTTTTTGATTGACCGAAGGGCTATACCGAACGCTATGCCGTGGAGACATAGGGATTCACAGATAACAGATAGTTTCCCAACCGGTTATTCTCAGCGGGATGCCAATACGCTGGCTCTTCGACCCATAATACTTCGGAAACCCCCGCCCAGTCTTCTTTGGGTGTATGGGCTTACCAACACCTTCCGGATATCAGGCCACCATCTTGTTATCAAGAATGCCGGAGGGGAGGGTAAGAAGGGGTGTTTTTTATTATTACTATTTACTTTGTACCACTCCTGCTTGTTTTAATTGTGTGTTTTTCTTTGCAGTGATCACTATGTCCGAGTATCTTGAGCTTCCGGAACTAGAAGGAACTGTTGTGAGCAAGGGAGATCCATTGCCGGAGAATCAGCCCCGTCCAAACAAAACTGCCGAGCCCCTCGCTCCTGACGTTGTAATCCCCGAGAAAACTTATGCGCAACTAACAGTTGAAGCGGCCAATTCTGATGTGGTGGCTGCTCGGGAAGAGAAGGAAAGAAAGAAACAGCAAACCCGTCCCGTTGGTAAGAAGAGGGCTGCGGTTGGGCCGAGCGGCCAGCCTAAAAGGAGGAGAAAACTACAGGTTGAAGAGGAAGTCCTTGCATCCGAGGAGCATACCGTGGATGCGAATCCTCTCAACCAGGTGAGCCGTCGGAAAGAGCCGAGCAGGAGAATGACGGTGGCCAAGGGCCGAATGATCCGGTCGAAAATGCCGAAGAGGAGCATCATTCCTTGGAAAGATCCAACACTCCTCCTGCTGAAGGTGCCGAAGGGTTTCAGAATAATCCCCCTCCGACCCCATCTGATGGTAAGAGCCATCTTTCTTTTCCTCATCTGGTTCTAAAGTATATTTATCTTTACCTGAATGTTTATATCTTCTTGCGCAGCCCATTCAGAGCATCAAGCTTCTAGAACTCATATGCAGTCCAGAGAGAACCGACCGTGTGTATATATATATATATATATATATATATATATATATATATATATATATATATATATATATATATATATATATATATATATATATATATATTACTTAGTCCTCCATCCTTACTATTTTCAGGTCACACTGATTTGACCGGAGGTTACTTTATCCCTGGTTGGACTCTCAGGGATGACGTTCGTATGAACTCATTCTGAGCGTGCCGTGAGATGATGTCACATCTTGCCACCCCTGCCGAAGAGGAAGCACTGGCCGGACTGAATAATAATCAGCTTGTCCGACAGTCATACATCAATTGTGGTTCCGGTGTGGTACTTCAAGCAGAGGTGTTGAAGAGGTTTAGCCAATTGAACCGAGACTACCGAGAGCTAGAGACTACTCTTGGGGAGTGTGAGTCTATTGCCGATGGGTTGAACGACGAGAGGGATGCCCAAATTGCAAAATTGGAAACCTTGTTGAATGAGCTCCGTGCGTTGGAGAAAGAACAGCAGGATGAGAGGACTGCAGCCTCCGTCCGGGAAAAGGGGTTGGTTGATCAGCTGGAAGAAATCGAGAAGGAGAAAAATGAGGCAACAAGTCTGACCGCTTCTCAGATTTCTAAAATTGAGGAGCTTGAGAAGAGACTGGCGGAGAAGTCCCAGGAGGCCGAAAGGCTTTCGACGGAGAACAAGAGTTTGACCGCTCAGCTGGCTGTTGCCGAGGTTGTTCGCCAGAATACCGTGAAGGAACTAATCCCTGCAGCCTTCCGAAGGCTCCTCCAGAGTGATGAATACAAGAAAAGTCTTGGAAGGGTCTATAGCTTGTCTTATTCTGGGGGGTTCATAGACGGTGTTCGTACCGAAAGGAAACCGGAGGATGCGGCAAAGATTTTGCAGAAGATCAAAAGGCTCAACATGGAGGCCCCAAAACTCTGGAAGCCGGAGTATCATAAGCTTTTCTCGGCTGAGTATCCGTATGTTCAGAAGCTTGCGGAATCTTTCCATCTTTCCCTTGGTGATCAGATGAATCTCCTACCGGAGGAGCCTGTTAAGAAGACAACTCCTACTCCAGCTGTTGCTCCCACTCCCCAATAGGTTGATTAGGATTTTATCTGGGGTGACTGTACCCTTTTTGTGTCCTTATTTGGATTGTAATAAGTATTTTAGCACATTTTGAATTGTACTTGCATTACCGAAGAACGTTTTTGTTCATATATACATGATCGTTCCGTTTTTATGCTTAACATGAGTTTGTGTAATTTATACATGCATTTTGGATGGTGTGTAAGTTCTGGACGGAGTGTTTTTGCACGATCCGTATAAGTAGATGGACGGAGTGTTTTTGCACGATCCGTATAAGTAGATGGATGGAGTGTTTTTGCACGATCCGTATAAGTAGATGGACGAAGTGTTTTTGCACGATCCGTATAAGTATATGGACGGAGTGTTTTTGCACGATCCGTATAAGTAGATGGACGGAGTGTTTTTGCACGATCCGTATAAGTAGTTTGCACAATCTTTAGGAAAATTCGCTTCCCGTAACGCGGGGAAGATGTAAGCTGTCATTAATCGTCACAAACATTTTACATAAAACAGTTTCGTAAGTTGATTGCATGCCAGGTCCGAGGAATTTCCTTGTCGTCCATACCAGCAAGTTTGTATGAACCGTTTTGGTGTGCTTCCACTACCCTGTATGGTCCTTCCCAATTCGGACCCAGTTTTCCCTGATTTTCAACCCGGCTAGCCTCGTTTTTTCGGTAGACGAAGTCCCCAACCTTGAAAGCCATCGGTTTAACTCTTCGGTTATAGTATTGTTCAACCTTCGCTTTGTACTTTGCTTCACGAATTGCCGCCATTTCACGCCTTTCTTGCAAAAGATCTAAATTTAGTCGTTGTTGCTCTTCGCTATCCTCCGGATTGTAGAGCATGGTTCGGTGTGTAGGCATTCCTATTTCCGCCGGTATCACTGCCTCACTGCCGTAGGTCAGGCTAAAAGGCGTTTCACCATTGCATGTTTTCATCATGGTTCAGAAGGCCCACAAAAATTCGGCAGTTCGTCTACCCATCCGGCCCTTTCCCTTCCAAGTCTAGTCTTTATGCCATGCATCAAGCTCTTGTTTGCTCTTTCAACTAATCCGTTTGCCTGTGGATGTGCTACAGCGGTGTTTATTTGCATTATCTTTAACTTTTCACACCATCCTTTGAAAGGATCATTAACAAAGTTTGTTCCATTGTCTGTAACTATGATCCCTGGTAGGCCGAATCGACAAATGATATTTTCCCAAACGAATTTCTTCACGTCCTTGCCGGTGGTTTTGACAAACGGTTTGGCTTCTATCCATTTCATAAAGTAGTCCACCGCTACAATCACGTATTTCAACCTTCCGGGTGCTTCTGGAAAGGGACCTAACATATCCATTCCCCATTGATAGAAAGGCCACGGTGCCATTACGGATGTCAAATTGGTTTTGGGCAGCTTTGGTACCGGAGAGTGGATTTGACAGGAGTCACATTTCTGAATCTCTTCTCTTGCGTCTTTATGCATTGTCGGCTCGTAATACCCCTGCCTTATTAACTTAGCCATTACCGACCTGGGACCGGAGTGCATTCCACACATCCCCTCATGAACCTCTCTAATGATGTAGTTTGCTTGTAGGACTTCTTGAAGAGCACACCATTTTCCATTACGTACTGTGGAACTTTCATTCGTAAGGTCCTTGCCTCATTAGGATCCGTAGGCCAGACACCTTCGTCCAAACACCGAATGATGGGGGTCATCCAATTGTCTTCTTCTTCTTCGACTATCGCTCCCACCTGTTTCTCTTCAGTTGACGGTTTCCGCAACACTTCAACCAGTATTTCTTTGGTAAGATGGTTGAAAGCTACCGATGCTAGTTTGCTCAATACATCGGCTTTGTGATTCTGGGTTCTTGGTATGTTGTAAATTTTGAACTTTTTGAAGCCCCCATTATACTCTTTCGCTTTTGCTAGGTATTGAATCATACTTTCCTTGGTTGCCACGAAATTTCCGTTTATTTGGCTTGCGACTAATTTGGAGTCAACTCTTACTTCCAACTCCTCCGCCTTCATTTTCTTAGCGATTCTTAAGCCGGCTAAGAGCGCTTCGTATTCTGCTTCGTTATTGGTACTTGGGAAGTCGAGACGAAGTGCATACGTATGCTCGACCAAATCAGGTCCGATCAGTACCAACCCCGCTCCGGATCCTTTCTTGCTGGAGGCTCCATCTGTGTAAAGAATCCAGTTGCCCGGTTTTGAGACGTCTTGTACCTCTTCCTCTCGGAAACTTTGTTCAGTACCTTCCGGTTCCACAGAGATTTCCGAAATAAAGTCCGCGAGAACCTGTCCCTTGATTGCATTCCTCGGAATATAATCTATATCATAAGCTCCCAGCTCAACCGAATATTTGGCCATTCGTCCTGATGCTTCGGCTTTGTTAAGGATTTGCTTTATGGGCTGGTCCGTTATGACTTTTATTGGGTGAGCTTCAAAATACCTTCTCAGTCTACGAGACGCGTGTAGCAGAGACAGAGCCAACTTCTGAACCGGAACATAATTCCTCTCGGCTTCGTGCAACGTTCGGCTCACGTAATGAACAGGCAGTTGCCTATCCTCCTTCTTGGTCATCAGTACTGCACTAACGGTACCTTTGGCTGCGGCAAGGTACATGAACAAGACTTCCCCCTTCTTGGGGGTAGATAATGTTGGTAGATCTAGTATTAACTTTTTGAGTGACTGAAAAGCAGCCTCGGCCTCTTCCGTCCATTTGTATTCTTCCTTGTTCTCTTTGGTTATGTTTTTTAATGTGTCAAAGAATGGGAGTGATCTTTCAGCCGACCGGGAAAGAAATCTGTTCAGTGCGGCTAATTTCCCGCTCAGAGATTGCATTTCTTTTAAAGTCTTCGGTGATTGCATTTGTGAAATTGCCTTCGTTTTCTTGGGGTTTGCTCTAATACCTTCGGAGGTTATCATGTATCCTAGGAACTTTCCTTCTTCTACACCAAATGAGCATTTCTTAGGATTCAATTTCATGTTAATCTTCCTTAGGTTGTCAAAGGTTTCGGCAATATCTGCCAACATCTCTTTTTCCCCTTTACTTTTAATCACCATGTCATCCACGTAAGCTTCCAAGTTTCTTCCTATTTGTGTCCGGAAAGCCGAATCAACTAGACGTTGGTAGGTTGCCCCTGCGTTTTTCAGGCCAAACGGCATCTTTGTGTAGCAATAAGTTCCTTGTTCTGTGTAGAATGCCGTTTTTTCTTCGTCCTCCTCTGCCATTTGTACTTGATGGTACCCTTTATACGCATCTAAGAAGCATTTGTATTTGTATCCTACCACAGACTCAATCTTCCAATCAATCTCAGGAAGAGGGTAATAATCCTTCGGACAGGAAGAATTCAAATTTTTGAAATCAATACACATACGCTAACTTCCGTCACATTTTTTGACCAACACTGGATTGGAAATCCACGTAGGATATCTTACCAGCCTAACAATACCGGCTCTTAGCCACTCCTCCACCTCCTTTAATATCACTTGATTCTTTTCAGCCGAAAGGCTTCTTCTTTTTTGAGCGACCGGAGTGTCTGAAACATTCACATTCAAGTGATGTTTTATCAATCGCCTAGGAACACCGGTCATGTCCGAGGGTTGCCAAGCGAACACATCGTTATTCCTTCTTAGAAATTCAACAAGATACCTCCGACATTCCGTGGAGAATCCTGTACCTATAGCAACCGCTTGGTCCGGATACGCTGGGTTCACAAGCACCCCTTCCGTTGAGATATCCTCCACGGCCTTCTCCTCAGGTATTGCTTTTCCTCGTGGGTTATCCTGTTGGCTTTCCTCTATCCTTCGGCACTGCAAAACAGCCGCAGGTCTAGCTTTTACAGTGGCTACCCCTCGGGGCGTGGGAAACTTGATCATGGAGTGGATGGTGGATGGAACGGCCCTAAGCCCCTTCAACCCCGTCCTTCCTAGTATAACATTGTAAGGTGACGGGGATTGTACCACACAGAATTTCATTATGGTCTTTCGGAATAATTCATTATCACCAAATTTTACCTCTAGCTCTATCTTTCCCAACGGCCTGTTTGTTTCTCCGGAGAAACCAATCAACGAAGTATTGGTTTCTTCCAATCTCTCCTTAACGGATGCGTCCAAATTACGGAAACAATGCTCATACATTACGTTGACAGAAGACCCTTCGTCTACATATATTCTCCTTACTAGATATCCTTCTATGTCTCCCTCTATGATAAGTGGTTCTTCTGACAAATCACTTGTTGATATGGACGGGAATACTATCGGTACTTTCATCCAATCTTCGTCCCAGCCTTCGTACTTTCTTTTCTGGACGATGGAGGAGCTCCGGATCATGTTAATCACCTTATTCTTTCCTTTGTCCTCTTTTTTTAGGGAAATCCCTATTTCCTCCGGCATCCCTTTGCTTCCAGTCTCTGAGTAGGTGATCGAGTTTCCCTGATTTCAATGCCATTTCTAATTGCTTTTTGAGTTGATGACAATCGTTCGTGAGGTGGCCCCTCTCACCGTGGTATTCACAAAACCTATCCATGTTTTCTGCCCTTGGTCTACCAATCATCGGTGGAGGTTGAGGCAGATTCAACTGACGCTCGGTAGTTAAGATTTCACGTGGAAGTTTGACCAACGAGCCTATGTTCGTACGCTCGACATTGCTCCGAAATGGTTCCGAACGTTGGTAATTACCCCGGCTATTTTCCTCGGTCCGTCCAGGGTTGGTTCGAGGAGAAATGTAAGGTTGGAATACATCCCTTCGTCGCTGGTCATTCCGATGGTCTACCATGAACCTGTTTCCTAAACCTCCTCTGACCATCCGATCCCCCTTGGGAGCGGAGTAATTCCCTCGGCCTGTATCTGTTCCCTTTCCTTTGGGCAGTTCAGTATCCCGGAAAGCTTTTTCAAACCTTATGAAGTCATCCACTCTGGTGAACATCTCGGTTACCGTTCGTGGCACCCTATCTGAGAACTTCTTAGCGAGAGCTGGATACTTATGTGCACCCATGAAGGCAGAAATACGCATGATCTCTCGAACCCCACTGATATAGCTTGCTTCATCTGTCCATCGTTCTTTGAAGTCTGGTAACGATTCATGTGCCCTCCGGACAATCTTGGTGATTTCCGTAGGGTCTTTAGTACACTTCTTCCTTAATGAAAACCGAGTTGAAAATTGCTCCCTTAAACTGTTCCAACTGTCTATACTGCCCGGCTCCAGTCGTTCGAACCATCCTCCGGCTGCCCCATCCAAGGTTTGTTGGAACATGAGACACCAAGTTGGCTTCGGCCACTGCCCTTGGTTGGCGGCTCCGGTGAACCTGGTAAGGTGATCATTCGGATCTGACGACCCATCATAAAACTTCATATTCAGCGGCATCACATAGTTTTCTCCTGCGAATTCAACTATTCGACGGGTGAACGGAGATCTTAGCACTTCCTTAAAAGGTTTCTTCAGCTCTTCATCGGCCTCTGTCGTTTTCTCTTTTCCCTTATCTTTGTCATTCTCGTCTCCGAAATCCAGACGTATGGGTTGAACTATCCTTCCTCCCTTTGCATTATGCTCCTTAATAAGTTCCGTTAAAGATGCCATCTGACTGAGTATCATCGCCTGGAGGTTGGACGAATCGTTCTCTGAATCATCGTGATTATTCGTATTGTCGTTGTTATCCCCACTCCCTCCAACCTGGGGATCAGGTGTGTGGAAGGGGTGGAAAGGAGGTGGTCCCGACATTCGGATTCTATTGGTAGAATGAATAGCGGGTCCCACGGATGGCGCCAATTTGTTGAAGTAAAACCTTGTGAATAGGTCCTGCCGTTAAGCTTGCCGCCCGGTCTCTGGTAATACCCTGCACAAGAATAGCACACGTTAGGCTCGCCTTGGGTTTTATCCCAAGACCAACCTCCGGTGTGAGGATGAGTATGTGAAAGGACGAAGGGTTTGTAATAAATGCTGGTGAGAGTACTGTGTGTATTAGTTGAATCATAAATTAGGTAAAGGGTATTTATACTACTCACCTCATTACCTACTTTGCCTTGGGAAGGAGCAAGGCCATACCTGGTTGTTGGATGTCAGAACAAGTGGGCGACACGATCCCTAAAATCCTGGGATTGTGTTATGTCATCAGTTCACACCCGTTGAGGCTTTTCCTTCGGCATGTGCCCTTCGGCTAGGTCTATATGAGCCGAATGGTTACTAGCCATTCGGCTACATGCGTCAACACTCTTCTTACGTATTATTTACTTTAAAAGCAAAAAACTCAATAATTATTTTGCGGATGATATTGCTCTTTGTTCTTGTTTTGACTTATTTTTTATTTGACATTAAATCGGAAACATGTCTAACATTATAACCAACGAGGAGAAAGGGTTTTCTCATATTGAGTCGATGTTGGAGAACCCATTTTAACACTTTAATGATTTTTTGATTTTGAGTTGACTACATGTCATGTATCTATTTGTTAACAGTTATCCCACATCGATCATAGAGACATAATTTAGCTAGTTAATATACAATTGCGTACGTGGCACATAATTGTTGTGATTGCTATATACAATTGTTTAATTGATATGAGTGTGATACTGTGATGTAAATAAAGATGATTTGCATGTTACCTCACACTCAGATTAGTTAGCATCTTATATAGACTCTCTTAATTTTTCATGAAATCAGTTTTCTTCGTTATCTCCCTTTTCATGAAATTAAGATTTGGCGTCCATTTCTTAAGTCAGTCTTTCAATCCATTTATACTTAACTCAATGGAATGATTAGGTGGCATTTAGTTAGAAAACATTTTCTTTCATTTCCTATTTCTTGTTTTGTAGAAAAAGGGAAGGGAGTTTGATTTCCACAAAACAATGGAAAATTTAGAAAACGCGTTTAGTCTGAGAAACATGGGTTTCTGTTTTCCATTTTCCAAAACTAGAAAACATGTTTAAGTATCGTTGTTTTTTATCTCAATTCACTATTCACCTTAGTAATATTATAAAAACATCATCAAAACACAAAAACAAATATTACAAACTAACCAACTAAATTATAAAATAACTAAAAAAATCTAATACGAGAAAAATAAAGAAATTAAAAAAATTAAAATATAATATCAAATAACGTTTTCTTCCGATATTTTTCTTTTCTGTCCGTTTTTGTTTGTTTTTTACGTTTTCGTCAGATTTTTTATGTTTTCATCCCTTTTTTTACATTTTCGTCAGCTTTATTACGTTTTCGTCTATTTTTTACATTTTTGTCCGATTTTTTGGGTTTTCGTTTGCTTTTTACGTTTTCGCCCGTTTTTAATTTTCTTGTCAGGTTTTTTAAGTTTTCATCCGATTTTTTTCATTTTCATCTGCTTTTTTATGTTTTCGTCCGATTTTTTACGTTTTCGTCCGTTTTTTTACGTTTTCGTCAGTTTGTTTAAGTTTTTGTCAGTTTTTTTAAGTTTTCATCCGATTTTTTTCATTTTCATCTGTTTTTTTACGTTTTCGTCGGGTTTTTAATGTTTTTGTCCCATTTTTTACGTTTTCGTCTGTTTTTTTACGTTTTCGTCAGTTTGTTTACGTTTTCGTCAGTTTTTTTAAGTTTTCATCCGATTTTTTTCATTTTCATCGGTTTTTTTACGTTTTCGTCAGATTTTTTATGTTTTCGTCCGATTATTTGCGTTTTCGTCCGTTTTTTTACCTTTTCGTCAGTTTCTTTACGTTTTTGTCAGTTTTTTTACGTTTTCATCCAATTTTTTATGTTTTCGTCCGTTTCTTTACGGTTTCATCATTTTTTTACGTTTTCGTCTAATTTTTTAAGTTTTCGTCTTTTTTTTTATGTTTTCGTCCGTTTTTTTTTACGTTTTCGATAGACTCTTTACGTTTTTGTTCGATTTTTTATGTTTACATACGTTTTTATACGTTTTTGTCTATTTTCTTACGTTCTTATCCGTCTTTTTACTTTTTTGTTTGATTTTGGATGTTTCCATCTCTTTTTATATAACGTAAAAATTCTGGCGAAAAAGTAAAAATCTGACAAAAACGTAAAAAAAACGGACAAAAATGTAAAAAACCGGACGAAAACGTAAAAAATCTTACGAAAACGTAAAAAATCTGACGAAAAAGTATGAAAACGGACGAAAACATAAAAAATCTGATGAAAACGTAAAAAAAATGACGAAAACGTAAAAACGCGAACGAAAACTTAAAAAATCTGACGAAAACGTAATAAAATGGACGAAAACGTAAAGCATCGAAGTAAAACTTAAAAAATCTGACGAAAGAGTAAAAAAACTGATGAAAACGAAAATATCAGACGAAAACTTAAAAAACCTAACGAAAACATAAAAATACGGACGAAAAAGTAAAAAATCTGACGAAAACGTAAAAAAATGGACGAAAACGTAAAAAAATCAGACGAAAACGTAAAGAATCAGACGAAAACGTAAAAAATCTAACGAAAACGTAAAAAAAACCGACGAAAGCATAAAATATCTGACTAAAACGTTAAAAAATGGCCGAAAACGTAAAAAAACTGACGAAAACGTAAAGAATCGGACGAAAACGTAAAAAATCTGACGAAAACGTAAAAAAGTGGACGAAAACGTAAAAAATCAATAAAAAACGTAAAACAACTGACGAAAACGGATTTTGGGGTATTTTAATTGAAAATAGGGGAAAACAAAAAAAAAGTGTTTTGTAGTTTTGTGTATTAAAGTTGGAAATATGAATTTTGTGTTTTGTAGAGAATTTTATTGGAAAACGCTAACTTGAACGCGATCTCTGTTTTCCTTGTTTTCTACAAAACATTTTGTGGAAAACAAGGGTGTTTTCCTTCAACTAAACGCACCCTTAGTGTTGCCTAAACTTTTTGAGAACTCATTTTACACTCTATCTATTTTGTTACCAGCTATCCCACAACGATCAAAGAGGCGAAATTTGGCTAGTTAAGATACAATTGGTACGTGTCACATGTGTTGCGAGTGCTATTATGTTGTTTGCCATAACATGAAAATTATGTAATTAAACATGTTACATAGTGTTCATATTATGGTGAAGAACTTATATAAGCTTTTAACATTTTGTTGAAATTTGCTACTTAATAAATGTTTTTCATGTGGCCTTTTAAGCACACTAAGCCGGCCAACATTTTTTTTAACCATTACATAATAATTCAAATACATTTAAAACATTACAAATAAAATGATTAAACTACTAATCTATCAACATATTTACTGTAACTTTTAGGGATAAAAATGCGAGCCCATGTATATTTTGATAAGTCCATTAATGGTCCAGATTTTCGTATAGTCCAACTACTAATCGATCAACACATTTACTACATGATGATGGATTAAATGGGTTGTTACAACTCACAAGTAAATGAGTTTTATGAATATTAAAGTTGGCACAATTAAGAACATTTAACTTACATTTGAAGGTTGGTTTGTTAATTTCAATTTCATAATAAAGAAATGTTTTTGGTTTTTAAAAGTTTTAAGACTTTTAAATATAAGTGTAATAAATACATTATAAAGTACTAGTAGTATAAATTTGTGTACATAACGTTCAAATTTTAATAAATGCATAACCCAACCCACTTAAATTATATGAACATCTAAAAAGGTATCTCTTATGAGAAAGTAGTATTACTCCATGTAATGACCGTTCTACCTTTCAGAAACCTACTAATTAGAACATAAAAATTCATATCAATCTTGACGTTAAATAGTATTTCTTGAAAGCTCAAAACATACATGTATGATATGAAACGTAACTTTATATATAGAGCTCTGTCAAGAATCAGAGTTTGTATCGAGTAGGAATGACAATGATGGAATTGAGACAAAAGCTCTGTCCAACCAGCGCTAGTGGGTGCCTTGTCTGAAGTCTCATTATTTTCTAAAAATGAAATACCAATGGACACAACACATATGAGGACCCTTGTTAAAACATTAAACTTACTTCTTAACCATTACTTGCTTCTTAATGTATACGCAACGAGGAGAAAGGGTTTTCTCATATTGAGTCCGTTATCTTTTAAAGCTTACTTTTACACTCTAATGATATGATTTATTCCACATCGATATAGAGACGAAATTTGGCTACTTAATATACCATTACATACAGGAGCATTAAGAGTTTTGATTGCTATTATGTTATCGACCATAATATTAGAGTTCTGTAATTAAACATGTTGTAACTTAGCTAAGCTCTTAGCTTTTTGTTATCCCACATCGATCAAAGAGACAAAAATTGGCTAGTTAATATACAGTTGCGTACTTGTCATATTTGTGTTGTGGTTTGCTATTATGTTGTTTACAGCAACAGGCCAGGAATACGTAAAGGTTATTACGTAATTCGTCTGATGCCGTAAACATCTTATATAAGATCATAACTTTTTGTTAATTTATTTGCTTGGCATATGGTATTGTATAAAATTCAGATTGGTTTTGTAGATGAGCAATGACAGATACTTCCCCCATTTCCAGTTTCTCATACGCAATTAGCCAATTATGCATCCGTAGAAAAAGGAAGCAAATACCCCCTAAGTTGTGCTCTGGCACAAATTCGAACACTTGATCAAATACACACCTTTATGAGCTCATTTACTTTAAAGACCGCAAAAATGAAATCTTCTACTGATCTTGAGCTAGATCGGACCAACAACCAGCCAAACCGTAAATTGTTTTTTCTGGTTTGATATTGTCTGGTTCATAGGTTTTGTTGGCTCAATCCACTCATACACCTCGAATGCAATCAAACATGAAACAAAACTAGTAGCAAGAAAAAAAAAAAAAAAAAAAACTCAATACAAATGGCTGCAAGTCCTCAATGAAACATACACCATCAGTACAAGTGTAGAATATTAGCTTTACATACTATAAAATTTAATAATTTGACAAACTGATTTAAGAAATCGGTTTTACAGCTTACATGAGAGAGAGAGAGAGAGAGAGAGAGAGAGAGAGAGAGAAACAACGTTATAGTTAAAGGGGCTGAGGACAATATGTGGAGCGGAAATCTTCACTTTATGTTACATGTAATCTACAGTTACCACGACTGAGAAAAAAAAAATGATACAATAATAGTTCAGATTAGCTTATTGCCTTATTTTTTTTTTGGTAAAGGGATTATACCCGGTGAATATATTAATAAAATGATTTTAAGTACATGAGGGAAGTGGTCGTGAGCCACTCCAAAAAACTACGTGCTTTGAACATTCTCAAAAAAACACGACAACCTACTAATCAGAAACAATAACAAAAGATATCAAAATAACCGTAGTTTCTAATTAGGCGCCATCACCATCTACGAAATCAATCAGCCGGTAGATTCCATATAGTCTTGAGCTTAGCCACTCTAGCATTCCTCTTGAACTTGATCGAAGCAAGTTTAAGTCTAACTGTGTCAAGAATTAAATTTACAAGCTGCTCCACACTCTTAGCACCAATATCATGTAACCTATTATTTCGCTCTTGCCAAACATAATACGATGAAGCAGCAACAATCAACCGCCCTACAATGCATATAACATTGTTCTTCCTAGCCATGGGTAATAACCACCTCATAATATCACTCCAAATATGTGAACCAATCTGAACATCAGCCTTTTGTACAACTTGGATCCACACTTGGGAAGAGAAGTTGCACGCAAAAAATAAATGGTCATGGGTATCCTGTTCAACCTTACAAAGCGGACAACGAAGAGAGCTTATTGCCTTATTGTATAGAATTATGTCACATAATAATAAGTGTTTAGGAATTGATGTTGCACTTTTCTGAATTATTTTGCTGTTCAAGAAATGTTTGTTACAAAAGTATTATAAAAAATAGTCTTTCAAAATTTACTTTTACACTCCAAATGATAATTTGACTTGACTATGGCTTAGCATGTATCAATTTTGTTACCGGTTATCCCACATCGATCAGAGAGTCAAAAGTTTTCTAGTTGATATACCATTGCAAATAGTGGCCATATGTGTTGCTATTGCTATTATGTTGTTTAGCTTACGTGAGATAATAATGTAATTGAACATGTTATTATTATCTTCAGTAACCCAACAAATTATAAAGACTCGGTAACTTTTTGTGAATATTACTTTCATATCATATGAATAACTACTTTTGTGAATACTTTCATATCATATAAAATTATAAATAACTACTTTTGTCCCAATTTTTGTGAATATAATTTTGGTATCATATATATACTATATTTGTCCCACATCGATCAAAAAGACAATATTTGGCTAGTTAATATACTAGCCAATGCCCACTTAACGTTATGTGGCTGCAACAGCAAGGAGAAAACCTTTCCTTGTTAGAGGTATTGTGGTTGTGTATAGTCTTAGAACGACTAAACAAATATTTAAAGATTGTTCAGATTTTCATAAAAAAATCAAACTCCAAACTCTTCTATCTCAGTTTAGCACACATTAAGTAATAATGGTTAATATATTTTTTCATAAGCTCATGATATATATATATATATATATATATATATATATATATATATATTTTGAAAGGCAACATAACATTGAACCTCGAAAGAGACCAAATTACAATACAAGGCGCCCCACTTAATAATCAAGATAATTAAAAGAGGGTGAGGCCCAAAAGAGAATTGACAATACAAACCAAAAACAAGAACAAAGACAAAACTCCTACCATAGCGAATTAGCGATACAAAGTAGCTAGCTCGAATAAAACAGGAGCTAAATCACAGACTCACAATATATAGACCAACCCAATGCCACTTGAAAGTAACTCTAAATAATGTTGTCCACAGTTGGAGCATGAAGACTAGAATCCTATCTTTGACTGCAAAAAAAGTCACCATATGCAGGCACCAACACATGTTCCCATTTACCCACAAAAAACCATGTTCCCATTTTCCAAAAATAAACACCTGTTCCCATTTTTCCTATTAGATTAATATATCAACATTCCAAGAACTGGTTCCAAAAGCGCATAAATGACAACATAACAATGACAGTATACAGTATCCCACAACACAAATGAAGACCATGAAATCAGCCCCACTAACACAAACCAATCAAGGGCACTAGACAGACATAAAAACATTCGAAAAAGGTCGGGCGAACCCACTAACCAATGTAGATGCCTCAAGACTCACTGCGACCCAAGACCACCCATTAAATATTAACTGGAACAGAAGTCACTATATCACTGTCACAAACCGAATCATATTGCCATGAAATTACATGGGTTGCACAATGCATACTGAGCCCACTATTGATGTCTAAATACTATGCCGAACTCAAAGAACATATCAATCAGACTCGAGGAACTGCAACTGCTCAAAAGACACCAAATGATTAATGCAGATGAATATTTTGAGGATCACGAACCCATTGTTGCCAATTTATTGCTTTATATTTCTTTGATCGTCTAAGTATCCATTCGAAGCTTTTGATTTGAATATCTTGTACAATCTTATTAACACTTGAGACTTTATTGCCGAACACACGAGCATTTCTCTCTTTCCAAATGAAGTAACTGGAAGTCCAAATTACCGCTTGCCAAATAGACAATAGAAAGGTAGGAACATTAACATATCCACTATGAGATAAAATCTCATCAATAGTAAAAATGTTAGCATTCCCCGCCTTCCACCAATTGAATAATTTGGACCACACGCTCATTGCTAAATCACAAGTGACTAAGCAATGAGCACATGACTCCACACTATCGTTGCAAGATGCACAAAGAATCGAATCCAAGTCAATGCCTCTTCTATCAAGTTCCACACGTACCGGAAGTCTCCCTTGGCGAGCTCTCCACACGAAAACATTGACCTTCTTAGGCACTAATTTGTTCCAAAGTGTCTCGTGACCGCCCCTATCCACTTGAAGAGTTTTCTCCTCAATCAAACTCGTAAGCGTTTTGACTTTGAACTCGCCATCATCATCGAGTGCCCACCTCCATCTATCCCTACAAGTGTTAGAAACAACAACATTCCGCAAAACATCGATTAAATCATCATATTCCCTACAAACCCTACCCCTAATAATCCTATTCCACTCCCACGCCCAAGTCCACCCATTATTTTCCCAATAACCCTTGTCCATTACACTACCCTCTTTTCTACTATCCATATGATACAATCTTGGAAATCTATCTTGAAGTCTTCTATGGTCCACCCATCTATCCTCCCAAAACCTTATTTCCCTCCCATTACCTAGCACCCCCAAACACGAAGATGTGAAATCAACCTCAATCCGGTCAAATCTCAACACCAATGTTCATAATATCGGTCCAAACTCCCCTCCCCCCCCCCCCCTCGTTACCCCCCCCCCCCCCCATGGCTCACGTGAAGATCACCTAGACCTCCACAAACCCCATGAATACTTTTAATAACCTTAGCCCATAGCCCCCCACCTTCCGTCTTAAATCTCCACCACCATTTACCCAACAACGCCAAATTTTTTGCCTTAAGAGAACCCACATTTAATCCCCCGTCCCCAAAAGGAGCAAGAATCGAATCCCATTTGACCCATGAAATTTTATTACCCTCCCCATTCCCACCACAAAAAAAGTTTTTCCTAATACACTCAAGAGTTTTTATAACACTCATAGGTACGCGGAACATAGAGAAATAGTACAATGGCAAGCTACCGAGGACTGACTTAACCAGTGTTAGACGACCCCCGAACGACATCGTTTTCGCTTTCCAATCGGCTAACCGATTTTTGAATTTGTCCACGACGGGTTTCCAGGCATTCACCCGACTCATGTTTTCACCAGTTGGTAACCCCAAATACGTAAAAGGAAATTCCCCGGTATCACAACCAATCCAATTAGCCATAATTCTCAATTCCTCATCACTAACACCCAAACCGTATATTTTACTTTTATTATAGTTCACCCATAATCCCGATACTTCTTCGAAACATCTAAGTATACACATAAGAGATCTAGCATTCTCTTTATTCCACTCTCCGAAAAAAATGGTATCATCCGCGTATTTTAAATGAGAAACCGTGACTTGATCCGACCCGACCTTAACTCCTCTAAAAATGTCTTTTTCCACTGCTTCACTGACAATAGCGTTTAACCCCTCCGCCGCCAAAATAAAAAGAAAAGGTGCTAGTGGGTCACCTTGTCTAACGCCTCTTTCGATTCCGAATTCCTCCGATGGAGAGCCATTGACTAAAATGGAAGTTGAAGATGATTTGAGACATGCTTCAACCCATTTGCACCATTTATTCTCGAATCCCATCTTTCTCATGAGCTCATGATATATTTTACGTGTAGTTGTAAATTAACTCTGATAATCATTTACAAATTATTAATAATTACTTTATAACTCCCAAAAATTATTAACTCGAATTTATATTCTAAGAAAATTTATCATTTTCATAGTAATTATTATATATACTAAAAGGGGGAATCGTTACTGTAGCAAGCACTGTAGCAGCTACAGTGCTTGCTACAATGGACGAAACAGTAGTTTTGTGAGTCCGGTACTATTACAGTACTGTTCATTCGATTTTTTTTTTCTTTTTTTTTAAGCATGTACTGTAGCAGTATTGTTCATCCGTTTTTTTTTCTTCTTTTAATTTTATTTTTAGACCACCTCAGGTTATTTTTAATTTCAAAGTTAGTCTCAAAAGACTAACTTTAAAAAAAATAGTACTTACGTTTATCGATCTTTTGCAAATTTATTGGTTAATAACAAAAATAATTTTGTTCAATCGTTTTAATTCGAGTTTAGATTAACCACAACACTTCAGCAATAATTTTTTTTCAAACGTTTTATTTCAAGTTTATATTAACCACAACATATCCGCAGCAACGCGCGGGTACCCCCGCTCGTATATACTAAATGTGGGGAGGTTGTTGGGTGCGACCACTGTAGCTGCTACAGTGGTTGCTACAGTATTTTTTTTAAGTACTAACGGTCGTTAGCTATTTAACGGTTGTTAACTAACGACCGTTATCTTTAACATTTAAAAAAAAATTGTACGCATTTTGTCCTTCATATCAGCGGTTCATTGTAAATTTAGTCTTCACATAATTTACATAAATGGTCCTTCATGTTATACATCAATTGCAAATTTAGTCCTATTTGTACAGTACTAACAGCCGTTAGTTATTTAACGGCTGTTAACAAACGACCGTTACTTTAACATTTAAAAAAAATTACGCACTTTTTCCTTCATCTCAACGGTTCATTGCAAATTTAATCCTCACATAATTTACATAAATGGTCCTTCATGTTATACATCAATTGCAAAGTCAGTCCTAGGTAACTAACTTCACGTTAAGTAGCTAACAACAATAAAAGAATTTCGCAGCAACGCGCGGGTATCAACACTCGTTTGTACTATTTAATAGGTCTATTAATACATTCATTAAAGTGTTGTATAATTTGCTCAACATTAAGAAGCTCTTGTAGACTTGTAGCATAGACTTAAAAATCAATTTGCTCCGTTATGTCCCTTTTCACGAAGTTAAGATTTGACATGTCTATTTTTAAGTCAGTCTTTGAATCCATGTATACTATACACAATGGAACGAGTGGTGTAACTAAAACTTGTTGAGTATCTTAACCATTGTTTGCTTCTTTATTTATAAGCAACGAGGAGAAATTAAAGGGTTTCTCATATCGAGCCCATTATCTTTGAGAACTTATTTTTACACTAGTGATATTTTGACTTGACTATGACATGTATCTATTTTGTTATCAGTTATCCCACATCGATCCAAGAGGCAAAATTTAGCTAGTTGATAAACAATCGCCTACAAAAGTTGTATGTGTTGTGGTTGCTATTATATTGTTTAGCCTAACATAATGATCGCGTAAATAATCATGTTACACGATCCACATGATAGCCTACAACTTATATAGGCTCTTAACTTTTTGTGAATGCAATTAACAACTTTTTGTGAATATAATTTTGGTATTACAGTAAACAACATTTTGTGAATGTAATTAAACGAGATAAGCGCTTTGCCCAAACTTTTATTTTTTGTTTATATAATTTCAAGTGTTACTCAATTCATGTTTAATGACATTAGGCATTAGTTTAACTGATTGATCTCGCGATTAACATGTGAGAGATAAATCGCGCAATGCTATTACTATGATAAAGGAACATGAGGACAAATGTATAATGAAAAGTGAAAAACTTCAATTTATTTTGCTTGTCCTCCACCATCAAACCACCATCAGTAAAAAATGACATTGTAGTTTAGATTAGCTTATTCTATGAGAATAAGATGTCACTTGTCGTAGGAGGTTTAAGAGGTGTGTGGATTAGCTTGTTTACTTCTAAACTATTAGGCCAAATAAGCGAGTTTATTAATTTTTTTTATTTATTTTTTATTTTATTTTTAGTTATCCGACATTGACCAGAGAGACAAAATTTGGCTAGTTAATATACATTTGCGTAAATGGCACGTACATATGCGTTGTGATTGCTATGTTGTTTACCACAACATGTGAGAGTCACATTATTAAAATGTTACTTAACTCTCTCGTGCTCTTAACTTTTTGATACCATAGTAATCAACAGTTTATGAGTGTAACTAAATGAGAGTCAAAAGTGTAGTTATGATACGCAGAACTTTTATATAGACCAGCCGAATGACCGTGCTATGCGGCGGCAAAAGTGAGGAGAAAACTTTTTCTTGCCAGATAGATGAAAATACCGAAGAGGTATTGTAGTTGTTCTACAGTCGTAGAACATCAGAAAAATATTAAAAGAATGTCCAAATTTTCAAGAAATTTTAAGCACCGAGCTCTTTTATCTTAATTTAGCACACATTAAATAAAACATTGTAAATATTTTTTTGGTTGGCCCATTGATGTGAGTGTGACCCGAGATGTCGGGTTGGGTTGGCCTGGTGGAGCCTGCACTTCAAAGGGTCAAGAAATGAAGAAATGTTGTTTCAAAAGTTAAAGATTATTGGGCCTTTTGACGTCTTTAAATTTTGATGATTTGAAAATTCGATTTAACCGAACCGTTCTCACGGCTAACATGAGAACAAGAAATTTATTTCTTCCCACCATTGAGCTACAATCGCTGGAATAAATAAAGTTATTTAGACTAGCTTATTATATAAATTAAAATGAGAGTAAATTACATGGTTCGTCCCTGTGATTTGGTCAAAATTCCTAATTCAGTCCCTATCTTTTTAATTGCGCCAATTGAGTCCTTATTCTGAAACTATGTAACACTGTTAGTCCTTATCGCTAACAATCGTTATCTTCTCCGTTAACTCCTAGTCCTCAAGTGACAAAGTTAGTCCACATTAACCAAACGACCATTTGAAACGTTAGTCCTTTTACTAACGATCGTTTCTAATTAACTCAAAATTTGGTATTCTTACACGTTTTATACGTTTTTGCCCGTTTTCTTACGTTTTTTTACGTTTTCGTCCGTTTTTATACGTTTTCCTCCCATTTTTTTACGTTTTCGCCCGAATTTTTATGTTTTCGTCCGATTTTTTACATGTTCGTCCATTTTTTTACGCTCTCGTCCGTTTTTTTAAATTATCCTCTGATATTTTATGTTTTCATCCGTTTTTGTACGTTTCCTCCATTTTTTCATTTTCCTCCGATTGTTTTACGTTTTCCTTTGATTTTTTATGTTTCCGTCAATTTTTTTATGTTTTCCTTCGGTTTTTTTTTATTTTACTTTTTCATCTGATTTTTTTACCTTTTCGTTTGATTTTTTTACATTTTCATCCGATTTTTACCTTTTTTTTCCGTTTTTTTTACGTTTTCATCTGTTTTTTTTTACATTCTCCTCCGTTTTTTACGTTTTCATCCGTTTTTGTACGTTTTTGTTTGTTTTTTTTTACATTCTTCTCTGATTTTTTTACGTTTTCCTTCGATTTTTTACTCTTTCGTCATTTTTTTTACATTTTTGTCCGTTTTTCTAAGCTTTCATCTGTATTTTTACCTTTTTCTCTGAGCAAAACAAAAAAACGGAGGAAAACATAAAAAAAAAATAGACGAAAACTGTTGGGAATTATACTTTGAGTTGATATTGACAAATATGAAGACAGAGGAAGAAACTTGCAAAGAAAAAGATTACAGCATATCTTTTATTATTCTAGTTTATTCCTTGTAACCCTAGTATCTCTATTATATAAAGAGATACAGGGAAATATGTTTTATAGGTCTTCCACAATGTAAAATCAGAAAAACGTGTGTGTAAGTCTAGGGCTGGAAAAACGCCTAGACTAGTGTACAGGTGTTTTATGGGAAACACCTAGGGTAGATTGTGTTAAGCCTCAACTATCTTAGATAGCTGTTAGGATGTAACCGTGCTACACTTGATCACGTAGCATTGGGGCTTTGGTGTATGTTAGAGTAGAGATGATGACGAGAAACCTTGTTAGTAATAATAAAGATGTTTTGTTTATTCCGCTGCGTACATGTTCTTTATCTTTATTATTGTGCAATCCCTAGATGAGGTCTAACAAACCTCGAGCTATAAAAGATCTATCAATTGGTATCAGAGCCATGGGGCTCGTGATCGTGGGATTAAACAAGGTTTGGTTTGTCGAAGATGGAAGAAAATTAGAATCTGGTTCGTATCTTAAAAACTCACTGCAAGGCTGTTTTCAAAGGGCGATATCTCCTTCGTTAACCGTTGGATCGGGCTGAAATTTTTATTGGAGCTTCTCAACATATCAAGGAAGAGTTCCACCAGAGGGATCTTCGATCTGAGCTTCCAATAAAAAGATACAAATTCTTGAAAACTGCTGCGCAGAGATGTATATTGTTTCGAATTTTTAGGGTTTCTAGTGACTCTAAAAAGTGTCACTAAAGGCTAAAAAGTGTCGTCTTCTGGATCTGCTATACATGCTTCTACTGGTACTTTCATTAGACTTGGTGAGCAAGTTTTAAAACCTGTGATGAACCCTAATGATGATGCTGGAACGAGTTATGATGAACCCTAACGATGCAAGAATGATGGTTAATAAGGTTGGTCGATTTTATGTTGAAGACAGTTACAAGAAAGATTATTGGAGAATGCTCAATAATTCATATTACTGGTTTAATGTTTGATTAAGGTTCACAGATCTTAAAGTCTGATGCCTTAATAAAACCCTAACTTGTCTGTGATTTATTGGAGATGAATTAGGGTTTCTGTTTCTCATGTAATATGATGTTGATTTTGTGAGCTGATTATCTGTGGTCGTGAGTTGATTCTTAAGGATCAAAGACTGAGGTTCGTGGAGCTGTGAATAAGGTTACTGGCGGTGGTCCTATATGTTGAAGGGTCTGCTATCTAATTCAGTTTGTGGGACAACTAGTTGATGCTATGTTGCTTTATTCACGAGTTCTTTATTCCCACTGCTAGGTTTAAAGGTTACCACTGCTGCGTTATACGTTTCCACTGCAAGTTGACAGTTACCACTACAAGCTTAATCATTACCACTGCTGTGTCGATTTTTCCCACTGCCCGTATATAATGTTACCACTGCTACGTACTGCTCATTCTACGTTTCCACTGGTAGTATAAAAGTTTCCACTGGTAGTATAAAAGTTTCCACTGCTGCTTATTCGTTTCCACTGCTCGGGTTAAATAAGTTAGCATTGCTCATTGTATTATTAAATACTGCTTGTGGTACTTGTGATACGCTGCTGTGAAAAGAGATGGTATGATTAATGACATTCGTGATGGTGATTATAAGAGTATGATTGGTATTTAATTGATTTCACATCGTGGGTCGGTGGTTTTTGTATTCAAAGATTGATTATGGGTCAGACATATGCATGTGTTAATCTTCACGTGGGTTTGTACAACATTGATATTTAAAGGAAGGCATTAAAAACGGTGATGGACATTGATGATACTACTGGTCATGCACATGTTTTTGTATCTCAATTTGGTATTGAGATAACACACACATATTTGGTTTTGGACTTCATGCTATTTGTTGATACTAGTGATTTTTATAGGCATGAGTTGCAAGCAGTGAGGGGAAGCGCGCAATATGGATTATACACACAGAAGGTTGTTGGTTTATACACACACAAGAGTTATGGTTTTTGGATTATTGGTTCTTAACAGATTATAAAGGCTCATTTTTATTTGTTCTAATTGGTTACGAAGAAAGGTTTTTATCACCTATTTGATGATGAAGTGGAGTTTCACAGGTTTGTGTTTTATCATACCTTTTTCAGTTGGAGGTAACTTGTTCGTTCGTTCAGGTGACTACGAATTGGCAAAACACTTGAAGGAGTTACGTTATTGTGCTCAGTGATTTTTTGTCAAGAGGTTGCGATCTCCCTATACGTGAAGTATACGTTCGAAGTCATTTTTAGTACAAGATATAAGGCACAAGTTTGGGTGGTTCTACTTCAGCATCAAGTTGGTTATACTTAGTTTTCTTCATCAGTAATCATTACATGGAGCCTACATTCAACAAATGGTTAACATATGGGTTTCAGGGGAAGCTTAATGTTTAAATGTTTAATCATTTATGTGCTACATCGAGGTGAAGGTTTTTGCTACTGATGGTTTTGATTTCTATTGTTTCAAGTACATCTATAGATGCGGAAAACTTAATGGTGGGCGAGTTAGAAACATTGGAAAGATGGATTGGACGTGTAATATTGATTCGTGGTTGTGAAGATCAAGGTTGCATACATTTGTCCCCTATTTGATGATGACAAAAAGGGGAAGAAGATTTACATGATTGCAGCTTGAAGATCCTTGATGATATGCATGGTTTGAGGGGAAGACGACATCTTTCATATACTTGGTTTTGTCATATCAACTAGGGGAAGATTGTTGGGAATTATACTTTGAGTTGATATTGACAAATATGAAAGATGAAGGACTTATGGAGACAGGGGAAGAAACTTGCAAAGAAAAAGATTACAGCATATCTTTTATTATTCTAGTTTATTCCTTGTAACCCTAGTATCTCTATTATATAAAGAGATACAGGGAATATGTTTTATAGGTCTTCCACAATGTAAAATCAGAAAAACGTGTGTGTAAGTCTAGGGCTGGAAAAACGCCTAGACTAGTGTACAGGTGTTTTATGGGAAACACCTAGGGTAGATTGTGTTAAGCCTCAACTATCTTAGATAGCTGTTAGGATGTAACCGTGCTACACTTGATCACGTAGCATTGGGGCTTTGGTGTATGTTAGAGTAGAGATGATGACGAGAAACCTTGTAGCAATAATAAAGATGTTTTGTTTATTCCGCTGCGTACATGTTCTTTATCTTTATTATTGTGTAATCCCTAAATGAGGTCTAACCACCTCGAGCTATAAACGATCTTATCAAAAACATAAAAAAATTAGAGGAAAACGTAAAAAACAGAGGAAAACTTAAAAAAAAATGGACAAAAACGTAAAAAATCAGAGGAAAACGTAAAACAACGGACGAAAACGTAAAAAAAATAGACGAAAACATAAAAAAAATTGGAGGAAAACTTAAAAAACGTAGGAAACGTAAAAAACGGATGAAATCGTAAAATATCAGAGGAAAACATAAAAAAAACGGACGAGAGCGTTAAAAAATGGACGAAAATGTAAAAAATTGGACAAAAACATAAAAAATCAGACGAGAGTGTAAAAAAACGGATGAAAACGTATAAAAACAGACGAAAACGTAAAAAACCGTAAGAAAACGGGTGAAAACGTATAAAACGTGTAAGAAAACCAAATTTTGAGCTCATTAGAAACGATCGTTAGTAAAAGGACTTACGTTGCAAACGATCGTTTGGTTAATGGACTAACTTTGCCACTTGAGGACTAGGAGCTAACGGAGAAGATAACAATTGTTAGTGATAAGGACTAACAGTGTTACATAGTTTCAGAATAAGGACTCAATTGGCACAATTGAAAAGATAAGGACTCAATCAGGGATTTAGCCCAAACCACATGGACGAACCATGTAATTTACTCTTAAAATGATATATAAGGTATTGTAGGAGGTTAAAGAGGTGTGTGCATGGATTATGGCTAAATGTCCGTTTTTTAAGCCGGACCGGACCGTACCGAACCGGATCAAGACCGAAATTCAGAAAAATCCTAGATCGAGACCAGCTCGAATGTGGTCAGTCTGGTCTCGATTGGTTTTGTCAGTCGGTTCAATCCATCCGGTCCGTTTGCTCACCCTTATTGTGGATTAGCTTATTTAGACGGTTTATTAGGTTATCAACTTGATTGTACGTTGAAGTTGCCTAACTAATGTGACTGATATAAAGCGAGTTTGCAACTTTTTTTTTAACTTCAAAAAAATAAAAAATAAAAAAGGCCAATTAAACAAACTAATTTAAACAACCACTTAATGAATGGAACTTTATTCACTTTGGTTTAATTATAGTACTGTACTACTATTTATAATTGTATAAAAGTTTGAATAACACGATGAGTGTAGACTTATATAATCGACTTAAAAGTCAATTTGCCAGTCGTTATCTCCCTTTTCATGAAATTAAGAGTTTTCCCACATAGATCAAGGTGACAAAATCTTGCTAATTAATATACTATTGCACACATTGGGAATATGTGTTGCGATTGCTATTACGTTGTTTAGCAAACATGAGAGAGTAATGTACATGAAAATGTTACATCTCTCTCTGGTATGTTCAAACAACCTATATAGGCTCTTGACTTTTTATGAAATATATTATTAAACGACTACTTTTTGGGAAAGTAACAAAACGAGTGTAGTTATGATCCATGCTTCGTTGCTGTGATTCAAGTGTTATTACTTATGCCTAATGACATTAGACATTAATTATTGTAATAACCTATTATCCACTTCTTACTAGCTCATTATTTAGATTTACCCAAAAAAAATACTCTATAGTTACTTAGGGACTAGGGTCTAATATTGTTCTTGATTTTTGGTTTGACAACGTTATGATCCATGCTTCGTTGCTGTGATTCAAGTGTTATTACTTATGCCTAATGACATTAGACATTAATTATTGTAATAACCTATTATCCACTTCTTACTAGCTCATTATTTAGATTTACCCAAAAAAAATACTCTATAGTTACTTAGGGACTAGGGTCTAATATTGTTCTTGATTTTTGGTTTGACAACGTTAAGGGTATGTTTGGCAAAAGTAACTATTGTTGAAGTTGAAGATTATAAAAAGATGTTATTTTTATAAGCTATATGAAGTAGCATTTGGTTTTAGGAGATTACGAAAGATTATTTTTATTTTTTTAAAATCTCTTATAAGTTATGTCTTACAAACAAAAATTATTTTTCAAGTAGCATATTTAAAAAAAAAAATAAAAATAAGCATAATCTTTTAACAATCTTGTATGCCAAACATCAAAAACATTTATAGCATCTATATCTATACTCAGTGTTGGCGGCCGATATATCACTGATATATCGCTTATCGGTGGTCCACCGCCACGATATTTGGCATATCGGTCAAATATATCGGTCATGGTCAAAATCGGCCAAAATCGGTCAAAATCGGCCATTGGCGGTCAAGATCCGGTCAAAATCGTTTTTTTTTTTTACTAAATCTGATGTTTCCGGCGATTAATCCGGTCAACGGTCAAGATCCGGCCAACGGTTGTTTAAGAAGATAAAAGCTGGAAGAAATATGTTTTGAAAAGAAGAATGAATCAAAGATGTACCGTTAGAGCAAGAGGTGTGGTGTTGGTGTTTGTGTTGCGTTTTTTTTTTCTCAGATCTTGGGAAGAAGAAGACCAACATGTGGTGTTGGTGTTGGGTTTTTTTGGCTTGTAATTGTATAATGAATATTTGTGGCTTGGTGGTTTTCCTTATTTACATGTTTGGTCCTTGTAATTATAACTTGTCTTATATACCAAAGGTTTAGGGTAGAAAATGGGCCGGACCTTTTATCTATTCCAAACGAAATTTGGGCTGCTAAAAGGCCTATCCGAAATTTTGCAACATTTATATAAAATATATAATTAAAAATATTAAATATAATAATTAAATTTTATAAATATGCATATAAAATATATAAATACTTTAAAAAAAATAAATTTCTTTATAATTTATGGTCTCCGATATATCACTGATATATCGCCGCCATATCGGTCTTGGCGCTTGGCGGTGGTCGACCGCCGAGGTACCGCCGAGCGATATTTACAACACTGTCTATACTACATATAATAGACAAATGACTCTCTCTTCAAAAATTCAAATGTACAAAAAATTATTCAATGTTTACAACACTTTAAAGCAATGATTTTTCAGAATTACAACAAGCAAAGCATTAAGTACAATGAAAACAAGCATAACTCGAAATTCAGACAAAAATCTTACAATTATACATTAAATGACATTTAAAACACCCCTTGACCTATAATTACAATTACTTAAACATAATGTACAACCTTCCATATAATGCCTCCATATAAAACCTGAAAATGAGCCAATTTAGACTATATTATTAACACAAGATTAAATAAGCTCACAACAATCAAAATAAATCAAGGACATCAACAATACCGTGAGCTTAGCTCACGGTGTGACCCAACTCGACACACAAACACACTCTCGATACCATTTTTAGTTTTCAACCATTTTTACTTATCAAAACATTAAAACTCGTTTGTTTATAACTCGAAACAAAAAGATTGGTCATGAGTTTGACTCGTGACTGAGTCAACTCGCGCGTGGTGCTCGCGTTTCTTACCTTGGCTTGTAGATATATTAATTTGAGGGTGATAGGAGTGGTGGTGACGGGTTGTTGACGGCGGTGTAGCAATAAAAGAGGGTGGTGAGTGGTTATTAGGGCGCGTGTGGTATAGTAGGTTAAAGAGGAGGTGATGGTGGTTGTTTTGGTGGTGGAGGTGAGATGGTAGAAGTGGCGGTGATGGTGGTTGTCGGGTGTTGCAGGCCGGCGGCTTCAAGAGAAGAGAAAGAGAGGGTGTTGTGTTGAGATTAATAGTTAATGAAGATGAGATGAGTTTTCTGAAGGAGGGATAAGGCAGGCCAGTGAGTATGGTAGGCGGATGTTTCAACGTGATATGTGTTTAGGGTTATATGAAATGACTAGAAATTAGGGTATCATGTATTTAATAAAGTTGGCCCGGGTATAATATATTAAGTACGTGGATTGGATTTTATGTCTTGGGCTTCAATAAAATGTGTAGACTTGATTAATGATTGGGCTTTTGAACCGAGAATTCATTTGTTTAACGGGCTGATGGATTGCATAACTGGATTGACATAATGGACTATCAAGCTATGTATTTCAAAATTTTTTGATACATGAGTTTTGATAATATCTTACTATATTATAAAACATTAAGGCCTACTAATTAAAATAAAAATACTAACCTTAAATACAATAAATGAAACATTATGTACATAAATCTATGAACGGACAAAATGGGCTCGAGCCCGAACTGGCACGGGCCAAACGAAATTCTTGATATCCGTAAATTTATTGTTAAAAACGCCATAATAAACAAAAATACATGATTCACCAAAAAAATTTATTTCAGGGTACCCGCCGCCGCAACGCGCGGGTACCCTGCTAGTCTATACTACATTATAAAGCATTTGACACTTACTACAAAAGGAAGTCTTAAAATTTTAAGACCAAAAACATTACGATTAAAGGAAAAGTAGAAAATTAATGTAAAATATGAAAATTTAAGTCTAATTTAAACCATATGTAACCCCCTCCAATAATTATACATTTTAATGAAAGTGTTTATAAGAAAAACTCACTATTAACCATCAATTTAATGCTAATATTTGAAAAATAAAAGTGTTAACTATTTACACTATTAATAATTTAGACGTTCTAATTTTGAAAAACATACTTCTAATACTTTATAATATTTGGAACATGCTAGATAAGGAAATTTAAAATGAAAAATATTTGTTCGCCACAAAATAGTCACCGGGTACCCGCCGCCGCATTGCGCGGGTACCCTTCTAGTTACTTATAATAGAGGAAGACACTTCCATCTTCTTTAGTATTTTAAGACCATCATTAATACAATTTTAAGCAAATACAACTTTGAAAGCAGTATTTACAAGTATCTAAAGCACATATAAAACTAAAAACACATTACTCATATATTACAATTAATACACTATTAAAAACACCCATTCATTCAAAAATACAAGTGAAAAAGCATAATTTACAAGTAGTTGAAGCACAAATAAAACTAAAAAAACACTATTGAACACATGCAATTAATACACAATTTAATTCACCCATTTTTTAAGTACACCAAAGATACCTATTTTTTGAAACTTGTCACATATTTAGTCCCTAATTTGGATGGCCGTTAGTTTATCCGTTAAGTTATTTGCACTGTTAGTCATTCATTAATATTTTTTGCACCGTTAGTCCTCATTTTCTAAAAAAGTCCTCATTTTTTGCACAGTTAGTCACTCCATTAATATTTTGCACCGTTATCAATCTTTTTACGTTTTCGTCTATTTTTGAACGTTCTCATCCATTTTTTTAACTTTTCCGTCCATTTTTTTACGTGTTTGTCAATCTTTTTACGTTTTCGTCCATTTCTTACGTTCGCGTCCATTTTTTTTACGTTATCGTCTATTTTTTACGTTTTTGTCAACCTTTTACGTTTTCGTCCATTTTTAACGTTCTCGTCTGTTTTTTTTTACGTTTTGTCCGCTTTTTTACGGTTTAGTCTGTTTTCTTATATTTTAATATGTTTTTTTTTATGTTTTCGTCCGTTTTTTTTACGTTTTTGTATGTTTTCTAATATTTTTATCTGTTTTCGCATTTTTTTTACGTTTTCGTCTATTTTCTGTGATTAGGTAAGTATACTACGAGAAAACTTGACATTTGATAAAAATGTTTCTGTGTCAATTTTAAATCATGATTTTGACCCCTTTCTGGTCTGAATCATCAAAAGTGTAAAACACGAAAGTTGTCCGGAATGATGTTTTACATCAAGATATTAACAGATTAAAACGTATGGAAATGTGAAAAAAACTGACGAAACATGTAAACATGGACAAAAACATATAAAAATGTGAGAAAAATGGACGAAAACGTAAATATATTCATATAGTTTTCTCCTCTAAGACATATATACTAGCCGGTGAGCCCGATTAGATAGTAAACAACCCTTGTTTTGCATTTTTCAGGTTAAATCATGATTTATACTTTTGATGATTCGGACCAGAAAGGGTTCAAATCGTGATTTATAATCGATACAGAAACATTTTTATCAAATGTCAAGTTTTCTTTTAGTATACTTACCTAATCACAAAAAAAAACAAGCGAAAACGTAAAAAAAATGGACGAAAACGTTTAAAAACATAAGAAAACAGACAAAAACGTAAAAAAGCGGACGAAAACTTAAAAAAATGGGAGAAACGTTAAAAAATGGACGTGAACGTAAAAAATGAACGAAAACGTAAAAAGATTGAAAAAAACGTAAAAGAATGAACGAAAACTTTAAAAAAACGGACGAGAACGTAAAAAAATAGACGAAAACGTAAAATGATTGACAAAAACGTAAAAAATTGGACGAAAACGTTAAAAAACGGACGAGAATGTAAAAAATGGACGAAAACGTAAAAAGATTGACAAAAACGGGAAAAAAAGAACGAAAACGTTAAAAAAAACTGACGAGAACGTAAAAAAATGGACGAAAACGTAAAATGATTCACAAAAACGTAAAAAGAAATGGACGAAAACATTAAAAAACGGGCGAGAACGTAAAAAATGGGCGAAAACGTAAAAAGATTGAAAAAACGTAAAAAATTGAACGAAAACGTTAAAAAATGGACGAAAACGTAAAATGATAGACAAAAATGTAAAAAAATTGACGAAAACGTTAAATAATGGACAAGAACGTAAAAAGATCGATAACGGTGCAAAATATTAATGGAGGGACTAATGGTTCAAAAAATGATGAATTTTTTAGAAAATAAGGACTAACGGTGCAAAAATATTAACGAAGGACTAACGGTGCAAATAACTTAATGGATAAACTAACGGCCATCCAAATTAGGGGCTAAATGTGTGACAAGTTTCAAAATATAGCTATCTCTGGTGTAATTAAAATAACTTAAGGAATAAACTTGCAATCAGAGTAAACCACAAGGACCATTCGTGTAATTTTGTCTAGTTATTATTTATGGGTCTGATATTCTTCTTCAACTTTGTTTCGACTTCATTATGTAGACTTGTAGCATAGACTTGAATATCAATTTGATCCATTTTCTCCTTTTTCATGACGATAAGATTTGGCATGCGATAATCTTATTTGCAAGTCAATCTTTGAATGTGGATATACCGAAAACAATGAAATGAATGATGATGTAACTTGAACTTGTTCAGTATCTTGACCGTTACTTTATTCTTTATGTTTAAGCAATGTTCGAAAGCCGTTTTTTAGTCGACCGATTTCAGAGTGATCAAATGGTTGGAACACTCGATGGAGAAAGCATTTCAACATGTGCAGTTTTAATTTGTGCTAATTCATGGAGTAAAACACATGGCTAAACCCTATGCAACTCAAGACGGCGAGAATAATTCATAAGCTAGTGAAAAGCAAACTCATTTTATCTCATATCAACCATCGTACTATAAAAGTCAGTTTGGTTTTCATTTTCCAAGTTCAATATTGACTTGACATGTTATTCTATAAAAGTCAGTTTGGTTTTCATTTTCCAAGTTCAATATTGACTTGACATGTTATTCTACAAAAGTCAGATTGGTTTTCATTTTCCAAGTTCAATATTAACTCATTACACTGAAAAAGATTGAATGGGTAATCATAAATGACAAAAATAACATACAACTTTATATACGTTTAAACATGGGTTGTGTTAACTCAACCCTCTGGCTCGCATATTTTATTCCCTTTGTCACCTTGTCCCCTCTCTTGTCCCCATTTTATTTCATTATAAGACAGTTTTTTGTCAGTTTCTGTTCCGTATTTCTGATAGTTTTAAGCGTTTGACTTATTAAACTTTATATTTTATGTTCCACACATTCAGGTTTATAGCTTTTTGATATAAACAAAATTAAAAAAAAAAAAAAAAAAAAAAAAAAGGAGGGTCCGGATAAAAATTTTGGGAAGGTTGGGATATCACATGCCTTAAACATTTCTCGATCAATCCAAAAGAAATTATAAAAAAGATTAAAAATTAGACCTTGAACATCTTGAAGCACAAACCCTAACATTATGAAACTCTAACCATGCACTATAACGGAGCAAGAAAATGACCTGATACAAGGATAACCTTGTTGATATATGGAATCATTTGAAACCAACAATGGGTCTTGGCCGGATATAGCCGGGTCTAACCGGGTAATGGCCGAATATAGCTCAAATTCAACATTAGGATCTTTTTTACACGCCCCCTTTCGGCTATGCAATTTGCAAGTAAAACCCTTTTCTGCTTTGGTTGGGCCGTTGGTGTGAGCATGACCCGATATGTCGGGTTGGGTTGATCCGATGCATCTTGCACTTCAAAGGGTGGCCAAGAAATGTAGATATGTTTGGGTTAATAGTGAAAGATTTCTGTGACGTTTTTTTTTTTTTTTTTTTTTTTTTTTTTTTTTTTTTTTTTCACATTTTGATGATTTGGTAAACTAAATTTAATTAATTGATCTCGCGACATGTGTGAGATAAATGGCGTAAAACTCTAAAGGGACATAAGGATAAAATGTAAACTTAAAAGTGAAAAACTTCATTTTATGTTGCATGTCTTTTCCGCCATTGAATACCATCAGTGAAAAATGACATGGGTAGTTTAGATTAGCTTATTGTATGAAAATTAGATGTCACTTGTCGTAGGAGGTTTGTGACGTGCGTGGATTAGCTTATTTACACATTTTACTAGGTTGTCTAGATTTGAATAAATAATGAGCTCAATCTTCCATTTACATTCATGTTTTAAGTCAGTCTTTGATCCATATATTAACTCAATGAGATGATTAGTGTTGCCTAAACTTTTTGAGCATCTTAATATTTGTTTGCTTCTTTATGTATAAAACCACAAGGAGAAAGGGTTTTCTCATATTGAGAACTCATTTTTACACTCTAGTGATATTTTGACTTGACTATGATCGGCATATATCTATTTTGTTACCAGCTATCCCACATCGATCAAAGAGGCAAAATTTGGCTAGTTAATATAAAATTGGGTACATGGCACATGCATGTTACTAGTGCTATTATGTTGTTTGCCATAACATGAACGTTACGTAAATAAACACGTTACATGGGCTTCTAGGTATGGTGAAGAACTTATATAAGCTTTTAACTTTTTATTGAAATTTGGTTACTTAATATACAATTGGGTACATAACGTTTAAATTTTAATAAAGACATAACCCAACCCAGTTAAATTAACTAGTCCAATTAAACACACCTTATATTTAATGACGGAACTTGAACATTTTCTTTGGGGGGGCCGAATTTATTTTGAGGGGACCGAATCGGAGATTTGTTTGTAACCTCAACTAAATTACCCTAAAACCTATAATATTTACACTAGGTGCCGCAAATTTTGAGGAGGCCAGGACCTTCCCCTGCCTCTACATAGTTCCGCGAGTGCTTATATTGTTTATTAGCTTTATAAAAGTTTGAATAAGATGATAAGTGTATACTTAAACTTGTTGAGTATCTTAATCGTTGTTTGCTTCTTTATGTATACGCAACGAGGAGAAATTAAAGTGTTTTTTTTTTTTTTTTTTCATCATTAATAGTTTTCAAAAATTAAATTAAATGATTTACTAAACTAATCTAAGTGAACCGATCTCATGACTAATATGTGAGTGATAACTGACGTAATGTCGTAACGCTATGATTATGATTAAAGAGACATGAGGACAAGTTATGAAATGAGAACCTTTATTTATTGTCGCAATAATAGGTACTCAGTTCATGCTTAATGACATTAGACATTAACTATTGTAATTCTCAACTATCCTCTTCTTAATTACGAGTATTATTTAAATTTACCTGAAAAAACCTTAATAGTTATTTTGCGGGTCTAACTTAAATTGCAAAATACGGTCGGTCATGAAAGTCAATTTGAACAAGATAATGTTTCTTAGCTTTACAAAAGTTTGAACAGGATGATAGTGTAGACTTGTAGCATAGACTTGAAAATCAGTTTGCTCCTTTATCTCCCTTTTCATGAAATTACAATTTGGCATGTCTAAAATTTGTTTGCTTCTTTATGTATAAGCAACGATGAGAAATTAACTAATTAAGGGTTTTCTCGTATTGAGTCGACTATCTTTGAGAACTCATTTTTTTACACTCTAATGATATTTTGGCTTGATTATGGCATGGCATGTATCTATTTTGTTACTAGTTATCCCACATTGACCAAAGAGACGAAAATTGGGTAGTTAATATACCATTGCGTACATGTCGTGCATAAGTTGTGATCTCTATCATGTTGTTTACCATAATTTGAGAGTTACGTAATTGTAATGTTACGTACCTCTCATTATTGGCAACAACTTATATAGACTCTCTAACTTTTGTGAATAATTTACAGTGGCTCTTAACTTATTATCTTTTGTGCTTGTAATCAAGCGAGTATAGTTATGATCCGTGCTTCGTTGCGGACTTTTATTGTAGATTCAAGTGTTACAATAATAGGTACTCAATTCATGCTTTATGACATTAGACATGAATTATTGTAATTCTCAACTATATATCTTCTTCTTAATTATTATTTAAATTTACCTGAAAAAACATTAATAGTTATTTTGCGGGTCTAACTTAAAATTTGGTGTGAATCTTGCGCTTGAAAGGGTCCTTTGTCGTTTAAGAAACTAGACGAGTACCCGTGCATAGCAACGAATTTTCTAGCGGTAAATAGTTATAGGTGTCATATTATGGTTAAGTATTTTATGTAACGTTTATACATAAAACATAAAACAATAAAAATGATTTGTGGAAAGCTCTCTTTTAGCTGATCGAGAAGATGAAACTGATGGTTTTTCCACAGAATCAGAAGGGAGTGTTGTATTATAAGTTGTTGCAATGGGTATTGATGAAGCACGTGTTACCACATCCTGGAAGACATGGTCAACAACATTTTTTTACCAATGAGATTAGTGAGTAGTGCAGGTAGTATTTGACTTATGGCATTTTCCAAAAAATTCTGCATATATGATTTAGAATCAGGCTTTCTTTTAGACAATATCGCTTTTAAAAAATGCCATGTTATTAAACGATTTGGGTGCATCAAAACATTTAAGTTTGAATGAATCCAGAAGCTAAGGTGCTAATCTCAAAAGAACCTACCGAATCGTTCTGATTAACTTGGTCGAACAACGTTCACAATAAAAGTGCACCTTCGTCACAAGCAGCCAGGTTCTTAATATCTGAACCAGAAAGAAAAAGTGGATAAGAAAGAAACATATGATACACATCTAAGGTAAAGATACAACGAAGGGTACAATCGTACATGATAAGCACGATAAAATATGATTCAAGATAGCCATATATGTTTACTACCAATGATAAATGTCAAGAGTTCAGATGCTAATGAATCCTAAAACATGTTATGGGCACACAATTAACTGATTTTTGAGGTTTTAACTCGTTCTAGTTTCCCACATACCATGCCTGCAATGAAAAAAAAAACACAATTGAAAAAACAAATAATTAATCAGTCTCAGCATTAAACAAGCACAATTGAAAAAACAAAACACAAAAGAGTGGAGTAAAGAACATGGCGAATCTGGAACCTGTGAATCAGAATTTCAATACCACCGAATACTTGATCGTAACTGCACTATAAGAATTGACATAAACGATATTAAAATGTTGATATCACATTCAAAATCAAACAGAAAATGGCATAAAGCTGACAAACATGCACCAAACAATTCATAATTGAGTTGATACATTCACAAGAATTCAAAAATCACACGGAAAAGATGAAAAAATAAAATCATATCTATGATTAAAGTTCTGAAGAATCGAAGCTGAAAATATGTGGCGATTTTATGATGTTGATGAAGGGGTTTTTTTGAATGATATTGTGTCATATATTCTTATGTTGGTATGAATAAACTTTGAAAGCTTTCCAAAAAGTTTGGTACAAACACTTGATAAGGATGGGCCGTATATCTTGAGGCTGGCCCGAATTTTATGAAGCTTACATGAGAAGTTTTGTTACAAAGTCTTATTTCCTTAATTAGTGGTAGAATTCAAATTAATATTCACAAATAGTTTATATCAACAACCAATATTCACAAATTTACGCTTGAATTTTAACACAACAAATAGACCAACAGTTTAATGAATGAGTGAATAATGAATGTGAAAATGATATATCCTTAACATAAATAAGACCTTAGGCCTCTTAATAGACTATTGCCCATAGAAGAGCTGGACCAACTGTGATCACTGATAAAGACTATTAACCACAGAAGATCTTGACTAAATGTGATATCTCATGGAGCAGGTAACTAAACTCACTTGACATTTCTTGACGGGTTTTGCCTAGAATTCTAGCCATGATGTATATTTATGGGCTTATGGTAGATTCAAAAGTGCAAAAACCTTTTCATAATAAAGAAAGTGCTCAAAGTGTTAAAATGAATGAAATTAGAAGATTGAGTCTTTACAGGGTTATAGTTTTAATGGTTCCGGTTCCCGATAATGCAAAAACCTTTTCATAACAAACGAACAGTCCACCTGAATGAAACACACCATGCCAAACTCATTCAGACATTATCAAGAATATATTGTGTGTCTTGACTACACATTACCCTAACATGTGATCAATTAGAAAAAATAATCGTTGTGGAATTTCTTAAAATTGCAGATGATTCAAATCAATCGTGATATAAAAATTAACCAAAAGAGTTACCTAATTGTTGAAGGGCTTGAATTCAATGTGGTTTTTTACATTTTATAAAGTGCCTGCAATAAAAAATATGCAATTAAAATCATGAAAGTATAAACAAAGAAATAAGTGAACACATTTCTTTAAACTTCCTAAGTAAGCTTAATAGTGGCGATTTTTGGATGATGATTATGAAGGGTTTTCTGATTGATGGTTTGATACTTTGTGCATGAATAAAATCCTGGTGCGTTTCTTAATGCATAATTGGGGTGGGTTACAACTGGTATCATGAGGCTTACATGAGAAGATTTAAGAAAAAGTCTTATTTACTTAATAAGTGATCAATTCAAAATTTTACACATGTTCCATTCCAGATCAATATTTCCTTTATTCGCCTTAAATGCCCTTTTGGCTTTCAAGGTTCAAGGGTAGAATAGACGAGTACATATGCATAGCAACGGGATTTTATAGCGACAAATAGTTTATTCATTAAAAAAAAGTTTATAGGTTATAAATGAAAAATAATAAAAGTTTGAAGATTTGGAAATTAAACAAAATGTTTTGAAACCCGGTTCGACCCGGGTGGTTCAACCGGTTGAACCGTTCCGGTCGGAAAAACTGGTCGATTTAAACCGGGTCAACTTGCTAAGTTGGGTCGAAAACAAGTCAAATTTAAACCGGTTAAACCCATCGGGTTTGAAGCGTCCCGGGTCAACCCGGTTTGTGATTTGTGTTAATTGGTTGTATGTAATTTGGTAGATATGTTTTTAATTGGTTGTACAATGTGAATAAATCATTGTATTTTTAAGTAATAGGGTGTTTTAATAAGAGTATCAATTACATTTCATAATTTCCTTTAATAAAATTTTTTCAAGATTTACACTTTTCAAGATTGACCATTTTTCCAAGATTGGCTATTTTTCCTTTACTAGACGAGTACCCGTGCATAGCAACGGGATTTTATAGCGACAAATAGTTTATTGATAAAAAAAGTTTATATGTTATAAACGAAAAATAATTAAAGTTTGAAGACTTAGGAATTAAGCATAATGTTTTAAAACCCGGTTCGACCCGGGTGGTTTAACTGGTTGAACCGTTCCGGTCGAAAAACGGGTTTGAAGCGTCCCGGGTCAACCCGGTTTGTGTTTTAATTGGTTGTATTTAATTTGGTAGATATGTTTTTAATTGGTTGTACAATGTGAATAAATCATTGTACTTTTAAGTAATGGATAACGTTTTAAAACCCGGTTCGACCCGGTTGGTTCAACCGGTTGAACCATTCCGTAGAAAAATAGGTCGATTTAAACCGGGTCAACTTGCTATGTTGGGTTGAAAACGGGTAAAATTAAACTGGGTCAACCCGCCGGGTTTGAAGCGTCTCGTGTCAACCCGATATATGTTTGAATTGGTTGTATTTAAACCGGGTCAACTTGCTAAGTTGGGTTAAAAATGGGTCAAATTAACCTGGGTCAACCCGCCGGGTTTGAAGCATCCTGGGTAATCCCGATTTGTGTTTGAATTGGTTGTATTTAAACCGGGTCAACTTGCTAGGTTGGGTAAAAACTGGTCAAATTAAACTGGGTCAACCCGCCGGGTTTGAAGCATCCTGGGTAATCCCGATTTGTGTTTGAATTGGTTGTATTTAAACCGGGTCAACTTGATAGGTTGGGTCAACAACGTGTCAAATTAAACTGGGTCAACCCGCCATGTTTGAAGCGTCCCGGGTCAACCCGATTTGTGTTTGAATTGGTTGTATTTAAACCGGGTCAACTTGCTAAGTTGGGTCAAAAACGGGTCAAATTAAACTGGGTCAACCTGCGGGTTTGAAGCGTCCCAGGTCAACCCGATTTGTGTTTGAATTGGTTGTAATTAAACCGGGTCAACTTGCTAGGTTGGGTCAAAAACAGGTCAAATTAAACTGGGTCAACCCGCCGGTTTTGAAGTGTCCCGGGTCAACCCGATTTGTGTTTGAATTGGTTGTATTTAATTTGGTATATATGCTTTAATTTGGTTGTACAATGTGAATAAATAATTGTACTTTTAAGTATTGGGGTGTTTTAATAGGAGTATTAATTACATTTCACTTTCTCTCTCATTTGACTATTGTTGAAAACTCAACATTTCACTTTTGACCATTTTTCTATTATAGATAGTATAGATATGTTTTTAATTGGTTGTACAATGTGAATAAATCATTGTATTTTTAAGTAATATGGTGTTTTAATAAGAGTATCAATTACATTTCATAATTTCCTTTAATAAAATTTTTTCAAGATTTACACTTTTCAAGATTGACCATTTTTCCAAGATTGGCTATTTTTCCTTTACTAGACGAGTACCCGTGCATAGCAACGGGATTTTATAGCGACAAATAGTTTATTGATAAAAAAAGTTTATATGTTATAAACGAAAAATAATTAAAGTTTGAAGACTTAGGAATTAAGCATAATGTTTTAAAACCCGGTTCGACCCGGGTGGTTTAACTGGTTGAACCGTTCCGGTCGAAAAACGGGTTTGAAGCGTCCCGGGTCAACCCGGTTTGTGTTTTAATTGGTTGTATTTAATTTGGTAGATATGTTTTTAATTGGTTGTACAATGTGAATAAATCATTGTACTTTTAAGTAATGGATAACGTTTTAAAACCCGGTTCGACCCGGTTGGTTCAACCGGTTGAACCATTCTATAGAAAAATAGGTCGATTTAAACCGGGTCAACTTGCTAGGTTGGGTTGAAAACGGGTAAAATTAAACTGGGTCAACCCGCCGGGTTTGAAGCGTCTCGTGTCAACCCGATTTATGTTTGAATTGGTTGTATTTAAACCGGGTCAACTTGCTAAGTTGGGTTAAAAACGGGTCAAATTAACCTGGGTCAACCCGCCGGGTTTGAAGCCTCCTGGGTAATCCCGATTTGTGTTTGAATTGGTTGTATTTAAACCGGGTCAACTTGCTAGGTTGGGTAAAAACTGGTCAAATTAAACTGGGTCAACCCGCCGGATTTGAAGCATCCTGGGTAATCCCGATTTGTGTTTGAATTGGTTGTATTTAAACCGGGTCAACTTAATAGGTTGGGTCAACAACGTGTCAAATTAAACTGGGTCAACCCGCCATGTTTGAAGCATCCCGGGTCAACCCGATTTGTGTTTGAATTGGTTGTATTTAAACCGGGTCAACTTGCTAAGTTGGGTCAAAAACGGGTCAAATTAAACTGGGTCAACCTGCGGGTTTGAAGCGTCCCAGGTCAACCCGATTTGTGTTTGAATTGGTTGTAATTAAACCGGGTCAACTTGCTAGGTTGGGTTAAAAACAGGTCAAATTAAACTGGGTCAACCCGCCGGTTTTGAAGTGTCCCGGGTCAACCCGATTTGTGTTTGAATTGGTTGTATTTAATTTGGTATATATGCTTTAATTTGGTTGTACAATGTGAATAAATAATTGTACTTTTAAGTATTGGGGTGTTTTAATAGGAGTATTAATTACATTTCACTTTCTCTCTCATTTGACTATTGTTGAAAACTCAACATTTCACTTTTGACCATTTTTCTATTATAGATAGTATAGATATGTTTTTAATTGGTTGTACAATGTGAATAAATCATTGTATTTTTAAGTAATATGGTGTTTTAATAAGAGTATCAATTACATTTAATAATTTCCTTTAATAAAATTTTTTCAAGATTTACACTTTTCAAAATTGACCATTTTTCCAAGATTGGCTATTTTTCCTTTACTAGACGAGTACCCGTGCATAGCAACGGGATTTTATAGCGACAAATAGTTTATTGATAAAAAACGTTTATATGTTATAAACGAAAAATAATTAAAGTTTGAAGACTTAAGAATTAAGCATAATGTTTTAAAACCCGGTTCGACCCGGGTGGTTTAACTGGTTGAACCGTTCCGGTCGAAAAACGGGTTTGAAGCGTCCCGGGTCAACCCGGTTTGTGTTTTAATTGGTTGTATTTAATTTGGTAGATATGTTTTTAATTGGTTGTACAATGTGAATAAATCATTGTACTTTTAAGTAATGGATAACGTTTTAAAACCCGGTTCGACCCGGTTGGTTCAACCGGTTGAACCATTCCGTAGAAAAATAGGTCGATTTAAACCGGGTCAACTTGCTAGGTTGGGTTGAAAACGGGTAAAATTAAACTGGGTCAACCCGCCGGGTTTGAAGCGTCCCGTGTCAACCCGATTTATGTTTGAATTGGTTGTATTTAAACCGGGTCAACTTGCTAAGTTGGGTTAAAAACGGGTCAAATTAACCTGGGTCAACCCGCCGGATTTACTAAACCAATCTATGTGAACCGATCTCATGACTAATTAATATGTGGGTGATAAACGGCGTAACGATGTGATTATGATTAAAGAGACATGAGGATAAGACGTGAAATGAAAACCTTCATTATATGTTGCATGTTTTTTATTATTGAGTTACCATCGCTAATACGGATTTAAGTTAGCTTATTGTATGAAAAAGTATATATGTCCCTTAATAAGAGGTTTGAGAAGTGTGTGGATGAGCTTATTAAGACGGTTCATTAAGTTACTGATGAGTGCTTATTCACTCATCCTTTTTAGACTCAAAATCAGACCAAAAAGGCCAAATGCTAACCAAAAATGCCAAGAGAATGCATGTTTTTGTATTTGTGTATGTACAGGTACAGATATGAGAAAAATGAACAAAAACACAGCAAAACCGACAAAAACGAGCACGAGATTGGAAAAAGATCAAAAGCCGGAGCCGGGGAAGGAAAATGATAAAGAAAAGCTCAAATTGTTAATAGAAGTCCTCAGAGATTCATCATGTTACATATTTGGTCCCTGGTCAAAGTTCGGAGTGATTGGCAATTTTAGTCCCCGCAGTTTCTGGAAATTACATAAATGGTCCCTTGAGGAAATATCCGAAGAAAAGTCATAAATAATCCTCCGATTATTGAAGATATTCCAAAATGGCCCTTGGAATAAAGTTTCACAAATTTCAGCTTTGGTCCTTGGAGTATTAAATGTTTACATATTACACCAAAATTATACTAAACTTATACTACTTAAAACTGATCCTAAACTAAACCCACCCTTAACACAAAACCCACCTAAGCCCAATATTGTTTAAGCCCACCATCCCACCTATCTACCCAGTCCACCATGACAACCCGATCCAACACCTTAACTTTTACCCCCGGTCAAACCCACCACAAAAACCAGTCAACGCACCACTTTAATAATATAAATCCCAAATAACACACACCCCAGTCAACGTAAAACAATAAAACCCCCAATTTTCACCCCAAACCCAGGTTTTTCACTGTTACATGAACCCTAGGATCCCAAGTTACCCCAATTACCTCGAATGGTAATAATTGCTTAAAAATTAGAGCTTCTAGAAGGGTCAGTCACGTGTCAGAAGGTGTCAGGGAATGAAAGAAGGGGTACGTGGACCAATAGGAGAACACACCGAGGATCAATCACATCATATCATTCAATCCAAGGGCTGTGAATGATGGGAAATATCTAGAAGATATCCAACGACTCTGAAAGGACTCAAAGAAGCACAGAAGTGGTGTGGATCAGTGACATGGACTCTCCCCTGCTCAGCCTATTTATACCCTCTCCTCACCTCATTTGAAGGCTGGTTAGATTAGAGTTAGATGTTAGGTTAGCTTAAGAGTAGGATTAGAGATAGTTTAGAAGCAATTTCAGTTTTATTGAATTTCACTCTTCAAAAGTTGTAATCCCCTTTCAATTTTTAATAAAATTAACTTTTCATCAAATTTCCTTGCAGTTTAATTTCTAATTTTCATTTACTTTTAAATCTGTTTCCAGCTTTAACTCATTCATTTCAGTTTTAGTATATAAGTGTATGTGGTGATTGCGTATTTGTTTAAAAACTGGTTCAGTCAAATTCAGCAATAGCTTATTGCAATAAGCACTTCAGCTTATTTTGGAGATTGAGACAGCCATAAGGTGCGTTTGGCCTGTCTAAGAGACAGGCTGTGTGGGATTCACCTCTCTGTTTAGCTGAGAGGTGAGAGTAAGTTTTCATTTTTCAAATTCGTCTAATCTTCTATATCTGTTCCTATTTACTGTTCTATTAGTATTAGTTTGCTTATTGTAGCTTAATTTCAGCATATTGCAGCTTTTCATATATGTTTATTGTTATTAGAATCTAGTTGAGCATCAGTTGATTGAGTAGTTACTGTTTTATCTATCCGTCATAGCTTAGAACTGTGTTTATGCTTATTCTTATTTTTGTGTTTCTGTTTATACTATGCTGATTGGTTAATGATTTGAGTTGGATTAGATTGGATTGGATAGCATTAGGTTGGATCTGTGGTAGGTTTAGAGTTGTGACAGCAACAGATAGTATAATTGCTCAGGTTCAGGGGTGTTTGGCTCATGCTTATCAGCTGAGTTCTGGTTGATACATCTGATTCAGGGGTGTTTGGATAAAGTAGTTTTCATTTTCCCTGCAGCTTTAGGTAAAAATTTGCCATACTTTCAGTAGCTTTAGATTAATCGTGTTAGTATTTGATTAGTTTCCTAGCCTTTGAGTTGTCTTCACAATTTTCGTGTTTAAAATTTGAGTGCAGCTTAGATTTGCTAAGGTATAATTTAGATGTTTTTGGTTGTTTCTATCTGCTCATATCAAGTCCAATACACCTGTTTTTAAACTTGATTTTATCCAAATAGTTTGTTAGTTTAAATCCGGTAGTAGTGGTTGTTAGTCAAATTGCTAAGTTTCGACCATTTACAACTTCTGCACCAGTTATTTGTTTCACATACTAGGCATTTTGGTATCTCAATTGTAGTTTCCTTATTTGTCCAAACTGTTTAATTTTTATTTTTTTTCATCAGATATCTAGTGGCTTTTCGTTACATATTTACAGCTTTTTGTGATTTAGCTTACGATATACTCCATTTGCCTGCTATTTTGCCCTGCACTTCTTAACTGACAAAACAGGCCATACGGTCCTGATCTAGGGCCTTTTTAGGGGTTCAATTGGGTATTAGATTTAGGGCTTTTAGACTTTTTAGATAGCCTGTAGTATAGGATTTAGGAATTTGCTCTTAGAGTTCACTAGTTAGCTTATTAAAGTGCTTATAATTCAGCTGAGAATAGGGGTGTTTAGGACTATTTTCTGTTTTCTATTTCATGCTTGCAATTGTGTTCTAGTGCTTCTTATTTGAGAATTGTGATTCATATTACAGTTAAATTGTGTCCCTAATTGCTTATTTCTATGGTTGGAACCTTTTTGCTTAATCAGCTTAATTTCTGCTTATTATCCCTTTGAGCTTATTGAACCTATTTGCCTTTGTATGGTGTTTCTGTAAATCATTCTGGTCTTAATTCTGTTCCTATAAGCATTTTTTGAGTTCAAAAGTCATTTGGCATACTTTGGTCAACCCTGGTCAAGGAGTGCTTATTATTAAGCACTCCAAATAAGCAGTTTGTAGCTTTTAAGCACTTTTCCAGCTTCTTTTTCCTTCAAAATTTTTTCTCAAGTTCATTTTATTATTTTAGAATTTCCCTGAAATTTTCAAATTTTTCTGAGTTGTTTTACTATTTTTTTTATTTTATTTTCAATTTAAATCATTTTTAAATACAATTTAAATACAAAAAAATCCAAAAAAATCTGAAAAAGTCCAGAAAAATCCAAAAAAATATTAGAAAATTATTTTTAGTTATTTTAGATTTTTAGAAATTTATTTTGTATTTTTCTCATTTAATTTGAATTTCTTTTGAATTTTTAATAATTTTTAATTAGATTAAATTGTTTTTAATTTCTAGAAATTACATAAAAAGCCAAAAAAAAATTAGTTTTTAATTTTAAAATTTCTTTTTAGTTATTTTATAATTTTCAAAATTTAATTTTTATTTTTCTCACTTTATTTTCAATTTCTTTTAATTTTTAATTACTTAAAATAGTATTTAATTCATAAAAAAAATATATAAAAAGTCAAAAAAAATATTTTTCTTTTTCTCAAAATTTTCTTTTATCATTTTTGATTTTTAGAAATTATTTTCAAGTCCATAGGAGTCGCGTAGCTTAAAAGTCGCGTTTTATTTTGCGTGTTAGCGTTTATTTTACGTTTTAGTTTACGTTTTCGATTCTACGTTACGTTTTTAGCTTGTTTAGTTGATTTACGTGTTTAATTAGTTAATTGTGCTTCATTTACTATTTCATTAGTATAATTTCATAAAAATCACTTTTTACCGTTTTTCACGACACGTTTCACGATTCGGGAATTCGAAATTCCATTCACACCTTCGCACGGACTACGACCTCGGGTTATCCGTATTTCTTTGCGGATCTCTTGAGCTTATATCTATACTATATTGATATTGATTTTCAAATCAATCAATTTTTGGCGCCGCTGCCGGGGAAGGTTGAAGTGAATTTTTCGTTTTCGTTTTTCGAAATTGTGTTTTGAAAACCTTCCTTGTATATATTTTTTAAAAACCAAAAAAAAAAATTGAAAAATCAAAAACACTTTTCCTAAAGTGTTTTCAAAAATACCAAAAATATCATAAAGTTACAGCCTCGTTCCGATCGAAAGAAAGGGCGTTGTAAACCAAATAAGCTTCTCAATATAACAACGCGTGAAATTAGTTGCTAATCGGATTACTTTTGATTCTACGACCGAATAAGCGGAAAATACGGATAGCTTTGACATTAAATTGCAAGCTGAAGAGAGATCCAATCTTCTCTCCCGTTCCGTCGCGAGTAGGTTTAAAGGAAACGGTTTACGATTAACGTAACGTTTGAAAAAAAACAAAAGAGAATAAAAGTTTTAAGTTTTTGAATTTTTTTTTCCAAAAATAAAAACACAAAAAGATTTTCCTTTTCCATTTTGATTTTCCTTTTATTTGATTTTATGATATTTAAAAACCAAAAATAATCTTCTTATCCTCTTATCATTTAATTCTTCTTCTTTAACCCTCTATACCGATAATTCTTTCACTTTCTCACTTATGGATTCGATGTGTTTTAAATGTGGTGAACCGTTCTTTGAAGGTTCTTGTGTTTGGTGTACGTGCGAACAATGTGGAAACAATATTCACGATGGAGTTTGTTTGTTTTGTAATACTCCCGAGTATGTTCGAAACGCAAATTTTCAAAACGTTCCCGATTACTATCCAACACCACCGCCGTCTCCGTTCACTTGCTTTAATTGTGGAAATCCGTCCGACGAAGGATTACCGTGTGGGCAATGCTTTTGTAACCAATGTGGTTACGCGAATTGTATATGTTACGCCCCAAGTGCTGAAACGTCTTACGCTTGTGATACGAGTTTCGATAATTATCCTCAAAATGATTTCAATCATCCTTTTCAAAACTTTTATGAGCAAGTACCATATTTCAATGATGATTCGTTCCAAAGTTCATCAAATTTTGAAAATTGTGGGGGATCGTTTGAAAATTTTTATGAGCCGAATGCGTGTTACGATTCTCATGGTTTTAACCAACCCTCACAAACTTCCGATTTTACTAATAATATTTGTGAAATTAAATCCATGATCGAGAAGTTAAAAGAAATGGTGGCTAATCGTTATACGCATACTTCCGAGCCTCAAGTGAAATCAATGGAAGAACTTCTTGCCGAAGAACGAAAATCTAAATTCTGCGAGTGTTGTATGTACGACGACGATGACGATGATTCCACGATTACAATCGTTCTTAACCCTCAAAAAGAATCTATCTCTACTTCCATAGAACCCGAGGACTCTCTAATAATGGGGGACGAGCATCTAAACACTATTCTGGCAACGGAATCTGACGAATTCAATAAGTCAAGTGTTGAGAACCTCGTTCTAATCCAAAGTGAGTCCGGGAGAAATTCTAACGGTGATATGGAATTGGTTGATAGCATTACACCCGTCGATGAAGAAGACGTATTTGATTCATCTCCAGATCCCACTCCATTTTCTGATCCTCTTATATCCAATTTTTCCATTCCTTCTCTCACCCCGAATGAGAGGAATGATGTCTTTTTAGATGAGATCGAGGCGTGTCTAGCTAATGATTCCATTCCGATAATGGATGACGACTCTAACTTTGATCCGGAGGAAGATATTCGTTTGATCGAAGAATTGTTGAATGAAGAACCGAAGAGCGATGAAGTAATTGATAATCCGAATGATCGTGTTGATATGTTTTCCGATTCTGACGATGATGATGACCTTGTTCCAAGGGTTTCCGACGCATTCGATAAGACTTTAACGAATCCGTTATTTGATTTTGAATCAGATTTTAACCAAATCTCAAATAATCCGCTCTTCGATATTCTTAGTGATGAGTCTGAAATGGAACCCGAGATCCAGGTTTCACATGATATGATTGATTCTCCTCACGAGAAGTCCTCCGATGAATTTTCTCATACCATTTCGCAGCCGGATATTGAAAATGACGAGAATGGTCTTCGAAGAAGTGTGCTTACTAAAGAATTACATAATGATGATTTACCTTCCGAAACCGATTCATCTATCTTCGATTTACCTTTTTCTCGTCCACCTGCGAAACCGCCGGATGTAGATTTTGAATCAGATACGAATAAAGATAATTTTGGAGTGGTGGACGAGATTTCTGATTATGATAAACCTTTGCTTGATATTTTACCCACCCAACCCACCCGTGATTCAGAAATCACCTTTGCTTTAATCATCTGGGTGTTTTATCCGTTCTTTGCTTATACCATCATTTCTTCTCTTTTCCACTCCACCGGGAGTGAGGATACCGTTTTTGACCCTGGCATCTCCGTTTATGCCGGTTGTCCGTTCTATCTGCTCTCCCCAAGGACGAATTAATTCGGGGATCGAGTCAAGCTCATGTGACTCGGTGAACAAAAACAAGCGCTTCGTGGGAGGCACCCCATGCTTATCCTTTTCATTTTCTTTATTTCTATTTTCTAATAAGGTGACGTGAGGGGGGCGACCCTTTCCAAACTTGTGTTTTCGTGGTTGTTGTTTTTGAATGTTCAGGAATTTCCCCGAAGTTTGAGGACTCTCGTGCTCGTGGTTTATCGTTCTCTCCACTCGAGTCTCATCCTTCGCTGCTCTATTGGAAATTCACCATATCCTAAATCTTATCGACTAACGTTTATCTCTTGGCATATTTAATAAACGGCCTTAGATTTTACGTAGGATTACCCGTCCCTTAAAACATTGAGGACAATGTTTCACTTTAGTCTGGGGGGGTGAATCTTCGATTCGATTTGACCTGTACCATCGTCTGAGCTGTTAACTTACGCAACTCCGTTTTCCACCAAAATTTTAAATTTTTGTCACCGCTTTATTATGTAAAAAAAAAAAAAAAAAAAAAAAAAAAAAAAAAAAAAAAAGGTGAAAAAATATATATGTTATGAATAATAAGTTTTGACACCTTGTTTTGACTTTCCTACCGGCGAGAGTAGAAATAAATGTTCCGACTTGACCGGGCGTGTTGAGCCCTAGCTTGTTTCCCTTAACCAAAATAATCAAAAGATTATGGCTAAGCATCCGCGGATCTCATTATTTGGGATTTTAAATTTGCGGAGATCGAGGAATGATAGAGTTTATTTGGAAGTTTCGTGCTATACACGGATCGCATTACTGGGATTTAAAAAACCCACGAGAGGTACTTGTGGCCTCCTTGTTCCCACCAGCTTGCACACCAATATATAAATATAGATGTCTAGGATTAATTAAGGTTATACGGTTTGGGCAATACTTAGTTTTTTTCTCGTTCCCAACAAAATTTCTGCATATGGGGGTTTGGTACACATTGAGGTACTGCCAGTGTTACGGTGAAATAGACTATTGCATCTTGCCGGTTCGCAGCCGATGTTGTGATCTTAGTAAAGGCCGTAGGACTTGGGGTTTGGCATATGATTATGAATATCAATAATAATAGTCCAAAGCCAAATAAAAGGCAGAGGAATCCAAAGCTATAAAAAAAGCAGCGGATAGAAATCCAAAGTCATAATAAAGCTCTTACATCTTGGCGGCTCATAAACCGTTGACTGTAAAAGAATAAAGGACTAAGGACAAAAGTATTATTAAAGTGCTTATGATTATGCAAAAATGCCAAACTTCGACTCCGGGGGTTTCCCTAATAAAAAGCTTCCGTTTCGGGTATCAAACATGGTATGTCTCGGTCGTAAATAAAAAGGGAGCCTCCACAAATCGTGTTAAATCAGAGACCTTCATGTGGACCCGATTTCTGTATGCAGGGGTTTTCGAGGGAAAGTTTGGAAACTACTTAGCGTTCAAATTTTGTGCTCTTATCGGACTAACAAATATCGAAACGAGAAAATATGAAGTAATTCATTTCTCACAAATTAAAATCTTTAGATACAACTAAGGATCTGGGGACAAGAGGTAATACACAAGTAACTTTCGTGGGCAGTGTTAGCATCTAACTTCTGATAAACAATGATTTCGATTTTACGCTTAGTTTGGGAGCTTGTGAAAAATCAAGGATGACGATTTTTATCCGTATGGTCTCTTCTCTGTGAGAAGTGTTTCTACTCGTAGACCCTGAAAGTTATCAACAGATAAGAATTGATAATGAAAGTCATAGCAAACCGTCACTTATATAAAAAATGAAAAAGTACAAAAATAGTAGTTGTAGTTGTTATTCAGAAAATCGGAAAACGGAGCGTTTTTAAGAATAAATGATTTTACTATCTCTCTTGAACATCATTGCTACTTTACAACGTCAGTAAAGAGAGGTTTTGAAAATTATTTATCTTTTAAGCGTGAGGTGATGACATTGCGTGAGGGCACGGCAATACCTTAGTCTGGGGGATTTTGATGAGTGCTTATTCACTCATCCTTTTTAGACTCAAAATCAGACCAAAAAGGCCAAATGCTAACCAAAAATGCCAAGAGAATGCATGTTTTTGTATTTGTGTATGTACAGGTACAGATATGAGAAAAATGAACAAAAACACAGCAAAACCGACAAAAACGAGCACGAGATTGGAAAAAGATCAAAAGCCGGAGCCGGGGAAGCAAAATGATAAAGAAAAGCTCAAATTGTTAATAGAAGTCCTCAGAGATTCATCATGTTACATATTTGGTCCCTGGTCAAAGTTCGGAGTGATTGGCAATTTTAGTCCCCGCAGTTTCTGGAAATTACATAAATGGTCCCTTGAGGAAATATCCGAAGAAAAGTCATAAATAATCCTCCGATTATTGAAGATATTCCAAAATGGCCCTTGGAATAAAGTTTCACAAATTTCAGCTTTGGTCCTTGGAGTATTAAATGTTTACATATTACACCAAAATTATACTAAACTTATACTACTTAAAACTGATCCTAAACTAAACCCACCCTTAACACAAAACCCACCTAAGCCCAATATTGTTTAAGCCCACCATCCCACCTATCTACCCAGTCCACCATGACAACCCGATCCAACACCTTAACTTTTACCCCCGGTCAAACCCACCACAAAAACCAGTCAACGCACCACTTTAATAATATAAATCCCAAATAACACACACCCCAGTCAACGTAAAACAATAAAACCCCCAATTTTCACCCCAAACCCAGGTTTTTCACTGTTACATGAACCCTAGGATCCCAAGTTACCCCAATTACCTCGAATGGTAATAATTGCTTAAAAATTAGAGCTTCTAGAAGGGTCAGTCACGTGTCAGAAGGTGTCAGGGAATGAAAGAAGGGGTACGTGGACCAATAGGAGAACACACCGAGGATCAATCACATCATATCATTCAATCCAAGGGCTGTGAATGATGGGAAATATCTAGAAGATATCCAACGACTCTGAAAGGACTCAAAGAAGCACAGAAGTGGTGTGGATCAGTGACATGGACTCTCCCCTGCTCAGCCTATTTATACCCTCTCCTCACCTCATTTGAAGGCTGGTTAGATTAGAGTTAGATGTTAGGTTAGCTTAAGAGTAGGATTAGAGATAGTTTAGAAGCAATTTCAGTTTTATTGAATTTCACTCTTCAAAAGTTGTAATCCCCTTTCAATTTTTAATAAAATTAACTTTTCATCAAATTTCCTTGCAGTTTAATTTCTAATTTTCATTTACTTTTAAATCTGTTTCCAGCTTTAACTCATTCATTTCAGTTTTAGTATATAAGTGTATGTGGTGATTGCGTATTTGTTTAAAAACTGGTTCAGTCAAATTCAGCAATAGCTTATTGCAATAAGCACTTCAGCTTATTTTGGAGATTGAGACAGCCATAAGGTGCGTTTGGCCTGTCTAAGAGACAGGCTGTGTGGGATTCACCTCTCTGTTTAGCTGAGAGGTGAGAGTAAGTTTTCATTTTCAAATTCGTCTAATCTTCTATATCTGTTCCTATTTGCTGTTCTATTAGTATTAGTTTGCTTATTGTAGCTTAATTTCAGCATATTGCAGCTTTTCATAGATGTTTATTGTTATTAGAATCTAGTTGAGCATCAGTTGATTGAGTAGTTACTGTTTTATCTATCCGTCATAGCTTAGAACTGTGTTTATGCTTATTCTTATTTTTGTGTTTCTGTTTATACTATGCTGATTGGTTAATGATTTGAGTTGGATTAGATTGGATTGGATAGCATTAGGTTGGATCTGTGGTAGGTTTAGAGTTGTGACAGCAACAGATAGTATAATTGCTCAGGTTCAGGGGTGTTTGGCTCATGCTTATCAGCTGAGTTCTGGTTGATACATCTGATTCAGGGGTGTTTGGATAAAGTAGTTTTCATTTTCCCTGCAGCTTTAGGTAAAAATTTGCCATACTTTCAGTAGCTTTAGATTAATCGTGTTAGTATTTGATTAGTTTCCTAGCCTTTGAGTTGTCTTCACAATTTTCGTGTTTAAAATTTGAGTGCAGCTTAGATTTGCTAAGGTATAATTTAGATGTTTTTGGTTGTTTCTATCTGCTCATATCAAGTCCAATACACCTGTTTTTAAACTTGATTTTATCCAAATAGTTTGTTAGTTTAAATCCGGTAGTAGTGGTTGTTAGTCAAATTGCTAAGTTTCGACCATTTACAATTTCTGCACCAGTTATTTGTTTCACATACTAGGCATTTTGGTATCTCAATTGTAGTTTCCTTATTTGTCCAAACTGTTTAATTTTTATTTTTTTTCATCAGATATCTAGTGGCTTTTCGTTACATATTTACAGCTTTTTGTGATTTAGCTTACGATATACTCCATTTGCCTGCTATTTTGCCCTGCACTTCTTAACTGACAAAACAGGCCATACGGTCCTGATCTAGGGCCTTTTTAGGGGTTCAATTGGGTATTAGATTTAGGGCTTTTAGACTTTTTAGATAGCCTGTAGTATAGGATTTAGGAATTTGCTCTTAGAGTTCACTAGTTAGCTTATTAAAGTGCTTATAATTCAGCTGAGAATAGGGGTGTTTAGGACTATTTTCTGTTTTCTATTTCATGCTTGCAATTGTGTTCTAGTGCTTCTTATTTGAGAATTGTGATTCATATTACAGTTAAATTGTGTCCCTAATTGCTTATTTCTATGGTTGGAACCTTTTTGCTTAATCAGCTTAATTTCTGCTTATTATCCCTTTGAGCTTATTGAACCTATTTGCCTTTGTATGGTGTTTCTGTAAATCATTCTGGTCTTAATTCTGTTCCTATAAGCATTTTTTGAGTTCAAAAGTCATTTGGCATACTTTGGTCAACCCTGGTCAAGGAGTGCTTATTATTAAGCACTCCAAATAAGCAGTTTGTAGCTTTTAAGCACTTTTCCAGCTTATTTTTCCTTCAAAATTTTTTCTCAAGTTCATTTTATTATTTTAGAATTTCCCTGAAATTTTCAAATTTTTCTGAGTTGTTTTACTATTTTTTTTATTTTATTTTCAATTTAAATCATTTTTAAATACAATTTAAATACAAAAAAAATCCAAAAAAATCTGAAAAAGTCCAGAAAAATCCAAAAAAATATTAGAAAATTATTTTTAGTTATTTTAGATTTTTAGAAATTTATTTTGTATTTTTCTCATTTAATTTGAATTTCTTTTGAATTTTTAATAATTTTTAATTAGATTAAATTGTTTTTAATTTCTAGAAATTACATAAAAAGCCAAAAAAATTAGTTTTTAATTTTAAAATTTCTTTTTAGTTATTTTATAATTTTCAAAATTTAATTTTTATTTTTCTCACTTTATTTTCAATTTCTTTTAATTTTTAATTACTTAAAATAGTATTTAATTCATAAAAAAAATATATAAAAAGTCAAAAAAAATATTTTTCTTTTTCTCAAAATTTTCTTTTATCATTTTTGATTTTTAGAAATTATTTTCAAGTCCATAGGAGTCGCGTAGCTTAAAAGTCGCGTTTTATTTTGCGTGTTAGCGTTTATTTTACGTTTTAGTTTACGTTTTCGATTCTACGTTACGTTTTTAGCTTGTTTAGTTGATTTACGTGTTTAATTAGTTAATTGTGCTTCATTTACTATTTCATTAGTATAATTTCATAAAAATCACTTTTTACCGTTTTTCACGACACGTTTCACGATTCGGGAATTCGAAATTCCATTCACACCTTCGCACGGACTACGACCTCGGGTTATCCGTATTTCTTTGCGGATCTCTTGAGCTTATATCTATACTATATTGATATTGATTTTCAAATCAATCAGTTACTCAAAGTTTAAATAAATTACGGTTTTGCTCTTTTACTAGTTGTACGAGCTTATCAATGGTCTCGTGAACTTCTGTAAGTTCAAGTTAATAAGCTAATAAGCCATGTTAGAGTTTATGAATATTTTTAAAATCAAATATATATATATAGCCCGGTTAAATAAACAAGTCTAAACAACCCCTAAATGGTTAGTATATTATATTGTTTATTAATTGTATATTTGTATCGAAATTTTAATAAGACGATCTAGAAATTAATTTGCTCCTTTATCTCCCTTTTCATGAAATTAAGATTTGGCACGTCTATTTTTTAAGTCAATTTTTGAATCCATGTATAATTTACAATTTACACAATGGAACGAGTGGTGTAACTAAAACTTTTTGAGTATCTTAACCATTGTTTGCTTCTTTATGTGTAAGCAACGAGGAGAAATTAAAGGGTTTTCTCATATTGAGTCCATTATCTTTGATAACTTATTTTTACACTCTAGTGGAGTAGTGGTATTTTGACTTGACTATGGCGTATCTATTTTGTTACCAATTATCCCACATCAATCAAAGAGACAAAATTTGGCTAGTTGATAAACAATCGCGTACAAGGGCTATATGTGTTGTGATTGCTATTATGTTGTTTCGCCTAACTTGATGATCGTGTAAATAATTATGTTACACGACTGACATGATAACGGACAACTTATATAGGCTCTTCAACTTTTTGTGAATGCAATTAACGACTTTTTGTGAATATAATTTTGGTATTACAATAAACAACATTTTTGGAATGTAATTAAACGAGATACGCGCTTTGCCCAAACTTTTATTTTCCGTTTATATAATTTCAAGTGTTACAATTATAAGTATTGAATTCATGTTTAATGGCATTAGGCATTAGTTTAACTGATTGATCTCGCGATTAACATGTGAGAGATAAATGGTGTAAAGCTATTACCACTACTACACAAAAAATGTTTTGGTACGCTTCTTAGATACGGTTAGATGAAAAACCGTACCAAAAAAACCAATTGGTGCGGTTCCAATAAAAACCGTACCAAGCAATACGTAAATGGGTTTAGTTTTTGTTATTAGGTACGGTTATTTTCAAAACCGCACCAAATTATTCCATTTTGCTACGGTTATTTTAAAAACCGCACTAAATTATCCTTTTTGCTACGGTTTTTTATAAACCGCACCAGAATCAAAATCCAAAACCCTACCTACCCCACAACGGACACATATTGTCGTTGTCTCCTACCTCCCAACACCCAGCACACACACACACTCTCATTCAACATTCAATACACCATATTTATTTATCCTCAACTCAAATCTTTCTATTACATTAAACACTCCAACAACAACCACAATAAATTTATCTTAAAACTCACAAAACTACAAAAAAAAAATAGGTAATACTTATATTTTTATTTACTTTTACTCATTAGATTTTTATTTATGTTATGCTTAACTAATATATTTTTCATATTTGTATAGGTATAAACTTCTTAATCATGTATCCAAATTAGAGCTTTCAACTCATATTAGAAAAGTTTGGATCACAAGGTGAGTTTATAATTTTTTTTGTTATTTGTAACATTATTTATCTTTATGTTGTTAGATCTAAAACTTATATATATATATATATATATATATATATATATATATATATATATATATATATATATATATATATATATATATATAGTTATTATGTTTATTTGTGTATGTATAACATGTGTGCATCTAGATGTTATAAATAAATCCTTATATGAAATTAGTTATACCCGTCCGAAACTAGTCTAATAGAGATTAATTTCGGACAGTCCCCGTTTGGGACTGCCTTTTGAATATTTTGTCTCATTTAGGATGCGTATACGTTATAGTGGGTTGACTATTTAAGAAAAAAATCGGTATACATTTCTCTTTACTCCTTCGAGTTTGCGTTTTATACGCCTACTTGGGGAGTTGAGGGGAAATGCTGCCGATTTTTTTCTAAATAGTCAACCCGCTATAACGTATACGCATATGAGATAAAATATTCAAAAGGTGGGTTAGGATGTGCCACATGTGACCACATATGTTTCATTCGTACATGCATATGATTTACTATGTTGTTTTAAATTTTCAGATGGAACGAAAATGGATGTACGGCATGAACGTTAATGACCCAGAATTTGTAAATGGAGTGCAAAGTTTTCTTATCGCTGCTGAGGCTAACCGAGTGGCTAAGGGAGATATTGAGATTTTTTGTCAGTGTTCGCAATGTAAAAATTTTGTACCACATAATGATATCAAAGCGATTGAATACGATTTGCTCAAATTTGGTTTTGTCCGTAACTATACTTGTTGGTCAGAACATGGGGAATCACTAGTTGATAATAGCACATCGAGTCATGTATCAAATGCTAATGAGAAGAGTGATTCTTACATTAATGACAACCATGAAAATTTAAATGAGATGTTGCATGATTTAGAGGCTAATGGTGATATTAATCAAGAAGATTTACAAAAATTGTTTGATGAAGCAGAGAAACCGGTGTATGATGGTTGTAAGAATTTTTCAATACTTTCGGCTGTTCTGGAGTTGTTAAAATTAAAAGCAAGTAGTAGTTGGAGTGATAGTAGCTTCACGAAGCTGTTAGAGTTTTTACATAGACTACTTCCCGAAAATAATGAGTTGCCCATTTCTACATACCAAGCTAAAAAAATAATGTGTCCAATGGGACTAGAAATTGAAAGAATACACGCATGTCCGAATGATTGTATGTTGTATAGGGGTGATAAGTATGAAAACTTGCATGCATGTGCTACTTGCGGAACATCAAGGTATAAAAAAGAACCGAATGAAATTGTTGATGATGTGACAAAAAATGGACCTCCGGCTAAGCTATTGTGGTATTTTCCAATCATACCGAGACTGAAACGGTTATTTGAAAACAAAAAAGAGGCCAAATTGTTGCGTTGGCATTTCGATCAGCGTAAAGATGACGGGAAATTACGGCATGTAGCGGACTCCCCTCAATGGAGAAAATTAATAACAAGTTTCCAGAATTCAGTAAAGATATTAGAAATATTCGATTTGGACTAAGTTCAGACGGAATCAACCCATTCGGAAACATGAGCAGTCGTTATAGTACTTGGCCGGTTCTTTTATGTATGTACAATCTTCCACCGTGGTTATGCATGAAACGTAAATACATTTGGATGTCATTATTAATTTCTGGTCCAAAACAACCTGGTAATGACATTGACGTGTATTTGTCTCCTCTGATTGATGATATGAAAAAATTATGGAAACCGGGTGAAGAAATGTATGATGCGTATAAGAAAGAAAAATTTATGTTGCGAGCCATGATTTTTTGCACCATAAATGATTTTCCGGCATATGGAAATTTGTCAGGATACAGCACAAAGGGTAAACAGGCATGCCCGGTTTGTGAAGATGAGACATCCTCAAAGTGGTTAGACAATTGCAAGAAAACCGTGTTCATGGGCCATCGAAGATCCCTTCCAACTAATCACGAGTATCGTTATATGAGTTCAGAGTTTGATGGACGTACGGAGTTTGGACGAGTCAGGACACGATTTAGTGGTGACACTGCACTTTCTCGAGTTTCTAATCTAAACACTGTGTTTGGAAAAGGAAAAGGATGTCAAATTGAACAAGGAACGTGGAAAAAAAAGTCAATTTTTTGGGAGTTAGAATATTGGAAGGATTTGGAAGTACGACATTGTATCGACGTTATGCACATTGAGAAGAACGTATGTGACAGCTTGATGGGGTTACTGTTGAATATTCCTGGAAAAACTAAAGATGGTATTAATGCTCGAAAATATATGGTCTCATGGGGAATCCGATTAGAACTCGCCCCTATTGAGAATGACAAAAAACGCACGTACCTGCCACCAGCTTGTTATACCATGTCGAAAGCAGAAAAGACCCAATTTTGTAAATGCTTACATGATATTAAGGTTCCATCTAGCTATTCAGCGAACATTAGGAGCTTGGTATCCATGAAAGACTGTAAGCTGCAAGGAATGAAGTCACATGATTGCCATGTTTTAATGGCACATATGATTCCCATCGCAATTCGTGGTTTGTTACCAAAGCATGTCCGACATACAATCACAAAACTTTGTTTGTTTTTTAACATGATTCACTCGAAAGTGATTGACCCTGAAATTTTGGATTCATGGCAAAAAGATATTATCATTACTTTATGTCAATTAGAGATGTACTTCCCGCCGTCTTTTTTCGATGTCATGGTTCACCTGGTATCTCATATCGTCAGTGAAATTAAGGCTTGCGGTCCGGTATTTTTACGTTACATGTATCCTTTTGAGAGATATATGGGCGTCGTGAAGGGGTATGTTACTTAATTTTCATAACTGCTTAAATTGCTTATTTGTTTGATGGCTGGATCACGATATAACCCAAGAGGGTGCGGTTTGTTACTTAATTTTCTGCATAAATAGGTGTGTTTGTATGCCTAATTTACTGCACTAAATGATGTGTTTGATGGCTGCCAAACAACCCCAAGAGGGTGCGTTTTGCTAATGAAAATCTGCACTTAATATGGGTCATTATATGGGTCATTATATGCTGAAAATCTGCGGTTAATATGGGTCATTATATGCTGAAAATCTGCACTTAATATGGGTCATTATATGCTGAAAATCTGCGCTTAATAAGAGTTTGCATGCTGAATTTTCTGCACTTAGAAGAGTGTTTACATGCTCAATTTTTTGCACTTATAGTAGTGTTTGTATGCTGATTTTCAGCATATACAAGGGTGTTTGCATGCTGATTTTTCAGCATATACATTGGGGTGCTTGATTGCTAATTTTTCAGTATATATAAGTGTATTGTGTTTGATTTTAGCTTTAGTGTCGGCGTATGTGACTTTTGTGGCTTGCGCTTATTTTGGACACATTAGTGGATTTTTGGTTAAGTTTAGGCTTGGATGGATTATAAGTTGGAGTACGGAACTTTGGCTTGTCTAACAGTTAGAATGGCGTTTTTCTATGTTTTATTGATTTCTCAAATGCTTGCAGACATGTGACTTTGATTTACGATGTTTTATTTGGCGACTTTCAGCCCATTTGACTTGTTTCCTTTCAATTTGACTTTAGATAATACCAGGTGTAGGATCATAACCCAATTTGAGCCATTTGATTATAACCCGATTTGAACTTTGTTGGTTTTATTGCGAAAAAATATGACTAATTATATCTATATTTGTTTTTGTAGCTTTGGAATGATACACGCCGTTTACAACCGCGGGAGATCGACCAAGTGGCTAATCTAATACTGAACGAGTTTTATAAGGATGTTGTACTTCCTTTAGATACAGCGGCTCCCCAGTAGTCCAGGTTTTATATTTTGGTGATGATGACGTATAACGATTGTAATGGATAATACTTTTATATTTTGGTGATGATGACGTTTAAACGATGATAACACTTTTGTGTAACTCAAATGGTTGCGTTGGTTGATATTAATATAAAATGTTAAGTTTGTTAAGTATTGTTTGTGCATGTTGAAATGTTGGGTCTGCTGCGGAAACGATTATGGTACAGGTTTCTGGTAGTGTTTGGATACAGGTTTATGGTAGTGTTTGGATACAGGTTTTGGAAAATAATATTTTTTTTGAAAAAACAGTTTTTAGGTGCGGTTTATTAAGAAACCGTACCAGAAAAGAAATATTTGGGAAGACATTTGGTACGGTTATTAAGAAAACCGCACCAGAAAAGAAATATTTGGGGCGTTTATATTGAAGACATTTGGTACGGTTATTAAGAAAACCGCACCAAATACTAATTTTCTGCTACGGTTTCAAAACCGCACCAAAGGCAATTTTCTTTTTTGGTACGCTAGTATTTGGTACGGTTTTAAAACCGTACCAAAAGGCTTTTAAAACCGTACCAAATCAGATTTTTGTGTAGTAGTGTACTGTGATAAGGAAACATGAGGACAAATGTATAATGAAAAGTGAAAAACTTCAATTTATTTTGCATGTCCTCCCCCATCAAACTACCATCAGTAAATAATGACATTGTAGTTTAGGTTAGCTTATTCTATGAGAATAAGATGTCACTTGTCGTAAGAGGTTTAAGAGGTGTGTGGATTAGCTCATCTTACTAGGTTGTCCAAATTTGAAAAAGTAATGAGCTCAATCTTCCCTTTTTAACTTTGGTTAAAAGTAATGTGTGGATTAGTTTTTTTTTTTTTTTTTTTTTTTTTTTTTTTTTTTTTTTTTAACTTCAAATAAATACATAAGCTAGTTAAATAAACTAACCTAAACAAGCCCTTGATGAATGGAACTTTATTCACTTTGGTTAAAAGTTTGAATAACACGATGAGTGCAACGAGGAAAAAGCGTCTTCCTATACTCAAATGATCATCTTCGAGAACTATTTTTACACTCTAATTTTGACTTGACTATGGCGTTGGCATGTATCTATTCTGTTACTGTACTAGTTATCCCACATTGACCAGAGAGACAAAATTTGGCTAGTTAATATACATTTGTGTAAATGGTACGTACATATGCGTTGTGATTGCTATGTTGTTTACCACAACATGTGAGAGTCACATTATTAAAATGATACGTACTCAACAGTTTATGAGTGTAACTAAATGAGAGTCAAAAGTGTAGTTATGATACGCATAACTTTTATATAGGCTAGCCCAATGACCGCGCTATGCGGCGGCACAAGTGAGGAGAAAACTTTGTCTTGCCAGATAGATGTAAATACCGAAGAGGTATTGTAGTTATTCTACAGTCGTAGAACGTAAAAAAGAAGAAGAAGAAGAAGAAAAAAAAAAAAAAAAAAAAAAAAGGAATGTCCAAATTTTCAAGAAATTTTAAGCACCGAGCTCTTTTATCTCAATTTAGCGCACATTAAATAAAACATTGTAAATATTTTTTTGGTTGGCCCATTGATGTGAGTGTGACCCGAGATGTCGGGTTGGGTTGGCCTGGTGGATCTTACACTTCAAAGGGTCAAGAAATGAAGAAATGTTGTTTCACAAGTTAAAGATTATAGGGCCTTTTCGACGTCTTCAAATTTAGAAGTGGCTTCAGGGTCAAAGGGTGTTGCTGGTGTTCTTGTAAATAGTGTGTGTAGTTCGTCAAAGAATGGGAATGAACGGGTGTTATCTCGGTTTGATGTCTCCTTCCTCTGATTAAAGAATTGACAATTATTAGACTATGACATAACTTTCAAGCTTGAAATAAGAACAATAAGGAAGAGAAAATTTACACCATAAATACACCCGCTCCTTAAATATTTCTTGTTCATAATAATAACATGCATTCATTTTATGCTATTAAGTATCAAAAGTTCACGTAAAATGATCATATAGCATATAGAATAATGCTCAAGAAATATGTATAATTAGAGCGTTATCAGTTACCATTGTAGAAGAATCCATTGTGTTATCATATTTGGTCATCTTTTGTGTTATCCCAAACAAGGAAGCAATGTTGCAGAAACTAGGCTGCATTTGAAGTCTCATTGGTGCCAACTAGACTGCATTTGTAGTCTCATTGGTGGCCAATTTGTAGTCTCATTAGTGGCCAACTAGATTGCATTTGTAGTCTCATTGGTAGCAAGCACAAACATGTCTGCTAGGTACTCTCATTAATGGCAATTGGACCTCTCAGTGTACTCACAAACAGTTCAAAAGGCTACATTTGTAGTCTTAGTGTACACACAAATAGTTCAAAAGCCTATATCTGTAGTCTCAATGGACCTCTCAGCGTACTCTCATAGGCTGCATTCGGACTTCTCAGTGTACTCATAAACAGGAAACACAAATAACTAGTTATTGCTAAACACTTAATTAGGCATAAACAATGGTTCTAGGCACATTATAGGCAATGCTTCTAGGCACATTATTAGCAACACAAATAAGGTCTAGGCACATTACTAGGCACATTCCAACAACTTTATAAACATTTTCGTTAAACACATAAGAAACATTATGTATACAAAAATCAGAGTATGGAAAACAAAAAACAGAGCATACAATAGACATAACATAACAACCATTAAAAAATACAAAACAACCCCATTTTACATAGAATCGCTAACAACCCCAAACATCACCATTTATAGATTAAAAGGCTGTTACTAATTATTGTACAATCAATCATCAACTGACATGTGAAAACCTTAGAAAAACATACCTTTTTTGTTATCTGGATTCATTGTTTACATTTGTGTGTTTGCTAGAAGAATGTGTGTGTTGATTAGGGTTTATTGATTATTGTGTGCGTTTAAAAATGATCGGGTATGGGCAAAGGTATTAAATGGGGGATTAATTGCTACATTGACTTTTGATGTTGTGTTTGGGTTTGACTATCGCTGACGTGTCGAGAGTTTTAAAAAAAGGGCTAATGGTGATGATGTTGAGGTGAAAACCGGCTATAGCCGGTTACATATGAGAAAAATGGTGATATTTGAAACAAATTAAAAGTTTTATGGGTGATAATGGTATTAAAAAAAGTAACTTGGTGGTATTTAGAATTCTGAGAAAGTTCGTTGGCAATATAAGTCATTAACTGTAACTTAAACTTGCTGAGTATCTTAATCATTGTTTGCTGAGTGTCTATGAGAACTTATTTTTTTGGTTGGCCTATTTGTGTGAGTGTGACCCGAGTTGTCGGGTCAAGACGGGTTGGCCTGGTTGATCTTGCACTTCGAAGGCTCAAGAAATGAAGAAATGTTTGTTTCAAAAGTTAAAGATTAAAGGGCCTTTTTAATGTCTTTAAATTTTGATGATTTGAAAAATTGATTTAACCGAACCGTTCTCACGGCTAAAATGAGGACAAGAAATTTATGTCTTCCCGCTGGAACAAATAAAGTTATTTAGACTAGCTTATTATATAAATTAAAATGATACGAGAATGGCGACGATCGCCGCGTTGCGAGCGTGCCTGTTTTTTGCCGGAGGCGATTTTGCATAAATAAAGTCGAATATTTAGGCGTTACACAGATATAAGAATTCAGTTTCACGTCGTTGATCATGTACATGAAATAGAACTTTCAATGTAATTCATTATAATTAGAAAAAATGGATGGAAACAAAATATTTTCATTGGTAATCCTAATGCAGCCGATATTTTGTTTTGCTTTCCAGCCATGGCTATTTTCTTTTGCTTCCGATTTTGTTACAGCTTCGACTCGCCTTCAAGCATATTCTGGTGTGTGCTTCCTCCACTGCAATCGATTGGAAGTGAGTTTGTTATGAGTGGGTTTGGGAATACTATAGCTTATAGTATTCCAACTACATACATGGTCAAGAACAAACTCCATAACTTCTTCCCTTAAAAAAATGTTTTAGAGTTATAAAATGAATATAACCAAGCGTTTCATAACATTGTAAAGTACCTAGAGCTATTAGCCTTTTATAACCTTAATAAAGGTTACATGAGTAAAGATATGAAGTTATAGAATGTAGTGATCTGTAAAAAAGTCATGTAGGTATCCTGTAACTTTTTGATGTATTTGATAAAGGCCATGGCATTAAATGTCATCGGTTTAGTTCTAACTGAATTTTGTTCATTAGTTCTAAGCACAAAGTTTTCCCAAAGCTTTGTTTCCTATCATACCTCCTTTTTTGGCGCAATATTACCAGGCCACTTATGATCTATTTATTCAATACCAAATTTAACGTTCTTATATTTAAACATGTAATTCAATATATTGAACTTCGTTAAGCAATATTTATTACCTGTTGTTCATTGATTTTATATCAACGATAATAAATGGCTAATTTACCTCAACGCGTATTCCTTGTTTGCTGATATGAAAAAGAAAATCGAGGACTGGTATTATTTAGATACTAAAGAATACCAAACGGAGTTCTCTTTGGAGTTCAAGTAAGATGTCAACTAAATCTTGGCTTTCATCTCTTCCACTACCACCATTTGCTTGGCTACACAAAGAAATTTTGAAATATATAGTCAGAATCTAAATATCTGTTGCCTTAAAAAATATAACAATCAGATGATTGCAAGTCGATACATCATAATCGAATTCAAACTAAAAGAAAAAGGTAGCAATTCAACCCAACCCACCTGACCCATTTTGACCCGAAGAAAGTTACTTATTTTTTTTTTAATTCACCTGATTTGACCCAAACAAATTTTTACATGTTCATGACCAAACCTGATCGTGTTAACTGGTATTTGTATTTTGTAACATTTTCCCGACCCAGTCCGATCTTGTGAAAAGGTAACCGTGGACTTTCTTGATGCACCAAGAACCTCAATCCAACATGATGTGTGACACAATCTACATGACCCATCCATTTTTCAGCCATATCATAAAGAATATAATCGGTTTCAAATTTACCTTGTTCTTTGACCTCCCCTTTCGTAGACCAACAATTTCATTATACCATTTCATTGACCTGCACGAAAAAATTATTTCAGATTAAGCTCTTTCATAAACCTTAGTTTATGGTTACCACCATTAACGGGAAACCTATCATAAACTCAAACCCCCTGCTTGTTTCAAGTTTACAAACCTTGCATCTTTGCAAAATTCAACAGCTTACCTTCATTTCGACCCATTAGCCGACCGGACCTGCAGTTTTGCCACTTCCAGTCATAGGATCTAAATGAAACTGCTCCAAAATCGTCTAACCCATATCGAAACCTCAAATTCCCAAATTCAAATATGCACAAAACAGCAATATCAAAAAAAAACATAAATATCCAAACTTTGTACCTTAATGTGCTGAGAGCAGTTTCATTTAGATCCTTAATGTGCTGAGATCCTATCAAAGCATAAAATGAAGAACAGAAGCAAGTTAATAATTGTAATTTACTAACTTAGACAGGGAAATAGAAAAAGAAAAAAGTAGTGCATCATGTTCCTTGGCAGCTTGGCCGGGGACTCTTGTACTTGTGATCTTGGCATCAACCTGAACCTAAAGACATGGGCAACAGTAAACGGTCAGTAACATTATTTTTCGCCAACCTGAGAGAACTTTAAAAAGTATTTACCATTTTACCAGTTAAAGTGTGCATTAACCTAAATAAAGACAATCATAATATCCAACAAAAAAGTAACAAATCGCAATTATGTAACTGAAAAATAACATTAAAAAACAACTTCTTCTAGAGCAATATAACGTGCAGCAAACACTGAGCGTAGTTTTCAGATATATAGTTTTGGGTAAATGATACTCTTATACCTAAAGCATTCTATCATCTTAACATAATAGAAGAGATTCATTATTCACATAATCATATTCAAAACATTCAACAAAAAACAACAAAAAGCACCAAACTTTTATTACCTAATCGAAAAATAACAAAGTGACAACTCATTAACTTTTCCAGCATCACAACATCGACACCCCACTCACCTTCTTTCACATCCTACAATTTCAATTTAAACAAAAGATCAACCACCAAATAACCAAATATCAAGACAAAACGACACATTGTTAAATTTGCAAATAAACTTACGAAAGCATTTTTTTATTAAGGTGTGCTTCCTTGAACTCCTTCCTAAAATTATCCCTGTACCACAACAATTTATTCTAATCAATTACATTAAACTAAAAACGCTATAAGGGGGGAGGGAGTGGTCCAAACTTTGCCAAACTTTGCCAAATTGCCACATCATCATCTACCAATCACAACCTTCCAACTCAAAGTTTACCAAAGTTTACCAAACTTTACCAAAATGGTGGCGGCGGTCACCAAAGTTTACCAAATCCACATTTTCCACATCATATTTTTTTAATACATATAATCCAACAAAAAATATATAAAATTAAAACATAACATTTTATTAATAACAAAAAAAAAGCATTACACAATACTTAAAAAAAAAACTACATAAAAAAAGCATTACACAATACGTCACATGTTAAAAAAAAATACGAGACATGTTAATAAAAAAAATACGTCACATGTTAAAAAAAAATACGAGACATGTAAAAAAACAAAAAAATACCGCTTGTTGGTAAAAGCCGTTAAAAAGTCCCATGGCCGCGTTCAGTGTCTTCCACTTGGTATACAAGCCATGAAATGTCCGTGAAGTTGATCCAAGAGTTGTAGTGTAATGCTCCAAAATCCGGTTCCAAAAACTATCACACTTTTGATCATTACCGAATTTTTTACATTCGGATACTTGAACCCATGCTTTCGCCAATGCAACCTCTTGCTCTTGCGTCCAAGTTTCTCGCGTCTTTTTTGTACCAACCTTTTTCTTGCCCCTTACATCCACTTCTTGAACTTCTTCGTCGTCGTCTTCATCTTCCATTTCTAATAAAGTATAAATTGTAACAAATTATTAAACGATCCATAAAAAAAAAAAAAAAAAAAAAAAAAAAAAACGAGACAAATTATTAAAGGAAAGAAAATATACCAAACGATTTTGGTTCTTGTGTCTCGGGTATGACCTCATCATCTTCACGATTGTTAAAAATACCAAGTTGGTCCAAATCCATCGACCTTGACATGTTGTAGAGTTGTGGATTCATCGGAGGATTGCCCATAAACAATAGATGTGGAGACGCGGGGTGTGGCACATAATATTGATTCGGGGATGGTTGAGAAAATTGATTTGGGGATGGTTGAGATGGTTGAGAAAATTGATTTGGGGATGGTTGAGAAAATTGATTTGGAAGAAAATTTTGTGATTGCGGATAAACCAATCGACTAGGTTGGGATCGGGTTTGTTTGGGGTTAGCCATTTTTTTTGACTTTCTTGAATCCATAGTTGATTTGGAAGAAAATTGTATGTATGTAGTTGTTTTGGGAAGAAGATGTGAAATGGTTGATTTGGGAAGAAGAAAATGGTGTATGTATATATAGTTAAAAAAAGGGATTTTTTTTTTTTTTTCAAAAATTTGACCGTTTGCTTCTTGGTTTCCACACAATTCATTCGGCAAATGTTACCGAATTTTTGGTTTACCGATTTTTGCCGAACGGTGGCATCGGTGTTGCCGATTTTTGCCGAGCTTCACCGAGCCTTCACCGAGCCCACTCCCTCCACTCTAACCCTGTATCAAATTTATGCGTACCAAAAAAGTTATAATGCCTTCTTTGGGAATCAAAAATAAAAATAAAAATAATCTACCATTAACTTGTTTAGGTACATAACCGAAAAGATTAAGCTATAATCATACCTTATTCCAAATACTAAATCTTTAGTAGCCGCAACACCCACCGATTTTGTAAGGCAACTTGTTGCTTCATATCACCCGCACCTAAAATTTCCCTGCACCTCAAAATCAATACCACATCAGTCGGCCAGCTTAAAATTAGGGCAAAAATGATTACGAACTTAAGAACCCTAAAATCCATAATTGATTTTCATTGATGTTTTGAGAATGTTGTGTGTGGGTATAAGTTGGTTTTTTAATGAAAAAAAACTTAAAAACAAAGAATCAATTTTACCATTTTCCTCCATACGTAACTAAAAGTAAAATCATGGTTGAATTATTTTCATGTTCTGGATTGGTGAATTTATTTGAGCGAGACTTCTAGGTTCTTCTCCAGCTTCATTTTATAACTCCATTCTGAAACAGGCCAGAACGGGCCAGAAAAACAGGATAGGAAACCCGCCAAATTGGGCTAAGAACATGGGCCATAATATTGGCGGGAAAACGGAATGGCGGGAAAAAGTGGGGGACGCAATACGTCGTCGTTTTATTTGTGAATTATATAAATAGATAATATAAGGTATTGTAGGAGGTTAAAGAGGTGCGTGGATTAGCTTATTTAGACGGTTTATTAGGTTATCAACTTGATTATACGTTGAAGTTGCCAAACTAATGTAACTTATACATAAGCCAATTAAACAAACTAATCTAAACAACCCCTTAATGAATGGAACTTTATTCACTTTGGTTAAATTATAGTACTGTTTATAATTGTATAAAAGTTTGAATAACACGATGAGTGTAGACTTAAAAATCAATTTGCTCCGTCATTATCTCCCTTTTCATGTAAGATTTGGCTATGGCATGTCTATTTCTTAAGTTAGTCTTTGAATCCATATATACTTAACTCAATGCAATGATTGGTGTTACTTAAACTTTTTTTTTTGAACGGTAAATTAGTACAATACTAAGTTAGTTATTCGATTCTACAATACTTATCTAGAAGGTAGTCCCTGTAAACCTCGAATAATAATTAGTGATTCGATTCCACAGTAAATACAAAGAAAGTAGTCTCTGCCAGCCTCGAATTGACGCATCTATGGGGCAGAACCCCACAGATTCTACCTTGAAGGTAAACCCTCACGAAGAGACTCGAACCTAAGACCTTTTGCATGTGGTAACAACCTTCCAAGGAGAAAACCACGAGGAGAAACGGTTTTCCAATATTGAGAACTCATTTTTACACTATAGTGATACTTTGACTTGACTGTGGCAAGGCATATCTATTTTGTTCCCAGGTATCCCACATCGATCAAAGAGGCGAAATTTGGCAATTTGATATACAATTGGGTACATGGCACATATGTGTTATGAGTGCTATTATGTTGTTTGCCATAACATGAAGGTTATGTAATCAAACATGTTACATACCATTCATATTCTGGTGAAGAACTTATATAAGCTTTTAACTTTTTGTTGAAATTTGGCTAGTTAATATACAATTTTGGGTACATAACGTTCAAATTTTAATAAATAAATAACCCAACCCAGTTAAATAAACTAGTCCAAATGGTACAATTCCTCGGGTATCCATAATGAAGTTCACATCTGATCTGAGTTGCTAAGGTGTTGTTTGTTTATTAAGAGGCTTTGAATCTGAATCTGATTCTCGCACATCTGAATCTTAATATGAGACGTAAATGTCTGAATCTGAATGAAATAATATTGTTTGCTTTTTGGTAAAAAAAAACATTTGAATGAAATGAATATGATGCAATTTTATTCTTAGGACACATAAACATTAAAAGACATTACGAGGCAACAAGACATCCCTACACAACTTGTTGGTTAAGAGGTTTGAGCCTCCAACTGCCTCTGAAAGAGAAGAAAAAAACAAACGCAGTTAATGACTCAAATGTCTGACCGCATCTATACGAGTCAGATTAAGGGACTGTTAAGAGACTTTTTAAAAACCAAACACCACCTTAGTCTCAACTGTTGATCAATTTACTCGATGATTTTATACGCACGTTTAAATGTGTATGTTGCATGCATGTAAATTTAGTATTTGAAGTGTTTGATTAGTTAAGTGTAACTTTGCACCATAAGTTTAGGGATCCATGCATTTGTGTTTTGATTAGTTAAGTGTAACTTTGCAGTATGAAAAGCAGAGAAGAAAATTGCCCACTCAAAGGGACTTATCTTCTTGTTTCTTTATTTAATTCTTGGGAGATTGACCTCACCTAATTGGTCTCTATCACCAAACAACCTCTTATATTGTTTTATTAGCGATATAAAAGTTTGAATAAGATGACAAGTGTAGACTTTATAGCATAGACTATAACATCAATTTGCTCCATTGTCTCCTTTTTCAAGTTAAGATTTGTCATGTCCATCTTTTAAGTCAGTCTTGAATTCATATATACTGAACACAATGAAATGATTAGTGTTACTTAAACTTGTTGAGTATCTTAATCGTTGTTTGCTTCTTTATGTATACGTAACAAGGATAAAGAGTTTTTTTCCATACTCTGATATCTTTGAGAACCTATTGTTACACTCTAATGATATTTTGACTTGACTACGGCATGTATCTGTTTCGAAACCATTGCACATCGATCAGACGGAAAAACTTTTGCTAATTAATATACCATTGCACACGTCTGGCAAACATGTTTCGATTGCTATTATGTTGTTTAGCCTACTTGAGAGAGTAGTGTAATTGAACATGTTACACCCCCTCTCTAGTAAGGCCAACAGCTTTTGCGATTGCTATTATGTTAGTTTGGCCTACATGCGAGAGTAATGTAATTGAACATGTTACACTACCTACCTCTCTTGTATGAAAAATAGCCTATATTCTTAATTTTGCGAATATAATTTTGGTATCATAGTAAACAATGTTTAGCCTACACGAGAGTAATGTAATTAAACATGTTAGATACATTTCCTTGTATGATCAACAACTTAATTATATAGGCTCTTAACTTTTCCTTAATGTAATTTTCCTATCATAGTAAACTACTACATTTGTGCATGTAACCAAACGGGTGTAGTTATGATCTGTGCTTCGTTGCGGACTTTTATCGAAAATTCAGATGTTAAAATCATAGGTAATGACATTAGACATTAATTATTGTAATTCTCCATTATCCTCTTCTTACATATTTTTTTAATTTACCCAAAAAAAACTCAATAATTATTTGAAGGGTCTGATATTGTTCTTGATTTTTGGTTTGACAACATTATATCAAAAACATTTATAGCATTATGACCACAAAAAAAAAATATATTTTTTATTTAACGGCTCTAATATTAGGAGGTTAAGAAGTGTGGATTAGCTTATTTAGACGGTCCAGTAAGTTATTTATAATTAAATAAATTACAAGTTTGCTCTTTTACTAGATGTACGAGCATATATAATCCAGTTAATAAGCAATGTTAGAGTTTATGAATCTTTTTAAAATAAGATAAATATATCTATTTTGTTACTAGTTATCCCACATCGATCATAGAGACGACATTAGGCTAGTTAATATACTTTGCGTACATGACACATGGGGGTTATGTTATTAAGCATGTCACATAACATAGCTCTCATATTAACCGGTCAAACAGCTTATATAGCCTCATAACTTTTTTTGAATGTAATTAAACAAGTGTAGTCGAAAGAATTAATAATACGCTCTAAATGCCTTTCCGTGTGAAGGGAATTATAAATGGCCCACTTTTACCTCTATTAATGCTAAGAAATGAAATAAAAATTCCTATGCCAACATATTTATTGTGAACCAAATAAGACAATTGAAGCATTTTTAATTTCAAATCCTCTCAATTACCTTGAATTTACACCAATCAAACGCCGCTTGATCTCGAACCAATATTAAAACTAATAACAAATGAGTATGGATAAAAGCAATGATTGAAAGGAAAACTATTTGTGCCATTCATAAAGGTTATAGAACCATTCAATTGCGGGTGGAAATGTCACTTGACCTGTTAATGTGAAAAACTAAATAAAATATGTATCAGTTAAACACGTCAAACTGTCAAAGAATCATTTTGAGTGGTGATAAAAAATGAAATTTCGCGATGAGGTAGATGTGAGGTTGATATATATTCTGGTCTCGCGATATTCAGATATGACTGCGGTACGTAGTCTCGAATTGGCTTACTGGGTTGTGACAGAAACTTAACTTTATGACCATATTTTAGCAAACAGATTTAGAAAAAGTAATAAAACGTTTATATCTCACTTAACCCGGCCATCGTTTGACTATCTTTCAATGTATTGGCATCTATATGCAAGTGAAGTGGGATCACATTGTTGTTGTAAATATTAGTAGTAATTGTATCATTTGTGTGACTGTAGCTCGGGTAATGCGGATGATCACCTTGACACCTTGACAACTTAGAATCCCACATCGGTTAAAGAAAGGAGGCTATCCTAGTTTATATACCACAATGTGCACAGAATACATGTTTGTGTATCAATTATGAAGTATTCAGTTTATGGCAATGATGTAGGTAGCGAAAATTAACAGAGAAAACCGAGGGTTGAGGGTGGGTTTTGGTAATGATATAAATTTTTAGCCGGGTTCTGGTAATATCTGCCCGATTACCCATATCCGTTAACCCGAATCTACATCCGCTTAATTTATATTATATTTAACTAGAATATATATACATTATATATAATTTCTTCAATTATATTTTTTTATATACGTATCTCTATTATATAATATATTTTATTTTGTACATGAATTATTCAAAAGCATTAAATCATTTGATGCGATATTCATTTTCTTTAACTTTAACAAAAAATATTATATTAGGGTGTTTTCTTTTGTTTTTTCGGTGGATTTTAGTGTGTGACTTGATCTTAATGCCGTCATTTTGTCCATATATTATTCAATTGGGGATAACCGAAACCCGTGAGGAAACCCGAAAAACCGATGGATTATATTAATCAGGTACCCGGCGGTTAATGGAGTGGATACGGGTATGAATATTATAAACGGGTACGGGTACACTAAAACCCGCCCCGAACCCGACCCGTTGCCATCCCTACACGTAGGAGTCTGGTAAACCTATCCTACATTGCTGTTACCAACTGAATTCTTACTTTTCGTATAAACTTTTCACTTACAAAGACAGAGAGTCTATTATTTATTGGCATAGGTTATAAGGACCGGGGTCCATTTTTTAGTTAAACCGGGTCTAGGCCTAGGGTGGGGTCCATGGTCCTTTTTAATTTTTTTTGTTTTTTTCCTATTTTGTCGTTTTTTTTTTTTTTTTTTTTTTTTTTTTTTTTTTTTTTTTTTTTTTTGTTTTGTTTTGTTTTGTTTTGTAATGTAATGTTTGTGTAATATTTGTGTAATATTTTTTGTATAGTTTGTGTAATGTTTGTGTAATATTTTGTGTAATGTTTTTTTTTGTGTTTATTTGTATTGTTTCACGGTAAACGTTACCACATTAAACGACTATAACAACAAATGTTAACACATTATTTAAAAAAACATTACGAACAAACGTTAACACATTATTTAAAAAAACAACATCACGAACAAACAACGTTAACACATTATTTAAAAACAACAACATCTACGAACAACATTTACGACATATGAAGATTATTCATATCATTTAAAAGATCATGTAGCCTTGCACCCGACTGACAAGCGTGATCCTCAGGATTCCTTGCCAATTCTAACTCCATCTCCAGCGTCTTTATTCTTGTCTTCAACAGCTTGATCTCATTATCTTTAGCAACGCACTCATTATCTTTAGCAACGCAGTTTGAGCACTGCGTTGAAGATGAGGCTCGACTAAAGTACCGTCTTTCAAATACATCTTTCCAACTGAAGTATCGACACCCATAGTCAGTTGTACCTGGCTGTTACATGTTAAGAAAATAATAAGAAATGTATTTTTATCTTGTGCAAATTAATTACATAAAACCCCTAAGCAAACGTATAATTATTTACCACTGAAAGAGGACATGCATAATACAGTCGGCCCCGACTACCTTCTTTCGTGGATTTCCGTTCTATAATATATCCTCTATTACATCGACACCAGAAAGGATTTCCTTGGCCCACCTGACAAAGAATTTACAACATAAAACACGTATCATTTACAATGTTATTATTAATTTAAATATAAACAGTAATCAATCATTTACAACATAAATCAGTAATCAATCACTATGTTTATAATTATTTACAACATGAATCATTAATCAATTATTTACAACATGAATCATTTACAACATTAATCATTTACAATGTTTTGTATGTATATATTATTTACTAATTTGGTAGTCGATGCATATATAATGATTCCCACTCGGATGCAGCTTCGGATCTGTTCCTCCTCCATTGTGGGTGGAGATACGGAAGTGGAGAATGTTCATCTAGCGTCAAAACAATGAAATGACCTACTTCATCCCCCACACGGGCTATCACAAGGGGGTCAGTTCTTTGTGACGGATCTGGACCACTGAGAAGCGGAAAAGACGTATTCCAACCCCGCAAAGATATAAATGCAACGGGTCGTCTAATCAGTTCTGCAATAACCAACCCCGTGCTGGGCATTTCCATGTAGCGATTAGGCGGTGCATTTCCATCTCCGAACCAGTCTATTGTACGGCGAAGATCGTTAAAACCATCTTCCCCCCACAAACCTATGTAAACCTGCCAATTTAGGTCCATCTGTTCCAATAACATCTGCCTAACTTGGCGCCAATAATGTTGTTGTTCCCAAACACCATGGGCAACGCACCGAAACCCACAATTTCCATCACCCATCACATTATATATACTTGAGGTGTATACTTCCCACCCTTTGTACACCTGTAATTGATCTCGTTCATCTGACCGAACAGTAATCTGGTTCTATTTTTAACAACTACAAAACCGAGCCCCCGGGCTATATTTTGCACCCACTCAGTCATTTGCTCGTGAGAATCGAAAACCTGAAAATACATAATATATTTTCTAACATATATATATATATATATATATATATATATATACACACACACATATTTTTAACATTTTTACATATTTACATAATTTTTTACAACTTTTACATTTTTACATTAAAAACTTTTATTTACAAACAACTTTTACATTTTTAACAACATTTTATACATTTACATTTATACATTTACATTTATTAATTTACAAACATTTAAAACATTTAAAAAAAATAAAAATAAAAAAATACGTATCTCACACACACACGCTTATCACACACACCCCACCCCCAAAACACACACACACGCTATCTGTTTCTCTCTCTCTCTACCCCCCCCCCCCCCATTCTCTCAAACGTTTCTCTCTCTATTTTTAGATCTAAAAACATTTTAGATCTAAAAACCACAATCAACAGCTTGATTCTGGTTTGAGAAACGTTATGAGATAGAAAGATAGCGTGTGTGTGTGAGATACGTGATTCTGGGTTTGAAAAATTAGGGTTTCATAAAAAATTGGGGGTTTTGAAGGTGATGTGATATGTGATATGTGATGGATTTTATGGTAAGTATAACTTGTTATCTGATTCTGGGTTTAAAAAATTAGGGTTTCATAAAAAAATTGGGGGTTTTTCAAAAATTGATTGTTATAGTTCAATTAACGTTTGTTAATTGATAGTTTTGTGGTTAAATTTGACAGATCTATGAAAATTTTATGAAACGCCTAATTTTTATAAATTAGGGTTTCATAAAAAAATTGGGGGTTTTTCAAAAATTGATTGTTATAGTTCAATTAACGTTTGTTAATTGATAGTTTTGTGGTTAAATTTGACAGATCTATGAAAATTTTATGAAACGCCTAATTTTTATAAATTAGGGTTTCATAAAAAAATTGGGGGTTTTTCAAAAATTGATTGTTATAGTTCAATTAACGTTTGTTAATTGATAGTTTTGTGGTTAAATTTGACAGATCTATGAAAATTTTATGAAACGCCTAATTTTTATAAATTAGGGTTTCATAAAAAAATTGGGGGTTTGGTAATAATTGATTGTTATAGTTCAATTAACGTTTGTTAATTGATAGTTTTGTGGTTAAATTTGACAGATCTATGAAAATGTTTTGGTTTCGTAAAAAAATTAGGGGTTTTAAAAATTAGTGAGTAATCTTTCAATTAACGTTTGTTAATTGAAAGATTTCAAGTTAATTTAAAAAACCCCCAATTTTTTACGAAACCCTAGTTAGATATAAAAAATTAGGGTTTGGTAATTTTGGGTTTTTTTTAAATTAACTTGAAATCTTTCAATTAACCTATGTTAATTGAAAGATTTACAAATTAATTTAAAAAATCTCCAATTTTTATGAAACCCTAACTGATATGGATATGTTATGATGTAGGTGGTTCTGTGGTGATGGTTGGTGGTCCTTTTATGAAAACCTGTGGCTGTGGGTAGGTTAACTCCTTGATCTGCCACCTTTGAGTGGTATGAAAACCTGCTCTGGCCTACCCCCACAGTCCACCAGGTATGGGCATACGTTATAAGGATCGGGGTCCTTTTTTTAGTTACACCGGGTCTAGGCTAGTGGCAGTGGTCCTTGATAAGCAGTTTGTGATGAAACTGCTTATAAAACTGCTTATGTGCTTGATAAGCAGTTTGTTATTTCAAACTTGGTTTAAGCTGTTTGCTTATGAAATTTGATAAGCAGTTTGATTTAAGCAGTTTGTTTTAAAAAAAACTGATATAAGGCGATGATGATTTAAAAAAAAATGTTTTGATTTTTGGCGTGGCATTACCGAATGGACGGCAAAAAAGTAAATTTATTTTTTGCAACCTTTGAAGTTGCAGCCAAATATGATAAACTTGCTTATGTTGACTAATATATATCTGAGCCTAATGTTACCTCTTCTGTGTAAAATGGTGAATTCGACATTTCGGCAGCCTAAGATCTTTGTTGTGTTCACTTGTGTGCAATCTGCAGCCCCTGTCTTTCACTTGTGTTCACTTGTGATATTGATTGAGAGCAAATAATTGTTTGTGCTTTAACTTGTGCAATCTGCTTCTTTGTGATGCTTGTTTATAATGGAGTTTGTTCACTTGCTTTCTTGTGAGCCTTGTGGTGAGACTTGCTTTCTTGTGAGAACTTGCAGTGAATCCTAGTACTTGCAGAATCTTAGTACTTGCATTGTGTAACATGTGTGGAATGTGAAACTTGTGTTTCACCTGGTTTGGGTGCAATCTGTTTCACTTACTTTCTTGTGAGAACTTGCAGTGAATCCTAGTACTTGCAGAATCTTAGTCTGCAGTTTGTTCTTGTGGTGAGACTTGCTTTCTTTGTGAGCCTTGTGGTGAGACTTGCTTTCTTGTGAGAACTTGCAGTGAATCTTAGTACTTGCAGAATCTTAGTACTTGTGTGCAATGTGTGCACTTGGGGGCAAATCTGTGCACTTGGGTGCAATCTGTTTCACTTGTGTGCAATCTGATATGGCAATGATGATATAAATCTGAGCCTTTGTGCATGATTGTGTGCAATCTGCTTGTGTGCAATCTGATATAGATCTGAGCCTTTGTGCATGACTTTGTGCAATCTGATATGGTTGTGTGCAAAAACTGCTTGTGTGCGCTTGAAAAAAAAATGGCGATGACGAATGGTTTTTAAAACCGAATGGCATGGCAAAGTGATATTTTTATCACTTTGCAACCTTCATATCCGAGCCTAATATTTTTTTTATCACTTGTGCAAATGGTTTTCTAAATCGGCAATGATGATATAAATCTGAGCCTGGACTTGTGCAAAAAATGCTTGTGCAAAAACTGCTTGTGAGATCTGGACTTTGACCTGGACTTGTGCACTTGTGTGCAATCTGATATTTAAAAAAAAAAAAAAAAAAAAGGACTAAAAACTTAAAAAAAAAAAAAAAAAAAAACATCAAAAGAGTGCACTTGTGTGCAATCTGATATCTAAACAACAACAAAAAAAAAGGACTAAAAACTTAAAAAAAAAAAAAAAAAAAAAACAGCAAAAGACAAAAAAGTAAAAAAAAAAAAAAAAAAAAATGAGGAAGGGGACAAAAAAGCTGCAAAAACAGTACAAAAAACAGGGCTAGGGCTAGGGGGTTTGCCCTAGACCCGGTTTTGTTAGTACCTCCCTATTTATTTATTTATTTATTTATTTAATTATTGATTTGTATTATATATTTTTTGGTGACTAGCAAATTTTAAAGTTAAATGGTACACATACGTAATCTGTATTATCTGTTTATGAAAATAAAAACATAAAAAAGATCAATATGATAGATTAAAAACTGCACTAACGTGACCAAACAAATTCTATCTTAGACAATATGATGTTGCACAATCCCTATTCTTTTCTGTGAATTCATTGCAATTTATTTTGTGCAATTGAAGTTGATTTTATTATGCTTATAGTTTAGCAAAGATTAATCAAGTTGAATGAGAGTCATTACATCGAATATGTGACTAGGTATCAAGAGTACAAATACCTCCGTAGACTAGCTACAAAGGTTGCTAAACGTTCCATCTCTTTCATTTGCACAAGAGCTCTGTCAAGAACCAGTGTTTGTATCGAGTAGGAATGACAATGATGGAATTGAAACAATAGCGCTAGTACCTTGTTTGAAGTCTCATTATTTTCTAAAAATGAAATAACAAACAAAACGTAAGGGGTTCCTCATGCAATACCAATGGGCACAACACATATGAGGACCCTTGTTAATACATTAAAGACATGGTTTCGGATGATTAACTTTAAAAGATGCATGGATTAGCTTATTTAGACTTTGCTCAAAAAAAAAAAAAAAAAAAAACTTATATAGACGTTCACTAGGGTGTCCAAATTTGGAAACAATATGAGTTTTTTATGTTTAACTTAACAAGTTTATCTACCTGATTGTGAGTTTAACTTGTGATGCGTGCGTAGAGTACTAGATTATAATACTACTCAATTTTAACTCAAATTTTAAATTTATAAAACACCTTTTTACCAATGATAAAGACAACGCATACGAGCAAGTATACTTGTCCGCAGGTAATATGGTTTGTGGCAAATAGGGATCGTCCCAAGAGACTTATACGTTATTAAGGTTTGCAAAAGTTGTAAAGCAAATAGCACTTAAGATTGTCACCTCTAAAGTACCGAAAATAAACAAACAATGGTTCTTAAATTCAAGCAATCAATCAAATAAGGACTTGTTTAGGAATCGTAAACAAACGTGATACAATGTTGAACATGTTTGGGTGAATCATATATGTAGAAGGCACATGTCTACTTTCACAAGGTTTTCTAGTCAATGAGTAATATCAAGAAAAACCAAGTTTTTACTAGTTTCATGGGTGAGTCCTTACGGGCTATAGATCATCCCATTACGTTAGCTCTTTGTTTTATCAAATGTATGAAAAGATGATTAAAAACATTAGTTCTTACGAGACCTTTCGACCCAATCTCGTGATTAAATATTTCCGAATTCATTTAAAACTTGAATACTAGATAGTTGTCAATTATCATGTACCAATCCATTTGTGCACCAACTTCTTGGAATAAAACAACATTAGAAATCCTTTCGACCTTTAAATCCAATAATGTTATATTAACAAGTTTAGAACACGAATCGTATTTAAACAAACTTATGAAAACAATCACTTTTCTAACCGACTAATCATTCAACATTGATAAGTAAGTCCACATGATTCCCAAACAAGTATCACAAATTATTCCGTAACAAGTTTCATCAACAAACGTAACATATCATTCAACATCATAAGTAAAATAAGAAGAAAGTTACCCAAAAACAAGATTATAACGAGAAAGAAATGTAAGAGTTATACCACTCCTCGGGCCTCCAATTGAACAAGGGAATTCTCCGCCTCTTCTTACAAGTATCACCGACTCTCTTTGTTTCTTAGGAATGACAGGAATTATTGAGCCCTTTCGGGTTAGATAAATTGTGTTCAAGACCTTAGGGTGTAAGGCTTGAATAAGGATCAAGTATCCTTTCTCTTGTAACTTGGGAGTAACCTCTAATTATTCTCTTAGAATGTTTTTGGTAGTGTGTGTTGATAATGGGTGCTTAGGGTCTTATTTATGCTTGAATTCATCACAAAAAGCTGTTACAAACACCCTATAATCATAATGTAGAGGTAATGATCGGACTTGAAGATTAATGACACTTAAAACCTTGAGTTAATGCAACTTTTCATCTCAGATTGCTGTGAACCTGCCGGTTGGAACTTGAACCTAGAGATTCGGACTTGACTGCTCAACCTTAGGTTTGTGTTTGAACCACCGGTTTGAACCCCAGCTTTCAACCATAGGTTGAGACGTATTATGCTCCATAATTTTCTCTTTAAGTTAACATAAAGCTCCAACATTTAATAATCTTTTTGTCACCAAATCACACCTCTATCTTTCATTAGAGATCCTCTCAAATAACACCTATGCAACGGAAATCATCATACTTGAATCAATATCTTTGAAGAAATTCTTTTCTTTAATATTTTCTTCATCTTTTATCGTTTCTTCGTCAACCTTGGATATTTCCTTGCACCTAGACTTGAACACATCTTAATAATAAATAAGCGTAAAAATGCTCATAAACATAACTAAATAATATATAAAATATACAAATAAAGCGACTCTAATATAGACAAAATGAGCGTTATCAACTCGCTAAACTACTAAACCAAATGACCGAGTTTATGACTTTTCTTTTTAACTTCAAATAAATACATAAGCCCGATTAAATAAACTAATCCAAACTACCTATTAATGAATGAAAATCTATTCACTTTGGTTAAATTATTAACTGATAGAAGTTTGAAATAGATTATATGTGTAAATTAACTTATAGCACAGACTTAACAATCAATTTCTTAAATCAGTCTTTGAATTCATATATACTGAACACAATAGAATGATTAGTGTAACTTAAACTTGTCGAGTATCTTAATCATTACTTGCTTCTTTATGTATACGCAACGAGGAGAAAGGTTTTCTCATATTGAGCCCGTTATCTTTTAAAACTTACTTTTACACTCTAATGATATGATTTATTCCACATCGATCAGAGAGACGAAATTTGGCTACTTAATATACCATTGCATACAGGAGCCTTAAGTGTTTTGATTACTATTATGTTATCGACCATAATATTAGAGTTCTGTAATTAAACATGTCGTAACTCTTAGGAGAGTGGTACTTAGCTAAGCTCTTAGCTTTTTGTTATCCCACATCGATCAAAGAGACAAAAATTGGCTAGTTAATATACAGTTGCATACGTGTCACAATTGTGTCTTGATCTGCTATTATGTTGCATACAACAAGATGATAGACGTACGTAAGTTACGTATTACGTTATTCTTGTGTTGTTGTAAACAACTTATATAAGATCATAACTTTTTGTGAATAACTAATAAGATCTTAACTAGCTGTGACATTGGTCGTCAACATTGTGCAGTTTTAATTTGTGCTAATTCATGGAGTAAAACACATGTTAAACCTTTTATGCAACTCCGAGAATAACTCACTGAACATGGAACGAGTATCATTGCTATCACTCATGTGTCATAAGTGAAAGAAGAACCATTTTACCCAATATCAACGTATCGTACTATAATTTATTCGCTTGACATGGTATTGTATAAAAATCAGATTTGTTTTGCAGATGAACAATGACAGATACTTCACCCATTTCCATTTTGTCATGTGCAATTATGCATCCTTAGAAAAAAAAAAGGAAGCAAATAGTCAAATACTCCCTAAGTTGTGCTCTGGCACAAATCCGAACCCTTGATTAAATACACATGATGAGCCCATGTACTTAAAGACCGCAAAAGAAAAAATCTTCTACTGATTTTGGGCTAGATCAGACCAAAAACCAGCCAAACCATAAGTTTAAGAAGTGTGAGGATTAGCTTACTTAAACGGTTCACTTAGTTATTCATATTTGAATAAATTACGATTGTGCTCTTTCACTAGATGTACGGGCTTATCAACTTGGTATTGTCAACTTAAACAAGTTGTAAGGTCAAGTTAATAAGCTAATAAGCAATGTTAGAGTTTATGAATCTTTTTTAAATCAAATAAATACATAACCGAGTTAATAAGCTAATAAGCAATTTTAGAGTTAATGAATAGAATTTTATTCACTTTTCATTATATTATACTACTGTTTATTAATTGTAAATAAGTTTGAATAAGATGATGAGTGTATAGCATAGAGTTAAAGATTTGGCATCTCTATTTTTTAAGTCAGTCTTTGAATCCATATATACTTAACACAACGGAATAATTAGTGTAAGTTAAACTTGCTGAGTATCTTCAGTCTTAACCGTTGTTTGCTTCTCACATTGAGTCAGATTATATTTGAGAACTCATTTTACACTCTAATGATATTTTGACTTGACTATGGAATGTATCTATTTTGTTACCAGTTATCCCACATCGGTGGGAGAGACGGAATTTGGCTAATTAATATACCATTGCATACAAGAACCACATGTGTTGCAATTGCTATTATGTTGTTACCCTTAATAGGAGACCTACGTACATAAACACGTTACGTAATTCTGAGGTTGTAGGCAACAACTTATATAGGCTCTTAGCTTTTTGTTGAATACAATTTTGGCTCTTAACTTTTTATGAATATAATTGATATCATTTGAGAACTAAACATTTTTTACATACGGACTAATCTCCATCCTCCATATTTATTTGATCTAATGGATGAAATTAATCCAACAAATTAAAAAACCCACTATCTATCATTTTTTTTCAAATGTTAATATCTATCAAACCGTTAATCGTTAAGCGAAAAAAAATATACCATTACGACGAGCATTTAATTATCTTTCTATAGATCGGATATTTGATATATTTTCGATAATTTTTTTTCTCGTTTTTTTCACGTTTTTTTTTTCGTGACCCAAAAAATCATATATGATATTACATATCATATCATATATGATATATCATATATCATATATGATATGTAATTTTTTCGGCCACGAAAAAAAACGTGAAAAAAACAAAAAAAAAAAAAAAATTGTCGAAAATATATCAAATAGCCTATCTATAGAAAGATAATTAATTTCTCGTCGCGATGGTGTAATTATTTTTGCTTAACGATTAACGGTTTAATAGATATTTAAATTATAAAAAATGAGTGAAATATTAAAATGCTTTTAATCTCAATCATTGATTTCTTTTTAGATAGATGGTGGGTATGAGTCATTTGGTATGTAAGAAAAGTTTGGTATTTAATATAACTCTCCTCAATATAATTTTGGTGCCATAATAAACTACCTTTTGCGAATATAATTTTGGTACCATAATACACAACTTTTCGTTAATATAAAATTAAGTGGTTTAAGAGAACTCATTTTACACTCTAATGATATTTTGACTTGAATATGGAATGTATCTATTTTGTTACCAGATATCCCACATCGGTCGGAGAGACGGAATTTAGCTAATTAATATATCATTGCATACAAGAACCATATGTGTTGCGATTGCTATTATGTTGTTACCCTTAACAGGAGACTTACGTACATAAACACGTTACGTAATTCTCAGGTTGTAGGCAACAACTTATATAGGCTCTTAACTTTTTGTTTAATACAATTTTGGCTCTTTAACTTTTTATGAATATAATTTTGGTGCCATAATAAACTACCTTTTGCGAATATAATTTTGGTACCATAATACACAACTTTTCGTGAATATAAAATTAAGTGGTTTAAGAGAAGGGGACTCTAAATACACCAAGATGATTACATCAATCATTATATATTTTATCTTTAATATCAAAAGTTACATAAAATTATGTACTAACATTGACTTGATTATTACTTTTACTTTAGTCATTAATAGCTAATCATTATTTATCTTTATAATTTTCTTTTTCTTCTTTTATTTTTACTTTTGTCATATATATATATATATATATATATATATATATATATATATATATATATATATATATATATATATATATATATATATATATATATATATATTAGCTAAAACATCGGACTTGATTAGTAGTTTTGACACCTATCTCTTTTTTATTCTTTGATGATTGATGTTCATTCGATTGTACTAGTAATGGTATTGAATACCAAGAAAGTGATCATATTAATTCATGATGTTACACATTAGATACTCAAAAAAATTATGTTCGAACCACCCAACAAGCTTTCTTAAATATTTTCTTTTAACACTTTTTATTTTCAAGTTGTTGTGAGGTGTTAATTTTATGTCTCGGTTATGTTTATATATTTATGTATTATAAGAATGAAACTGCATTAGGTTTATATATCATTCAAATATTTTTGTACAAAAACAAATAATATTATTTTATTCCGATTAAGATATTTACGCTTCAGATTCAAATTCAGAGCTTGAAATCTTGAATCTTGAAAACTTAAACTAATGTAGTTTGCCTAAATTACCTTTAAGTATCATTTAATACACCTTAAGCTAGGTCAATTTCAAATTTGACAACTTTTCAAAAATATAGACTATATTAATTTTCAAAAAAAAAAAAAAAAAAAAAAAAAAAAAAAAAAAAAAAAAAACTTTGTATTTAAATAAAAGTACATGCTTTGCATCAAAGGTCGAACCAGAATCACGATTTAGCAAATATAATTATTTACCGTTATATGTCTAGACGTACATGAAAAAAATGTACGGACTTAAAATTTTTAAAACTTCTTTTAAACTTTTCATATAAGAGTATAATATAGAACTCATATTTCGTTATCTATCACAACAAAACGAATATTACGTTATCTGCTGTTACGAGAGATGACTATGGAATAAGAATATACAAATTAATATGAGAAAAGTAAAAAATAGAAAAAAATTGTGAATATAATTAATTGAAAAAAATTGTATTGTAGTTGTTGTACAATCTTAGAACGACTAAAAAATATAATTCTAAGATTGTCCAAATTTTCGTTAAGTTTTGAACTCCAAATTTTTTTGTCTCAATTTAGCATACATTTAAGAAAAAATTGCTATTTGCTAATATATATATATATATATATATATATATATATATATATATATATATATATATATATATATATTTTCATAAGCTCATGATATATATTACATGCAGTAGTAAATTAACTCTATCAAACATCTACAATTTCTTAATAATTACTTTGTAACTCCCAAAAAGTATTAACTCAAATTTATATTCTAAGGGGGTTGGCAATGGGTGCGGGGAGGCACGGTGCGGCATCCCCACCGCACGGGAACACCGCCGCCCTCCCCTCCTTACCGCACGGGAGCATCCATTTGTGGTGAAGCTTACCGAAGCTTTGTATCCGTTGCAAAATCAAAAAACGAACGTTGGAATGGACTAAATTGGACCGTTGGAGCCAACCCCCTAAACCCTCTTGCGAACAAGTCCCTTGTTCTTGATCGCAACCCATGTCCAGCCAGCATATTCTTTTTCTTTTTTTAAGGTTTGTTGGCTGCTACAAAAATGAGGCACAAATGAGGGTGGGAGTGTTATATGATGTGTTTTAGGGTTTTTGTTTGGGCTTATGGGCTTTTGATTGTTGGGTTGTGTGATTTGGGTTTTAGCATGTTGGAAAATACTTGAACAAATGAGGGTGGGAGTGTTATATAATGTGAGTTTGACTGGTATTATTGATATCAAAGTGGTATTTGATTCATGGTTATTAATAGAATTTAAAAAAGAAAAAAGAAAGAAAAAAACTAAGTGAGTGAAGGGTGAGGGGTGTGATGCCAACAAAAAGTGAGTGAGTGAAGGAAAAAGTGGGAGAGTGATGTGGCATAAGGGGATTGGTTGTTTGTGAGTGAAGGGAGTTGAGGTGAGGAGAGTGTTGTCAACCCCTAAGAAAATGTGTCTTAAGTGGCTGTATCATATTTCATATTAACTTGTACTACTTAATAGGTCTATTAATACATGCATTTAAATGTTTGTAAAATTTGCTTTGCCTTTATAAGAATAAAAAACAGAGGATATGGAAGAATCGTTTGATGGTGTTTCTATAGTTGAAGCAGGTTTTTTCTCGTTATTATGTGAATGCAGGAGATCAGATAATTTAGGTGGTTAAGCGTTTTTTCCATGAACTTTACACCGATGGTCCAAAACAATATAAATTGCTATCATGTACATGTGTATTTTGCTTTTTTGATAGAGTACATAATTATATGCAAAAACGAATTTATAGTTTTTTTTTTCTTTTTTTTTTCAAATAAAGAAATATTAAACCCTTTTAATTAGAGGTGGAAAAAAAAAAATAGCCAAACATTTAAAAGATTTGGGCATATTTGGTCCCCTCCTTATTTTGAAATGGGTATATATTGCCCATTTTAAAGTTAAATAGGCACAAATTGGCAAATGTTCTCTCTCAATTGGATAACATTTCAATCGTTTTTTTTTTTTTTTTTTTTTTTTTTTTTTTTTTTTTTTTTTTAATTTGTAGATATAATATATTTAATTTTTAAAAAATAAATGAGGTGTTAAGTTTAAGGAATTTATTTCATCGTTTTGGGTATTTTCTAAAACGATTCATATAACATGCGCCTGTTTGGCCCGTGCCCGTTTAGCCCGCGCCCGTTTAGCTCGTAGCCAGTTTGACCCATGGCCCGTGCCCGCCCGTGCCCGCCCGTTTTACCACCTATATTTTTAATTAAGCATGTTAAATAAATAAATAATTCAATTAATTCAGTTATTACTTAAAAATGAATGATTTGATTTTTAAAAATGCAAAAATCCCCACTTGAAGTTTTGTTTTATTATATAAAAGATTATCATTCAAAACTTACTTTTACACTCTAATGATATTTTGACTTGGTTATGGCATGTATCTATTTGGTTATGAGTTATCCTACATCGATCAGAAAGATTAAATTTGGCTAGTTAATATTCCATTGTGTTGTGATTGTTGTTATGTTGTTTACCTAAATATGTCAACAAACTGGGCTAGCTAAGTTGACCACCAAGGATAACCTTGGGGAGGTTTCTTTCGAGAGGTCTCAGTTTCGAGTCTCGCTATTGAGGGCCCGAAATAAATAGAAGCAGGAGTAAGGTTTATCCTTTAAAGAGAAAGGTTCGAGGCTTGCATAATTAAAAAATAATAATAATTAAAAAAAAAAATGTCAAACATGTTGCAAGAGACTCATGTAAACTTGCTTTTACACTCTTAAGAATAATTTTGACTTGACTAGGGCATGTATCTATTATGTTCGAGTTATCCCACATCGATCAAAGAGACAAAGTTTAGGCAATTAATGTACCATGAGTTGAGATCAATGAAGAACTCATACATGCCATATAACCTATCAACCAATCATAGCCACTCATTTATATTTTTCACCTTTTTTTTCAAAACAACATATCTTGCAAACGGTAAATCTTCAAGCTACAAAAAAAATATCATCGCGACGAGAATTAAATGATCTTTCTATAGATATGCATTGTTATATACTTTCGACGAACTTTTTTTTCGCCCAGAAAGAATCATATATGATTCGTGAAAATCATATATGATTCGTAAAAAATCATATATGATTCGTAAAAAATCATATATGATTCGATTCTTACGAATCATATATGATTTTTACGAATCATATATGATTCTTACAAATCATATATGATTTTTTTGGGCAAAAAAAAAGTTTGTCGAAAGTATATAACAATGCATGTCTATAGAAAGATAATTTAATTCTCGTCGCGATGGTATTTTTTTTGTACGTTGACGATTTACAGTTTGCGAAATATTTAAGTTTTAAAAAAATGGTGGAAGTTTATTTTTTTATTTTGATAAAAAAAAAATGAGTGATTAAGATTGCTTGATGGGTTCTATGGTAAAATTTAGATCTATAAAGAACTTTTGGCAATGTACCATTGCTCACATGGGCCATATGTGTTGCGATTGCTGTTATGTTGTTTACCATAACGTGAAAGTTATGTAATGGAACATGCTACATATTTTCCACGTAGTGGTCAACAATTTATATAAGCTCTTAACTTTTTGTGAAATAAGCTCATAAGCTCTTAACTTGCCACGCGATTGCTGTTATGTTGTTTAACATAACATGAAAGTTATGTAATGAAACATGTTACATACTTGCCACGCGGGGTCAACAATTTATATAAGCTCTTAACCTTTTGTGAAATAAGCTCATCAGTTCTTAACTTTTTGTTAAATAAGCTCATAAGCTCTTAACTTTTTGTAAAATAAGCTCTTAACCTTTTGTGGCTCTTAACTTATTGTGAAATAAGCTCATAAGCTCTTAACTTTTTGTTAAATAAGTTCATAAGCTCTTATCTTTTTGTTAAATAAGCTAATAAGCTCTTAACTTTTTGTGAAATAAGCTCTTAACCTTTTGTGGCTCTTAATTTTTGTGAATATAAGCTCTTAACATTTTTTACAATAAGCTCTTAACCTTTTGTGAATATAATCGTGGTGGTGGTCAATAACTTATATAAGCTCATAAGCTCTTAACTTTTTGTTAAATAAGCTCATAAGCTCTTAACTAATCTAGTGTAGTTATGATATGCCCTTTGCCGAACTTTTATTTTTCGTTGATATAACTCGAAGTGTTACAATTATAGGTATTCAACACATATATAATGACATTAGACATTAAATTATAATAATTCTCCTTTATCCTCTTTGTTGAAGTAAAACCTTGTGAATAGGTCCTGCCGTTAAGCTTGCCGCCCGGTCTCTGGTAATACCCTGCACAAGAATAGCACACGTTAGGCTCGCCTTGGGTTTTATCCCAAGACCAACCTCCGGTGTGAGGATGAGTATGTGAAAGGACGAAGGGTTTGTAATAAATGCTGGTGAGAGTACTGTGTGTGTATTAGTTGAATCATAAATGAGGTAAAGGGTATTTATACTACTCACCTCATTACCTACTCTGCCTTGGGAAGGAGCAAGGCCATACCTGGTTGTTGGATGTCAGAACAAGTGGGCGATACGATCCCTAAAATCCTGGGATTGTGTTATGTCATCAGTTCACACCCGTTGAGGCTTTTCCTTCGGCATGTGCCCTTCGGCTAGGTCTATATGAGCCGAATGGTTACTAGCCATTCGGCTACATGCGTCAACATGTCCCCCCCAGTATTGGAGTATCGGTTCTAACCGGTGTTCCAATTCCGTTGTGCGTGTAGGTGCCGTTGTTCCCTTGCCGTTGTGATGCGGATGTTGCGCGTTTTTATATGAAGTTTATTTACTGCGTCAAAATTACCCTTATGCCCCCTTTGACAGCTGGTTACCACTTAATTTTTGCACAGACATCAAACGGTCAAGGCTTATCCACGTGTCGAGGGCGGTACACGATGCGACGTTTCACACATCCCCATATCGACTATATATATTGCTTCTTTACTCTTCATTTTTACCTTTTACTGTGTTTTTCCTCAATTCTCTTTGGTTGCTTCTTGTTATTTTGCAAAGCTATTCCGAGGTGCGTTTCAACCTTTCTTATTTTTGCTACTTCGTATTGTTTTTGACCATGGTCGTAAGTGAACCTGGGGAGATGAACGTTCCGGTTGACCCTCCTTTGTTACTGACAGCCAAACCCCCCGGTAAGTTTGATATGCATATGCACCCGTCTAGGCTTTCCCAGAGAGAATTAGACGATATGATAGTAGAATTTGGAATCCCGTTAGATCTTCATCCCATACTTCCCCCCCCCCCCCCCAGATCTCACCATGAACGAGTTGCCGGGAGACAAAATAGGGGTGTACGTTCAGCTCATGAGGTTAGGGGCATTAGGATACCCTCCTCAGCCTTCCTTTTAAGCGTCATAGATCATTTTAACGTACATTTGTCCCAGTTAGTTCCGTTGGGTGTAAATAGGGTGACGTTGTTTGAGGTTCGGTGTTATAGTTTAGAGGTTGTGCCCACTGTTTCCCTCTTCCGAGTGTTTTACCGGTTATGTAAGCAGGGACATTGGTTCTCATTTGAACACCGGACGGGTAAACATGCCAAGACGTGTTTTACCGAGATTTTGACAAGTTTGAAATGGTGGAAGGATTTTTTTCTTTTTGATTGACCGAAGGGCTATACCGAACGCTATGCCGTGGAGACATAGGGATTCACAGATAACAGATCGTTTCCCAACCGGTTATTCTCAGCGGGATGCCAATACGCTGGCTCTTCGACCCATAATACTTCGGAAACCCCCGACCAGTCTTCTTTGGGTGTATGGGCTTACCAACACCTTTCGGATATCAGGCCACCATCTTGTTATCAAGAATGCCGGAGGGGAGGGTAAGAAGGGGTGTTTTTATTATTACTATTTACTTTGTACCACTCCTGCTTGTTTTAATTGTGTGTTTTTCTTTGCAGTGATCACTATGTCCGAGTATCTTGAGCTTCTGGAACTAGAAGGAACTGTTGTGAGCAAGGGAGATCCATTGCCGGAGAATCAGCCCCGTCCAAACAAAACTGCCGAGCCCCTCGCTCCTGACGTTGCAATCCCCGAGAAAACTTATGCGCAACTAACAGTTGAAGCGGCCAATTCCGATGTGGTGGCTGCTCGGGAAGAGAAGGAAAGAAAGAAACAGCAAACCCGTCCCGTTGGTAAGAAGAGGGCTGCGGTTGGGCCGAGCGGCCAGCCTAAAAGGAGGAGAAAACTACAGGTTGAAGAGGAAGTCCTTGCATCCGAGGAGCATACCGTGGATGCGAATCCTCTCAACCAGGCTGAGCCGTCGGAAAGAGCCGAGCAGGAGAATGACGGTGGCCAAGGGCCAAATGATCCGGTCGAAAATGCCGAAGAGGAGCATCATTCCTTGGAAAGATCCAACACTCCTCCTGCTGAAGGTGCCGAAGGGTTTCAGAATAATCCCCCTCCGACCCCATCTGATGGTAAGAGCCATCTTTCTTTTCCTCATCTGGTTCTAAAGTATATTTATCTTTACCTGAATGTTTATATCTTCTTGCGCAGCCCATTAAGAGCATCAAGCTTCTAGAACTCATATGCAGTCCAGAGAGAACCGACCGCTGTCTGAAGGTGTGTTTATATATATATATATATATATATATATATATATATATATATATATATATATATATATATATATATATATTACTTAGTCCTCCATCCTTACTATTTTCAGGTCACACTGATTTGACCGGAGGTTACTTTATCCCTGGTTGGACTCTCAGGGATGACGTTCGTATGAACTCATTCCGAGCGTACCGTGAGATGATGTCACATCTTGCCACCCCTGCCGAAGAGGAAGCACTGGCCGGACTGAATAGTAATCAGCTTGTCCGACAGTCATACATCAATTGTGGTTCCAGTGTGGTACTTCAAGCAGAGGTGTTGAAGAGGTTTAGCCAATTGAACCGAGACTACCGAGAGCTAGAGGCTACTCATGGGGAGTGTGAGTCTATTGCCGATGGGTTGAAGGACGAGAGGGATGCCCAAATTGCAAAATTTGAAACCTTGTTGAAAGAGCTCCGTGCGTTGGAGAAAGAACAGCAGGATGAGAGGACTGCAGCCTCCGTCCGGGAAAAGGGGTTGGTTTATCAGCTGGAAGAAATCGAGAAGGAGAAAAATGAGGCAACAAGTCTGACCGCTTCTCAGATTTCTAAAATTGAGGAGCTTGAGAAGAGACTGGCGGAGAAGTCCCAGGAGGCCGAAAGGCTTTCGACGGAGAACAAGAGTTTGACCGCTCAGCTGGCTGTTGCCGAGGTTGTTTGCCAGAATACCGTGAAGGAACTAATCCCTGCAGCCTTCCGAAGGCTCCTCCAGAGTGATGAATACAAGGAAAGTCTTGGAAGGGTCTATAGCTTGTCTTATTCCGGGGGGTTCATAGACGGTGTTCGTACCGAAAGGAAACCGGAGGATGCGGAAAAGATTTTGCAGAAGATCAAAAGGCTCAACATGGAGGCCCCAAAACTCTGGAAGCCGGAGTATCATAAGCTTTTCTCGGCTGAGTATCCGTATGTTCAGAAGCTTGCGGAATCTTTCCATCTTTCCCTTGGTGATCAGATGAATCTCCTACCGGAGGAGCCTGTTAAGAAGATAACTCCTACTCCAGCTGTTGCTCCCACTCCCCAATAGGTTGATTAGGATTTTATCCGGGGTGACTGTACCCTTTTTGTGTCCTTGTTTGGATTGTAATAAGTATTTTAGCACATTTTGAATTGTACTTGCATTACCGAAGAATGTTTTTGTTCATATATACATGATCGTTCCGTTTTTATGCTTAACATGAGTTTGTGTAATTTATACATGCATTTTGGATGGTGTGTAAGTTCTGGACGGAGTGTTTTTGCACGATCCGTATAAGTAGATGGACGGAGTGTTTTTGCACGATCCGTATAAGTAGATGGACGGAGTGTTTTTGCACGATCACGATCCGTATAAGTAGATGGACGGAGTGTTTTTGCACGATCCGTATAAGTAGATGGACGGAGTGTTTTTGCACGATCCGTATAAGTAGATGGACGGAGTGTTTTTGCACGATCCGTATAAGTAGTTTGCACAATCTTTAGGAAAATTCGCTTCCCGTAACGCGGGGAAGACGTAAGCTGTCATTAATCGTCACAAACATTTTACATAAAACAGTTTCGTAAGTTGATTGCATGCCAGGTCCGGGGAATTTCCTTGTCGTCCATACCAGCAAGTTTGTATGAACCGTTTTGGTGTGCTTCCACTACCCTGTATGGTCCTTCCCAATTCGGACCCAGTTTTCCCTGATTTTCAACCCGGCTAGCCTCGTTTTTTCGGTAGACGAAGTCCCCAACCTTGAAAGCCATCGGTTTAACTCTTCGGTTATAGTATTGTTCGACCTTCGCTTTGTACTTTGCTTCACGAATTGCCGCCATTTCACGCCTTTCTTGCAAAAGATCTAAATTTAGTCGTTGTTGCTCTTCGCTATCCTCCGGATTGTAGAGCATGGTTCGGTGTGTAGGCATTCCTATTTCCGCCGGTATCACTGCCTCACTGCCATAGGTCAGGCTAAAAGGCGTTTCACCATTGCATGTTTTCATCATGGTTCGGAAGGCCCACAAAAATTCTGCAGTTCGTCTGCCCATCCGGCCCTTTCCCTTCCAAGTCTAGTCTTTATGCCATGCATCAAGCTCTTGTTTGCTCTTTCAACTAATCCGTTTGCCTGTGGATGTGCTACAGCGGTGTTTATTTGCTTTATCTTTAACTTCTCACACCATCCTTTGAAAGGATCATTAACAAAGTTTGTTCCATTGTCTGTAACTATGATCCCTGGTAGGCCGAATCGACAAATGATATTTTCCCAAACGAATTTCTTCACGTCCTTGCCGGTGGTTTTGACAAACGGTTTGGCTTCTATCCATTTCGTAAAGTAGTCCACCGCTACAATCACGTATTTCAACCTTCCGGGTGCTTCTGGAAAGGGACCTAACATATCCATTCCCCATTGATAGAAAGGCCACGGTGCCATTACGGATGTCAAATTGGTTTTGGGCAGCTTTGGTACCGGAGAGTGGATTTGACAGGAGTCACATTTCTGAATCTCTTCTCTTGCGTCTTTATGCATTGTCGGCCAGTAATACCCCTGCCTTATTAACTTAGCCACTACCGACCTGGGACCGGAGTGCATTCCACACATCCCCTCATGAACCTCTCTAATGATGTAGTTTGCTTGTAGAGGTCCTACACATCGTAGCATTGGGTTTAAGTAGGACTTCTTGAAGAGCACACCATTTTCCATTACGTACTGCGGAACTTTCATTCGTAAGGTCCTTGCCTCATTAGGATCCGTAGGCCAGACACCTTCGTCTAAACACCGAATGATGGGGGTCATCCAATTGTCTTCTTCTTCTTCGACTATCGCTCCCACCTGTTTCTCTTCAGTTGACGGTTTCCGCAACACTTCAACCAGTATTTCTTTGGTAAGATGGTTGAAAGCTACCGATGCTAGTTTGCTCAATACATCGGCTTTGTGATTCTGGGTTCTTGGTATGTTGTAAATTTTGAACTTTTTGAAGCCCCCAATATACTCTTTCGCTTTTGCTAGGTATTGAATCATACTTTCTTTGGTTGCCACGAAATTTCCGTTTATTTGGCTTGCGACTAATTTGGAGTCAACTCTTACTTCCAACTCCTCCGCCTTCATTTTCTTAGCGATTCTTAAGCCGGCTAAGAGCGCTTCGTATTCTGCTTCGTTATTGGTACTTGGGAAGTCAAGACGAAGTGCATACGTATGCTCGACCAAATCAGGTCCGATCAGTACCAACCCCGCTCCGGATCCTTTCTTGCTGGAGGCTCCATCTGTGTAAAGAATCCAGTTGCCCGGTTTTGAGACGTCTTGTACCTCTTCCTCTCGGAAACTTTGTTCAGTACCTTCCGGTTCCACAGAGATTTCCGAAATAAAGTCCGCGAGAACCTGTCCCTTGATTGCATTCCTCGGAATATAATCTATATCATAAGCTCCCAGCTCAACCGAATATTTGGCCATTCGTCCTGATGCTTCGGCTTTGTTAAGGATTTGCTTTATGGGCTGGTCCGTTATGACTTTTATTGGGTGAGCTTCAAAATACCTTCTCAGTCTACGAGAAGCGTGTAGCAGAGACAGAGCCAACTTCTAAACCGGAACATAATTCCTCTCGGCTTCGTGCAACGTTCGGCTCATGTAATGAATAGGCAGTTGCCTATCCTCCTTCTCGGTCATCAGTACTGCACTAACGGCACCTTTGGCTGCGGCAAGGTACATGAACAAGACTTCCCCCTTCTTGGGGGTAGATAATGTTGGTAGATCTAGTATTAACTTTTTGAGTGACTGAAAAGCAGCCTCGGCCTCTTCCGTCCATTTGTATTCTTCCTTGTTCTCTTTGGTTATGTTTTTTAATGTGTCAAAGAATGGGAGTGATCTTTCAGCCGACCGGGAAAGAAATCTGTTCAGTGCGGCTAATTTCCCGCTCAGAGATTGCATTTCTTTTAAAGTCTTCAGTGATTGCATTTGTGAAATTGCCTTCGTTTTCTTGGGGTTTGCTCTAATACCTTCGGAGGTTATCATGTATCCTAGGAACTTTCCTTCTTCTACACCAAATAAGCATTTCTTAGGATTCAATTTCATGTTGATCTTCCTTAGGTTGTCAAAGGTTTCGGCAATATCTGCCAACATCTCTTTTTCCCCTTTACTTTTAATCACCATGTCATCCACGTAAGCTTCCAAGTTTCTTCCTATTTGTGTCCGGAAAGCCGAATCAACTAGACGTTGGTAGGTTGCCCCTGCGTTTTTCAGGCCAAACGGCATCTTTGTGTAGCAATAAGTTCCTTGTTATGTGTAGAATGCCGTTTTTTCTTCGTCCTCCTCTGCCATTTGTACTTGATGGTACCCTTTATACGCATCCAAGAAGCATTTGTATTTGTATCCTACCACCGACTCAATCTTCCAATCAATCTCAGGAAGAGGGTAATAATCCTTCGGACAGGAAGAATTCAAAATTTTGAAATCAATACACATACGCCAACTTCCGTCACATTTTTTGACCAACACTGGATTGGAAATCCACGTAGGATATCTTACCGGCCTAACAATACCGGCTCTTAGCCACTCCTCCACCTCCTTTAATATCACTTGATTCTTTTCAGCCGAGAGGCTTCTTCTTTTTTGAGCGACCGGAGTGTCTGAAACATTCACATTCAAGTGATGTTTTATCAATCGCCTAGGAACACCGGTCATGTCCGAGGGTTGCCAAGCGAACACATCGTTATTCCTTCTTAGAAATTCAACAACATACCTCCGACATTCCGTGGAGAATCCTGTACCTATAGCAACCAGTTGGTCCGGATACGCTGGGTTCACAAGCACCCCTTCCGTTGAGATATCCTCCACGGCTTCTCCTCAGGTATTGCTTTTCCTCGTGGGTTATCCTGTTGGCTTTCCTCTATCCTTCGGCACTGCAAAACAGCCGCAGGTCTAGCTTTTACAGTGGCTACCCCTCGGGGTGTGGGAAACTTGATCATGGAGTGGATGGTGGATGGAACGGCCCTAAGCCCCTTCAACCCCGTCCTTTCTAGTATAACATTGTAAGGTGACGGGGATTGTACCACACAGAATTTCATTATGGTCTTTCGGAATAACCCATTATCACCAAATTTTACCTCTAGCTCTATCCTTCCCAACGGCCTGTTTGTTTCTCCGGAGAAACCAATCAACGAAGTATTGGTTTCTTCCAATCTCTCCTTAACGGATGCGTCCAAATTACGGAAACAATGCTCATACATTACGTTGACAGAAGACCCTTCGTCTACATATATTCTCCTTACTAGATATCCTTCTATGTCTCCCTCTATGATAAGTGGTTCTTCTGACAAATCACTTGTTGATATGGACGGTACTTTCATCCAATCTTCGTCCCAGCCTCCGTACTTTCTTTTCTGGACCATGGAAGAGCTCCGGATCATGTTAATCACCTTATTCTTTCCTTTGTCCTCTTTTTTTAGGGAAATCCCTATTTCCTCCGGCATCCCTTTGCTTCCAGTCTCTGAGTAGGTGATCGAGTTTCCCTGATTTCAATGCCATTTCTAATTGCTTTTTGAGTTGGTGACAATCGTTCGTGAGGTGGCCCCTCTCACCGTGGTATTCACAAAACCTATCCATGTTTTCTGCCCTTGGTCTACCAATCATCGGTGGAGGTTGAGGCAGATTCAACTGACGCTCGGTAGTTAAGATTTCACGTGGAAGTTTGACCAACGAGCCTATGTTCGTACGCTCGGCATTGCTCCGAAATGGTTCCGAACGTTGGTAATTACCCCGGCTATTTGCCTCGGTCCGTCCAGGGTTGGTTCGAGGAGAAATGTAAGGTTGGAATACATCCCTTCGTCGCTGGTCATTCCGACGGTCTACCATGAACCTGTTTCCTAAACCTCCTCTGACTATCCGATCCCCCTTGGGAGCGGAGTAATTCCCTCGGCCTGTATCTGTTCCCTTTCCTTTGGGCAGTTCTGTATCCCGGAAAGCTTTTTCAAACCTTATGAAGTCATCCACTCTGGTGAACATCTCGGTTACCGTTCGTGGCACCCTATCTGAGAACTTCTTAGCGAGAGATGGACACTTATGTGCACCCATGAAGGCAGAAATACGCATGATCTCTGGAACCCCACTGATATAGCTTGCTTCATCTGTCCATCGTTCTTTGAAGTCTGGTAACGATTCATGTGCCCTCCGGACAATCTTGGTGATTTCCGTAGGGTCTTTAGTACACTTCTTCCTTAATGAAAACCGAGTTGAAAATTGCTCCCTTAAACTGTTCCAACTGTCTATACTGCCCGGCTCCAGTCGTTCGAACCATCCTCCGGCTGCCCCATCCAAGGTTTGTTGGAACATGAGACACCAAGTTGGCATCGGCCACTGCCCTTGGTTGGCGGCTCCGGTGAACCTGGTAAGGTGATCATTCGGATCTGACGACCCATCATAAAACTTCATATTCAGCGGCATCACATAGTTTTCTCCTGCGAATTCAACTATTCGACGGGTGAATGGAGATCTTAGCACTTCCTTAAAAGGTTTCTTCAGCTCTTCATCGGCCTCTGTCGTTTTCTCTTTTCCCTTATCTTTGTCATTCTCGTCTCCGAAATCCAGATGTATGGGTTGAACTATCCTTCCTCCCTTTGCATTATGCTCCTTAATAAGTTCCGTTAAAGATGCCATCTGACTGAGTATCATCGCCTGGAGGTTGGACGAATCGTTCTCTGAATCATCGTGATTATTCGTATTGTCGTTGTTATCCCCACTCCCTCCAACCTGGGGATCAGGTGTGTGGAAGGGGTGGAAAGGAGGTGGTCCCGACATTCGGATTCTATTGGTAGAATGAATAGCGGGTCCCACGGATGGCGCCAATTTGTTGAAGTAAAACCTTGTGAATAGGTCCTGCCGTTAAGCTTGCCGCCCGGTCTCTGGTAATACCCTGCACAAGAATAGCACACGTTAGGCTCGCCTTGGGTTTTATCCCAAGACCAACCTCCGGTGTGAGGATGAGTATGTGAAAGGATGAAGGGTTTGGAATAAATGCTGGTGAGAGTACTGTGTGTATTAGTTGAATCATAAATGAGGTAAAGGGTATTTATACTACTCACCTCATTACCTACTCTGCCTTGGGAAGGAGCAAGGCCATACCTGGTTGTTGGATGTCAGAACAAGTGGGCGACACGATCCCTAAAATCCTGGGATTGTGTTATGTCATCAGTTCACACCCGTTGAGGCTTTTCCTTCGGCATGTGCCCTTCGGCTAGGTCTATATGAGCCGAATGGTTACTAGCCATTCGGCTACATGCGTCAACACTCTTCTTACGTATTATTTACTTTAAAAGCAAAAAACTCAATAATTATTTTGCGGATGATATTGCTCTTTGTTCTTGTTTTGACTTATTTTTTATTTGACATTAAGGGGCTGTTTGATAAAACAGAATGATATAGTGCTGAACGGTTTGAAACCCTGAATGATACCATGACTCTGAATGAACTTGGTTCTGAATGAAATAAATTGTTTGGCAAGTGCTCTGAACGGATGGCTTTAGTTACATGAAATTACCTTTATAACATTTTTTATAATAAAATACGATTATTTGATTAGTTCTCCGACAATAAAAGAAATTTAAATCTAAAGAAATAAAAGTTATAAAAATCATATACACATATAAAATCAAAGTTATAACTTTTTATAACATCATTAATGGTTGTGATCAATTTTAATTATTGGTCTCTCTCATGTATACATGATGACCATTACGTGATGAAATGAAATAAAAAATGGCTTCATGTGCGTGTAAAATTTTTCTAAGAGAAAAAGCTTTAATATTAAAATGTGATGAAAGAGGCACCTAAATAAGATTATAAAAAAATATGTAGATGGGAAATGTGTAACGTGCTGTATGGTTTAGGGACTCACTCATGCAAAATCGTTCAGAAGCTTATGGAATCATCCAGCGGCTCATATTTTTTTATCAAACATATACAGCTTTGACCGATTCAGTATTGGTCTCTGAATTAACTCACTAATAACCAATCAAACAGCCCCTAAATCGGAAACATGTCTAACATTATAACCAACGAGGAGAAAGGGTTTTCTCATATTGAGTCGATGTTGGAGAACCCATTTTAACACTTTAATGATTTTTTGATTTTGAGTTGACTATATGTCATGTATCTATTTGTTAACAGTTATCCCACATCGATCATAGAGATATAATTTAGCTAGTTAATATACAATTACGTACGTGGCGCATATGTGTTGTGATTGCTATATACAATTGTTTAATTGATATGAGTGTGATGTAAATAAAGATGATTTGCATGTTACCTCACACTCAGATTAGTTAGCATCTTATATAGACTCTTAATTTTTCATGAAATCAGTTTTCTCCGTTATCTCCTTTTTCATGAAATTAAGATTTGTCTATGGCATGTCTATGTTTTTAAGTGAGTCTTTGATCCATATATACTTAATTCAATGAAATGATTAGTGTTGCCTAAACTTTTTGAGATCTCATTTTACACTATAGTGATATTTTGACTTGACTATGGCATATATCTATTTTGTTACCAGCTATCCCACAACGATCAAAGAGGCGAAATTTGGCTAGTTAAGATACAATTGGGTACATGTCACATATGTATTGCGAGTGCTATTATGTTGTTTGCCATAACATGAAAATTATGTAATTAAACATGTTACATAGCGTTCATATTCCGGTGAAGAACTTATATAAGCTTTTAACATTTTGTTGAAATTTGCTACTTAATAAATGTTTTTCATGTGACCTTTTAAGCACACTAAGCCGGCCAACATTTTTTTTTTCAACCATTACATAATAATTCAAATACATTTAAAACATTACAAATAAAATGACTAAACTACTAATCTATCAACACATTTACCATAACTTTTAGGGATAAAAATGCGAGCCCATGTATATTTTGATAAGCCCATTAAATGTCCAGATTTTCGGATAGTTCAACTACTAATCGATCAACACATGTACTACATGATGATGGATTAAATGGGTTGTTACAACTCACAAGTAAATGAGTTTTATGAATATTAAAGTTGGCACAATTAACGACATTTAACTTACATTTGAAGGTTGGTTTGTTAATTTCAATTTCATAATAAAGAAATGTTTTTGGTCTTAAAAGTTTTAAGACTTTTAAATATAGATGTAATAAATACATTATAAAGTACTATTAGTATAAATTTGTGTACATAACGTTCAAATTTTAATAAATGCATAACCCAACCCAGTTAAATTATATGAACATCTAAAAAGGTATCTCTTATGAGAAAGTAGTATTACTCCTGTTGGAATTATAATATCATGACAATCATATAAAATAAACCAAACACATCAAGTGAGCATAGCGGAAGCAATTATAACAAGATTAAATAACATGTAATTAATTAATCAATATTTAAATATCAAACATACCTTTGTGATTCTAGCCCGAACAAGAATCAAATTGCAATCTTCAATCAAGAACCCTAATTAGGGTTTATGTGGATTACAAGAATTACCCCTTACCTCTTTTGTAATTCAATCCAAGAATCAAACAATTGTGTGTTTGATTCACGTTCTTTTACACACGTACTAATTCAAGAAAAAGTTTATGCAAGTAAATTAAACACAAAACTTAGTTTGATCAATAAAATCAAATCCCTTATGGAATTGTTTGATGGATCGATTTAAGACAAAGAGAAAGAGAGAAAAACACCAAGATGTGTGTGTACAAGTTATAAGAAACAATGAATCTTGGGTTTGTATTTATACTAATGAATACTTGGAGCTCAAGGCAATAAGGAGGTGGAACCTCCTTATGGCCGATCAGTCAAGGATCCCTCAAGGGGTTTCCGGAACCTTCTTTTGTTTCCAATTATTCATAAGTATTGCTTTCCTAATCTTCGTTAATAGGTCATTAGTCATTTATCATTAAATACTAATTACTATTATTAGTTTTGTGTTTATTAATAATTACTTATAACATTTATAAATAATTATTTCTTTTTCTCTTCATACGTATTGTGTGCAATCCCGTGATCTCGAGTTCGATCCTAACATACGACTACTAAAATAATGTCCATAATCTAACAACTCCATGTAATGACCGTTCTACCTTTCAGAAACCTACTAATTAGAACATAAAAATTCATATCAATCTTGACGTTAAATAGTATTTGTTGAAAGCTCAAAACATACAGGTATGATATGAAACTTAACTTTATATATAGAGCTCTGTCAAGAATCAGTGTTTGTATCGAGTAGGAATGACAATGATGGAATTGAGACAAAAGCTCTGTCCAACCAGCGCTAGCTAGTGGGTGCCTTGTCTGAAGTCTCATTATTTTCTAAAAATGAAATACCAATGGACACAACACATATGAGGACCCTTGTTAAAACATTAAACTTACTTCTTAACCATTACTTGCTTCTTAATGTATACGCAACGAGGAGAAAGGGTTTTCTCATATTGAGCCCGTTATCTTTTAAAACTTACTTTTACACTCTAATGATATGATTTATTCCACATCGATATAGAGACGAAATTTGGCTACTTAATATACCATTGCATACAGGAGCATTAAGAGTTTTGATTGCTATTATGTTATCGACCATAATATTAGAGTTCTGTAATTAAACATGTTGTATCCCACATCGATCAAAGAGACAAAAATTGGCTAGTTAATATACAGTTGCTTACTTGTCATATTTGTGTTGTGGTTTGCTATTATGTTGTTTACAGCAACAGGCTAGGAATACGTAAAGGTTATTACGTAATTCGTCTGATGCCGTAAACATCTTATATAAGATCATAACTTTTTGTTAATTTATTTGCTTGGCATATGGTATTGTATAAAATTCAGATTGGTTTTGTAGATGAGCAATGACAGATACTTCACCCATTTCCAGTTTCTCATACGCAATTAGCCAATTATGCATCCGTAGAAAAAGGAAGCAAATAATTCGAACGCTTGATCAAATACACACCTTTATGAGCTCATTTACTTTAAAGACCACAAAAATGAAATCTTCTACTGATTTTGAGCTAGATCGGACCAACAACCAGCCAAACCGTAAATTGTTTTTTCTGGTTTGATATTGTCTGGTTCATAGGTTTTGTTGGCTCAATCCACTCATACACCTCGAATGCAATCAAACATGAAACAAAACTAGTAGCCAGAAAGAGAAAAAAAAAAAAAAAAAAAAAAAAAAAAAAAAAAAAAAAAAAACTCAATACAAATGGCTGCAAGTCCTCAATGAAACATACACCATCAGTACAAGTGTAGAATATTAGCTTTACATACTATAAAATTTAATAATTTGACAAACTGATTTAAGAAATCGGTTTTACAGCTTACATGAGAGAGAGAGAGAGAGAGAGAGAGAGAGAGAGAGAGAGAGAGAGATAAACAACGTTATAGTTAAAGGGGCTGAGGACAATATGTGGAGCGGAAATCTTCACTTTATGTTACATGTAATCTACAGTTACCACGACTGAGAAAAAAAATGATACTATAATAGTTCAGATTAGCTTATTGCCTTATTGTATAGAATTATGTCACATAATAATAAGTGTTTAGGAATTGATGTTGCACTTTTCTGAATTATTTTGCTGTTCAAGAAATGTTTGTTACAAAAGTATTATAAAAAATAGTCTTTCAAAATTTACTTTTACACTCCAAATGATAATTTGACTTGACTATGGCTTAGCATGTATCAATTTTGTTACCGGTTATCCCACATCGATCAGAGAGTCAAAAGTTTTCTAGTTGATATATCATTGCAAATAGTGGCCATATGTGTTGCTATTGCTATTATGTTGTTTAGCTTACGTGAGATAATAATGTAATTGAACATGTTACCTTATTATCTTCAGTAACCCAACAACTTATAAAGACTCGGTAACTTTTTGTGAATATTACTTTCATATCATATGAATAACTACTTTTGTGAATACTTTCATATCATATAAAATTATAAATAACTACTTTTGTCCCAATTTTTGTGAATATAATTTTGGTATCATATATATACTATATTTGTCCCACATCGATCAAAAAGACAATATTTGGCTAGTTAATATACTAGCCAATGCCCACTTAACGTTACGTGGCAGCAACAGCAAGGAGAAAACCTTTTCTTGTTAGAGGTATTGTAGTTGTATAGTCCAAACATTTGCAAATTATTTTAGCACACACTAAAAAAAAAGAAAATAAATAAATAAAAGAAAATGGTTAAAAATTAATTAACTCTGATAAACATTTGCAAATTATTAATAATTACTTTATAACTCCCAAAAATTATTAACTAGAATTTATATTCTAAGAAAATGTATCATTTTCATAGTAATTATATATATATCTAAAACCCAGGATATGTGGGTTACCAAAAACGAGTTGCCAACAGTGATAATCACGAAATATGTGGCTGCAAATATGAGAGTTACTGTTATTCCCACTGTTCATGAGATTAAGGAGACACTTAAATTTTATTATATTTGCTAATGACAAAGTATGTGGCTACCAAGTAGGGAAATCACTGTTATAACCACTGTAGATGTGTAATTACATTTTGTAAGTACAAAATAAAACCCAACATCACCAAACAATTTCCAGATCTTGCTACCTGCCATATCTTCCATTCACCATTCATCTTCTTCATAAAATAATTGCCATGTCTATTGCTGCTTTTGTTGCTCAGGTTCCAAACAACTAAAATAACAACAATATCATCCCGACCACCGCCCTAAGCCTCGGTGGTGGTGGTGGTGGTCGGCTGTCGAGCACCCAACAAACCAAACGGACCCTCAAAACTATCATCAAACAAGAAAAATATACTCCCTTCGTCACCAAACAACAAACAACAAGAAAAAGTCAAAACCCTCACCGAGTCACGAGTTGACTCGGTGAGTCGAGACCGAGTCGCGTACAAACATAAATCCACACGAGTTTTTAAATGTAAAAACATTTATATAAAAGATTTTATAAAAGATTTAAAACAAAAACAATTTTTATAAAAGATTTTTAAGAAAATAAAAGCTAGGGTTTTGAATAAAAATCAAAAATAACGAAAAGGGTGGCGAGTGTGGTGGTTTACCGTCGGTAAAAGGGTGAAAGGAGGTGGTGGTGGCTCTCGGTGATGGTTGGGGTTCACGGCGGTAGCGCGTGGGGCGCGTACGAGGTGATTGAGGTTGCGGGGGTGGTACGAGGGTGTCGGGGGTGTCCCGATCTATTGATTGGTGTAAAAAGGTGGGTTGCCGGAAAAGTTTTCCGGCGTGTCGCCGGCGAGGTGGCGGCCGGATTCTTCAAAGAGAGAGAGAAAGAGAATTGATAGTGAAAAGAGAGAGAGAATTGAGAGTGAATGTGTAAAATGGAGTATATATATATAAAACAAAAGTATAGGGTAAGTTTGCTATTATTAGAAGTGTAAGGGGTGAAATGAAAAAAAATAATACAAGGGACTAACTATGCCAACAAGCTAAACTTCTCACGAAAACGCTTCGGGATCCAAACGGCATAGCAAACGGACTCGAAAAATTACGAAACTTGCGTCATTGTTTACGAAATCATTTTTCCAATAAAATCGAGCATAAACTTCAAAGTTGTAGCACGTGAGGGAACATGCAATGTAGCTACAATTGGATGAACAATATATATATATATATATATATATATATATATATATATATATATATATATATATATATATATATATATATATATATATATATATATATATATATATATATATATATATATTTTATTTTAAAAGCAAACCGTGTACAAAGGAAAAGAGCCAGTAAAAAAAACTTTAACCCAACTTTAGATAAAACACGATACCAAAAAACAAATACTCCAACAATTAAATAAAACAAATAATATATATATATATATATATATATATATATATATATATATATATATATATATATATATATATATAATCAAAAAATGAAAACACAAAACATACAAGTATAAAAAACCATTACTATTAAAAAAAAATTACAAACATACTATTATAAAACACACTCGCAGCATCGCGCGGGCTTCCCCGCTCGTTTGTACTATTTAATAGGTCTATTAATACATGCATTAAAGTGTTGTATAATTTGCTTGTTGAGTAGTACTCAACATTAAGGAGAAAAGTTCTGGGGACAAATCCCCACCATCCATCTAGTTTGATCTAATGGTGGTAATTAACCTAATATTTAAAAATGGAACTTAAGTCCATGTTTTTTTCTTGTCCTTTTATCTTTCTTATTTATTCATTATATTTTTCTTTTTTCTTTTTTCCCATTTTTTTTTCTTGTCCTTTTATCTTTCTTATTTATTCACTATATTTTTCTTTTTTCCCATTTTTTTTCTCCTTATCTACGCTTTTTCTTTTTCTCTATTTTTTCTTCCTTTTTTGTTCACTTTTTTTTCAAGCTTTTTTTTTTTTCTTTTTTTTTCAAGCGCCATTTTTTTTTTCTCTTTTTCTTTTTTTTTCCCAGCACTTGTTTTGCTTTTTTTAATAAACGTTTGTTTATTCATTTTTTTTACTTTTAAAAAAAATCACGTTTTTTTTTAAAAATTCATGTGTATTTTTTTAAAATTCATATTTTTTTTACTTTCTTACGTTTTTGTCCGTTTTCAATCGTTTTCATCCAGTTTTATATGTTTTCGTCTATTTTTTTTTAAGTTTTCGTTAATTTTTAGACGTTTTCATCTGCTTCAGATGTTCAACCAATTTCATCCGTTTTCATACGTTTTCGTCCATTTTTATAAGTTTTCGTCCGTTTTCGTCCGTTTTATACATTCTTGTCCCTTTTCAGACGTTTTTGTTGGTTTTCGACAGTTTTTATACGTTTTCAGACATTTTTGTCCGTTTTCGTCTATTTTCAGACCTTTTCGTCTGCTTTCATCTGTTTTCTTACGTTTTTGTCTGTTTTCGTGCGTTTTCATACGTTTTCGTCCATTTTCATACGTTTTTAGACGTTTTTGTTCGTTTTCATACTTCTCCATCTGTTTTTATATGTATTCATCCATTTTTTTACGTTTTCGTCTGTTTTCAGACGTTTTTGTCTGTTTTCATCAGTTTTTATATGTTTTCGTCTGTTTTATACGATTTCTTCTGTTTTTGTTTGTTTTTATATGTTAATGTTTTTGTCCATTTTCTTTCATTTTTATACATTGTTGTCTGTTTTTAGACGTTTTCATCTGTTTTAATACATTTTCGGCAGTTTTTACACGTTTTCATTGGTTTCGTTCGTTTTCATACGTTTTTCTCCATTTTCGTGTGTTTACTTTTGTTTTCGTCTAATTTTTATACGTTTCCATCCGTTTTCAAATGTGTTTTTACACTTTCATACGTATTCGTTTGTTTTCGTATGTTTTCATGTGTTTCTAAATATCACAATTGACATTCTTAATATCACAAGTGATATTTAGAATATGACATAATATCACTTGTGATATTAAGAATATCAATTGTGGTATTCAGAAACGTATGAAAACGGACGAAAATGTATGAATACGGACAAAAACGTTGGAAAGTGAAAAAAACGTGAATTAAAAAAAAATGTAAAATCACTTGTGATATTTTGAATATCACTTGTGATATTGAATATCACTTGTGATATTCAAAATATCTTGCGATTTTCATGTTACAAAACATTTGTTGAAAATCACTTGTGATATTCAGAATATCACTTGTGATATTCAGAATATATCACTTGTGATTTTCATGCTACAAAACATTTGTTGAAAATCACTTGTGATATTCAAACACACAATGGTGTTTTAGTATTACTTGTTCAGAATAGTTTTAGTATCGTGGTTTGTTTAGTTTGCGTTAGTTAGTGGCCTGATTTGTTGTTTAGGTGTTTGTTAAGATGTGATAGCGTCATCAAATGTAATGAGATTGTTAACTTTAACTGATGTGGGATTATTTGTATGGTGAAATAACTTTAAAACCGGAGGTGAGTTGATTTACCTCATAACTTTTATAGTTTTATATTTCATCCAAGTAGCAGTTTTCTTTTATATAAGATCAATAATACATTTTATCGCCGCTACATTACACGATGCTATCACATCTTAACAAACACCTAAACATCAAATCAACTTTTTTTCGTCCATTTTTGTACATTTTTATATAAAAACAAAAGAAAACGTATGAAAACGAACAAAAACAGAAGAAAAAGTAAAAAAGTGAAAAAACGTGAATTAAAAAAATGTGAAAAATCACTTATAATATTCTGAATAACACTTGTAATTTTCTGAATATCACTTTTGATATTCAGAATATCACTTGTGATTTTCATGTTACAAAACATTAGTTGAACATCACTTGTGATATTCGGAATATCACTTGTGATATTCAGAATATCACTTGTGATTTTCTGAATATCACAAGTGATTTTCAACGAATGTTTTGTAACATGAAAATCACAAGTGATAATCTGAATATCACAAGTGATATTCAGAAAATTACAAGTGATATTCATGTTACAAAACGTTAGTTGAAAATCACGTGTGATATTTAGAATATCACTTGTGATTTTCATGTTACAAAATATTAGTTGAAAATCACTTGTGATATTCGGAATATCACTTGTAATATTTAGAATATCACTTGTGATTTTCTGAATATCACTTGTTAATTTTATGTTACAGAACAATTGTTGAAAATCACTTGTGATATTCAGAATATCACTTGTGATATTAAGAGTGATATTCAAAATATCACTTTTGAAAAAACGTGAATTAAAAAAAACGTGAAATCACTTGTAATATTCTGAATATCACTTGTGATTTATATTTAGAATATCATTTTTGATATTCAGAATATCACTTGCGATATTCTGAATATCACTTGCGATTTTCATGTCACAGAACATTTGTTGAAAGTCACTTGTGATATTCAGAATATCACTTACGATATTCAGATATCACTTGCAATATTTTGAATATCACTTGTGATATTCTAAATATCACTTGTGATTTTCATGTTACAGAATGTTAAAAATCACTTGTGATATTCAGAATATCGTGAGTGATATTCAATATCACTCACGATATTCTGAATATCACAAGTGATATTCTGATAATCACATTATATCACTTGTGATATTCAGAAGGGTATGAAAACGTCTGAAAACATTTGAAAACGAAAGAAAATGAATGAAAACGGACGAAAACGTACGAAAAGGGACGAAAATGTATGAAAACGAATGAAAACGTAAGAAAACGGATAAAAATGAATGAAAACAGATGAAACCATATGAAAACGTATAAAGATGGACGAAAACGTATAAAAACGGACGAAAACATATGAAAACGGATGAAAACGTATGAAAATGGACAAAAAACGTAAGAAAACGGACGAATATATATGAAAACGGACGAAAACGTATGAAAACGGGCGAATATGAAAAAACTCAAAAACAGATGAAAATGTAAGAAAACGGACGAAAACGTATGAAAACAGGCAAAAATGTAAAAAAACAGACGAAAACGTATGAAAAAAAGTCGAAAACAGATGAAAACGTAAGAAAACGGACGAAAACGTATAAAAACGGACGAAAACGTATTAAAATGGACGAAACGTATGAAAACTGGTGAAAACGTAAGAAAACAGATGAAAACGAGCGAAAATGTAAGAAAACAGACGAAAACGTATGAAAACGGACGAAAATGTATGAAAACGAACGAAAATGTAAGAAAACTGACGAAAATGTAAAAAACCGACGAATATGTATGAAAAACGAAAAAAACGTAAAAAAAACGCCAAAAAAAAAAAAAAAAAAAAAAAAAACCTTGAATTAAAGGAAATAAACGTGAAGTTAAAAAAAAGAAAAAAAAAAGAAAGAAAAGAAAAAAGAAAAAAGGAAAAAAATGAATAAATAAGATAGACAAAAAGGACAAGAAAAAAAAAACATGGACTTAGGTTGTCTTATTAAATCTTAGGTTAATCCCCACCATTAGATCAAACTAGATGAATGGTGATGATTTGTCTCTCAGTTTGTAACAAAAACTTAGTTTATAAAATAACTCACCTGCAACATTAAGAAGCTCTTGCATTACATCCTCTGTTCTGCCATTTTCAGATCTTTTGACCCGCCCTGTTTTGTCCCAACTGTTTCTTTGGCGATCTTTTGACCCGCCCTGTTTTGTCCCAACTGTTTCTTTGGCGTGACCTTACATGTCGGGTCGTTTCTTTGGCATGACCTCACATGTCGGGTCGGGTTGACCAGGTGGATCTTGCAACTCAAAGGGTCAGGAAATGATGAAATGTTTGTTATAAGACCATAGGATCGAAATGTGGCACCACCGAGCGCCAAATCCCATGTGGTAACTCATTAGGCGTGCCAAAACCCATGTTACCACACCACCTCTCCCTTGTGCCAATGTGAACACCTAAAAATTGGCGGGGCGTGAAAATACGAAAAGACAGAAGGAAGTGTTACTAATTATCTAAACAACCCCTTACTGTTTATTGATTGTATACATATTCTAATAAGATGATGAACGTAGACTTATAGCATAGACTTAAAAATCAATTTGCTCCGTTATGTCCTTTCATGAAGATAAGATTTGGCATGTCTATTTTTAAGTCGGTCTTTGAATCCATGTATGCTTTACATAATGGAACGAGTGGTGTAACTAAAACTTGTTGAGTATCTTAACCATTGTTTGCTTCTTTATTTATAAGCAACGAGGAGAAATTAAAGGGTTTTCTCATATCGAGTCCATTATCTTTGAGAACTTATTTTTACACTCTAGTGATATTTTGACTTGACTATGGCATGTATCTATTTTGTTATCAGTTATCCCACATCGATCCAAGAGGCAAAATTTAGCTAGTTGATAAACAATCGCCTACAAAAGCTGTATGTGTTGATCCAAAGATGTATGTGTTGTGGTTGCTATTATGTTGTTTAGCCTAACATAATGATCGCGTAAATAATCATGTTACACAATCCACATGATAGCCTACAACTTATATAGAGGCTCTTAACTTTTTGTGAATGCAATTAACGACTTTTTGTGAATATAATTTTGGTATTATGTTGTTTAGCCTAACATAATGATTGCGTAAATAATCATGTTACACGATCCACATGATTTGTTTAGCCTAACATAATGATTGCGTAAATAATCATGTTACACGATCCACATGATATCCTACAACTTAGAGTGGATCGCATGATGATGACTTGGAAGATTGCTTGACATGCATGGAGCATAAGTTTATTGGATATAGTCTTATTGTTGTATGTACTGTTTTGCTTAGGCCGTTCATTCTTGAGGTTGTTCAAGTATGAGTGTTTTGTTCTTTTCTCGTTTTAAGCGTGGTTTCATCACCACTCTTGCATGTACGTAACTCTAATATGGTTTTTAATATATTTCACCGGGTATAAACCATTTACCCAAAAAAAAATGATAGCCTACAACTTATATAGAGGCTCTTAACTTTTTGTGAATGCAATTAACGACTTTTTGTGAAATAATTTTGGTATTACAATAAACAACATTTTGTGAATGTAATTAAACGAGATACGCGCTTTGCCCAAACTTTTATTTTTCGTTTATATAATTTCAAGTGTTACAATTATAGGTATTCAGTTCATGTTTAATGGCATTAGGCATTAGTTTAACTGATTGATCTCGTGATTAACATGTGCGAGACAAATAGCGTAAAGCTATTAGTGTGATAAGGGAACATGAGGACAAATGTATAATGAAAAGTGAAAAACTTCAATTTATTTTGCATGTCCTCCACCATCAAACTACCATCAGTAAAAAATGACATTGTAGTTTAGATTAGCTTATTCTACGAGAATAAGATGTCACTTGTCGTAGGAGGTTTAAGAGGTGTGTGGATTAGCTTGTTTACACATGTTACTAGGTTGTCCAAATTTGAGAATAAGTAATGAGCTCAACCTTCCCTTTATATTCATGTTTGTAAGCTTATCAACCTGATTGTAAGCTTTACTTTTGCTAAAACTTTTAGGCCAAATAAGCGAGTTTATGAACTTTTTTTTTTTTTTTTTTTTTTTTTTTTTTTTTTTTTTTTTTTTTCTCTCTTCAAATAAATACATAAGCCAGTTATATAAACTAATCTAAACAACCCCTTAATGAATGGAACTTTATTCACTTTGGTTAAAAGTTTGAATAACACGATGAGTGCAACGAGGAGAAAGCGTCTTCCTATACTCAAATGATCATCTTCCAGAACTATTTTTACACTCTAATTTTGACTTGACTGGCATGTATCTATTTTGTTACTAGTTATCCCACATTGACCAGAGAGACAGAATTTGGCTAGTTAATATACATATGCATTGTGATTGCTATAATGTTGTTTACCACAACATGAGACTCATGTTACTTAACTCTCTCGTTCTTTTAACTTTTTGATACCATAGTAATCAACAGTTTATGAATGTAACTAAATGAGAGTGTAGTTATGATAATGGCTTCGTCGAACTTTTACTTTTCAATTATGCGGCGGCAAACGTGAGGAGAAAACTTTTTCTTGCCAGATAAAATTTAAACACCAAACTCTTTTATCTCAATTTAGAAACACATTAAATAAAACATTGTATGGTTATTCTTATCTACAAAAGGCTGGAGGTCCTTTTCTACTTTAGGTAGAACCGGAAGCAGCCTCTCTACCTTAGGTAGGGGTGTAGTTGTTTACGTCTCAACCTCCTCCATACACCGTGGAAGACGGTATTGAGACCCACAACCCGTGGAAGACAATATTGAGAGTTACTTTACTTTACTTTTTATTAAATAAAACATTGTAAATATTTTTTTTGTTTGCCCGTTGGTGTGAGCGTGACCAGGGACAAAATCAAGACCAAATATAACCAGGTGCATAAATTTTTTGGAACCGAAATATAGAAACACATGTATCTATTTTGTTACCGGTTATCCCACATCGATCAAGAGACAAAATTTAGCTAGTTAATAAACAATCACGTACAGGTGCTATGTGTGTTGTGATTACTATTATGTTGTTTCAATAACATGTGATCGTGTAAGTAAACATGTTACACGGTTGCTATGTAGTGGACAACTTATATAGGCTCTTAACTTTTTGTAATGTAATTAGCGACTTTTGTGAATATAATTTTGGTATTATAGCATACAACATTTTGTGAATGTAATTAAACAAGATACGCGTTTTGCCCGAACGTTTATTTTTCGTTTATATAATTTCAAGTGTTACAATTATAGGTATTTTCAATTCATGTTTAATGGCATTAGACATTAGCTAATACTAGCAGGGTACCCGCCAAAACTCATTGTATCTTAACATAGAGGTCAATGGTTCGATCCTCACTCCCTACAAAAGGCCGGAGGTCCTTTCCTATCTTATATAAAACTGAAAGCAGCCTCTCTACCTTAGGTAGGAGTAAGGTTGTCTATATATCAACATTCCCATACATCGTGGAAGACGGTATTGGGACACATAAAAAAAAGTAAAAAGTAGTAGTAGAATTTCATTTACACAAACAGAAATCTTGATTCTTTCATTCAGCACAATAACCTTTAAATTTACTGACCTACATCCGACCTTTTAAGCATAGTAAGGCGACCAACATTTATATTTTTATTTTTATTTAAAAAAAATCATCTTTTTTACACTATATATATCCCAATCATTTTCATTTTTAATATACACTATTCACATGAACCAAATATCAAAATTACCCCAAAATCAACTATATCTTACAAATAATATACGGCTCAATTAGTAATTAGTCTAAACCCAATTTCAGCCTAAACAAACTTTAATCATCAATATTTATTAAGGCCCATGATAAAACTACCAAACAATTTGTGATATCATTTGGCCAGCCCAACTAACAACCAGACTGGTATATAACTCAAATGTTAGGACTTATAAATACGTTTACAAAACCTAAATTACCTCATTCCTACCCTAATTTCCCTCACAAAATAAATAAATAAATAAAATAAATAAAAAATACGCAGCCATGATTTGCACCCACACAAACATCACATACTATTCCTTTCTTTCTTATCTTGATAACCGAACATAACCAACAATCTATGTTTACGTGAAAATCAGACCCTTTTCTTGAATATCAAACGAAAAGTCTCTCTAAGGTTTTATGTTGTGTTGACTGTGACGGTGGTTTTGAGATGGAGTTAGAACTGAGGTAGGTGTAGATGTTGGGTTTTATTGTTGATGTATACTTTCTGTTCGTTGACCATAGATGGAATAAGTTTGATGTTTGTTTTGGCTTAATTGATGATTGTTCTTTTCTTCTTTCGTTTCATCTTCGTTTTTGTTTTGATATGTAACAGTACATTTTTTTTTCTTCTTTTGTGGAATGCATTAATTGGTCGAGGGGGTGACTTGTTTGTGAATTTTGGAGTCATCCGACCTTCATCGATCTTGTGGTTGTAGTGGCGGCGACTCGGTCAGTGCAGGGACGACCGGTCCGGTCGACCAACCACTGTGCCCAGCATAATGGCTTATTTTTAAGTACTTGGCTTAGTAGCTTGATTAGCTTATACATTAAGGTTAAATGATTGTATATTTTGGTTAATGGGTGAATTAATTAGTGTATTAATTATATGTGTTGAATATATTGTTGACCTTAAAATCATTGTGCTTTACATACTTGTGCTTTGTGTTTTATGACTTGTATTTACTTAAAAGCTATTGTAAATTGTGCTTAAATGGTTGTAATTTTTGATGAAGGGGTGTTTTTAATAGCATTAATGTTGTTTGATAGAATTTTGGTCTTAAAATGACATCACGCTGTTTTTTGTTATACAATATGCTTAGTTTGTTGTAAATCTGAAAATTATGTGCATTAAAGTGTTGTAAACCAGCATTATTTCTTGTAAATCTGAAAATTTTGAAGAGAGAGTGTTTTATGCATTATATGTAGTATAGATAATTCTCCATTATCCTCTTCTTACTTATTATTTACTAGTAATTTTTAAAAGAAAACTCAATAATAATTTTGTGGGGATGATATTCTTGTTAGTTTTTGTTTTGACTTATTTTTTTATTTAACAACATTAAATCGGAACATATACATCATTATAACCACAAAATATGTAAAACTTGGTGTGACCCGATGGATGTTGCACTTGAAGGGTACTTTGTGGTTTAAGAAATGAAGAAATGTTTGTTTCAAATAGGAATGGAAAAAAACCTGAAATCCAAACTTTTTGGAGTGATTTGGGGCATACTTATCGGGTTAAGGGGCAGATTTCGGGGTCCTAATCAGGGATTTTTTTTGGGTATGGGGAGGGGACGGGGCACAACATCCCCGCCCTTCCCAAAGTCTCTACATTATGTATAACATGAGGCAATTTCATTTATCATCCTGTTAAGGGAACTCTTACAAGCTCTAGCATCATAACCTAACGAGCTACCAATTTCGATGATTCTATTTAATTCATGAATAAGTGAAACACCTTTAATATCTTTTTTACGATATCTAGCAAATGAAGTGGAACACTTACAAGTGTGAGATGGACTCCGTTTCCAATTCTCGAATCCATGTGGTCGACTTAAATTGGATGGAGCTCCCTCGTTGGACGAATGAGCAGGATTAATCTCGTCCTCATCCATTTTCTGGTGCGACTTGTCATAATAAAAGCAGTCCTTGTGAAGTTCTGTTGTGACTTCTTTTTTAGCTTCAAATAAATACATAAGCCAATTAAACAAACTAATCTAAACAACGTACTCCTTAATGAATGGAACTTTATTCACTTTGGCTTAATTATACTGTTTATAATTGTATAAAAGTTTGAATAACACGATGAGTGCAGACTTAAAAATCAATTTGCTCCATCATTATCTCCATTTTCATGAAATTATGATTTGGCTATGGCATGTCTATTTTTTAAGTGAGTGTTTGAATCCATATATACTTAACTCAATGGAATGATTAGTGTTACTTAAACTTTTTGAGCATCTTGATATGTGTTTACTTCTTTCTGTATAAAGCCACGAGGAGAAAGGGTTTTCCAATATTGAGAACTCATTTTTACACTCTAGTGATATTTTGACTTGACTATGGCTTATATCTATTTTGTTACGACTAGCTATCCCACATCGATCAAAGAGGTGTAATTTGGCTAGTTATTATATAATATACTAAAGGATAAGAGGTTACTGTAGCAAGCACTGTGCTTGCTACAGTAACTGCTACAGTAACTTTTTATTTTTTATTTTTTTATTTATTTATTTTTTAGTATTAACGGTCGTTAGTTATTTAACGGCTGTTAACTAACGACCGTTATCTTTAACATTTAAAAAAATTTGTATGCACTTTGTCTTTCATCTCAGTGGTTCATTGCAAATTTAGTCCTCAAATAATTTACATAAATGGTACTTTATGTTATACATCAATTGCAAAATCAGTCCTAAGTAACTAACTTCATGTTAAGTAGCTAACGGCAACAAAAGAATTCCGCAGCAACGCGCGGGTGCCAAACTCGTTTGTACTATTTAATAGGTCTATTAATACATGCATTAAACTGTTGTATAATTTGCTTGTTGAGTAGTACTTAAGACAAAGTTATACATGTTTTATAAAGGAGTAAGATTCAAACTCAACATTAAGAAGCTCTTGCATTACATCCTCTGTTCTTCCATTTTCAGATCTTTTGACCCGCCCCATTTTGCCTCTACTGTTTCTTTGAAAAAACCTTCTAGCCTACTTGGTGTGAGCGTGACCTCACATGTTGGGTCGGTTTGACTAGGTGGATCTTGCAACTCAAAGGGTCAAGAAATGATGAAATGTTTGTTATAAGACCATAGGATCAAAATGTGGCACCATCGAGCGCCAAATCCCATGTGGTAACACTTTTGGCATGCCAAAACCCATGTTACCACACCACCTCTCCCTTGTGCCAATGTGAACGCCAAACAATTGGCGGGGCGTGAAAATACGAAAAGACAAAAGGAAGTGTTACTAATCTAAACAACCCCTTACTGTTTTGATTGTATACATATTCTAATAAGATGATGAGTGTAGACTTATAGCATAGACTTAAAAATTAAATCAATTTTCTCCGTTATGTCCCTTATCATGAAGTTAAGATTTGGCATGTCTATTTTTAAGTCAGTCTTTGAATCCATGTATACTTTACACAATGGAACGAGTGGTGTAACTAAAACTTGTTGAGTATCTTAACCATTGTTTGCTTCTTTATTTATAAGCAACGAGGAGAAATTAAAGGGTTTTAATTTCTCATATCGAGTCCATTATCTTTGAATAAGCAATTGCCTACGAAGGCGGTATGTGTTGTGGTTGCTGTTATGTTGTTTAGTCTAACATGATGATCGTGTAAATAATCATGTTACACGATCCAAATGATAGCGGACAACTTATATAGGCTCTTAACTTTTTGTGAATGCAATTAACAACTTTTTGTGAATATAATTTTGGTATTACAATAAAGAACATTTTGTGAATGTAATTAAACGAGATACGCGCTTTGCCCGAACTTTTATTTTTCGTTTATATAAGTTCAAGTGTTACAATTATAGGTATTTAGTTCATGTTTAAAGCCATTAGGCATTAGTTTAACTGATCACTTAGTTTAACTAATTGATCTCGAGATTAACATGTGAGAGATAAATGGCGTAATGCTATTACTGTCATAAAGGAACATGAGGACAAATGTATAATGAAAAGTGAAAAACTTCAATTTATTTTGCATGTCCTCCACCATCAAACTACCATCAGTAAAAAATGGCATTGTAGTTTAGCTTAGTTTATTGTATGAGAATAAGATGTCACTTGTCGTAGGAGGTTTAAGAGGTGTGTGAATTAGCTTATTTACACATTTTACTAGCGTGCCCAAATTTGAAAAAGTAATGAGCTCAATCTTCCATTTATGTTCATGTTTGTAAGCTTATCAACCTGATTGTAAGCTTTACTTTTGCTAAAACTATTAGGCCAAATAAGCGAGTTTATGAACTTTTTTTTTTTTTTTTTTTTTTTTTTTTTTTTACTTCAAATAAATACATAAGCCAGTTAAATAAACTAATCTAAACAAGCCCTTTGATGAATGGAACTTTATTCACTTTGGTTAAAAGTTTGAATAACACGATGAATGCAACGAGGAGAAAGCGTCTTCCTATACTCAAATGATCATCTTCGAGAACTATTTTTACACTCTAATTTTGACTTGACTGGCATGTATCTATTTTGTTACTAGTTATCCCACATTGACCAGAGAGACAGAATTTGGCTAGTTAATATACATATGCATTGTGATTGCTATAATGTTGTTTACCACAACATGAGACTCATGTTACTTAACTCTCTCGTTCTTTTAACTTTTTGATACCATAGTAATCAACAGTTTATGAATGTAACTACATGAGAGTGTAGTTATGATAATGGCTTCGTCGAACTTTTACTTTTCAATTATGCGGCGGCAAACGTGAGGAGAAAACTTTTTCTTGCCAGATAAAATTTAAACACCAAACTCTTTTTTTTTTTTAGAAAGGCAACATATATAAAAGGGAACAACCCAAACAACAAAGTACAAAGAAATGGCAACTCACCTTCTTAACAAAGACAGTTAAAAAGGAAGAGCCCCAAACACACAAAATACAAGATTACATTAAACAAATGACATACCACAAAAAGGACTAAAACTAAAATACTAAATGCTAAAGGACCTATGACCTGTAGGAAACTAACAACACAAACAGCACATGACAAAAAAAAAAATTCATGCTCCATCTCATCTTGACCAACTGAAATAACAGCAAAAGACAAGAAAGGAGCAAATCCTACTGCCGGACACACCCACTAACGTGAACTATGCATTTCCATCTTTTACAATGAACCAATCGAGACTAACTGAAAATCACAAAAATACTTGCAGCAGCCTCTGACCATTCACGCAAAAATTTCAAAACTCAAAGGCCGGAGGTCCTTTTCTACTTTAGGTAGAACCGGAAGCAGCCTCTCTACCTTAGGTAGGGGTGTAGTTGTTTACGTCTCAACCTCCTCCATACACCGTGGAAGACGGTATTGAGACCCACAACCCGTGGAAGACAATATTGGGAGTTACTTTACTTTACTTTTTATTAAATAAAACATTGTAAATATTTTTTTTGTTTGCCCGTTGGTGTGAGCGTGACCAGGGACAAAATCAAGACCAAATATAACCAGGTGCATAAATTTTTTGGAACCGAAATATAGAAACACACGTATCTATTTTGTTACCGGTTATCCCACATCGATCAAGAGACAAAATTTAGCTAGTTAATAAACAATCACGTACAAGTGCTATGTGTGTTGTGATTACTATTATGTTGTTTCACTAACATGTGATCGTGTAAGTAAACATGTTACACGGTTGCTATGTAGTGGACAACTTATATAGGCTCTTAACTTTTTGTAATGTAATTAGCGACTTTTGTGAATATAATTTTGGTATTATAGCATACAACATTTTGTGAATGTAATTAAACAAGGTACGCGTTTTGCCCGAACGTTTATTTTTCGTTTATATAATTTCAAGTGTTACAATTATAGGTATTTTCAATTCATGTTTAATGGCATTAGACATTAGCTAATACTAGCAGGGTACCCGCGCGATGCGGCGGCGGGTACCCTGTAACTACATTTTCTAGTAGTGTGATTTTATGCGGCTATATTTTTTTTAACGATTAATTTACAAATAACAATAAATGTATGGTCGGATCAGTTGGAAAACTCATTGTATCTTAACATAGAGGTCAATGGTTCGATCCTCACTCCCTACAAAAGGCCGGAGGTCCTTTCCTATCTTATATAAAACTGAAAGCAGCCTCTCTACCTTAGGTAGGAGTAAGGTTGTCTATATATCAACATTCCCATACATCGTGGAAGACGGTATTGGGACACATAAAAAAAAAGTAAAAAGTAGTAGTAGAATTTCATTTACACAAATAGAAATCTTGATTCTTTCATCATTCAGCACAATCACCTTTAAATTTTCTGACCTACATCCGACCTTTTAAGCATAGTAAGGCGACCAACATTTATATTTTTATTTTTATTTAAAAAAAATCATCTTTTTTACACTATATATATCCCAATCATTTTCATTTTTAATATACACTATTCACATGAACCAAATATCAAAATTACCTCAAAATCAACTATATCTTACAAATAATATACGGCTCAATTAGTAATTAGTCTAAACCCATTTTCAGCCTAAACAAACTTTAATCATCAATATTTATTAAGGTCCATGATAAAACTACCAAACAATTTGTGATATCATTTGGCCAGCGCAACTAACAACCAGACTGGTATATAACTCAAATGTTAGGACTTATAAATACGTTTACAAAACCTAAATTACCTCATTCCTACCCTAATTTCCCTCACAAAATAAATAAATAAATAAAATAAATAAAAAATACGCAGCCATGATTTGCACCCACACAAACATCACATACTATTCCTTTCTTTCTTATCTTGATAACCGAACATAACCAACAATCTATGTTTGCGTGAAAATCATACCCTTTTCTTGAATATCAAACGAAAAGTCTCTCTAAGGTTTTATGTTGTGTTGACTGTGACGGTGGTTTTGAGATGGGGTTAGACTGAGGTAGCTGTAGATGTTGGGTTTTATTGTTGCTGTATACTTTCTGTTCGTTGACCATAGATGGAATAAGTTTGATGTTTGTTTTGGCTTAATTGATGATTGTTCTTTTCTTCTTTCGTTTCATCTTCGTTTTTGTTTTGATATGTAACAGTACATTTTTTTTTCTTCTTTTGTGGAATGCATTAATTGGTCGAGGGGGTGACTTGTTTGTGAATTTTGGAGTCATTCGACCTTCATCGATCTTGTGGTTGTAGTGGCGGCGACTCGGTCAGTGCAGGGACGACCGGTCCGGTCGACCAACCACTGTGCCCAGCATAATGGCTTATTTTTAAGTACTTGGCTTAGTAGCTAGATTAGCTTATACATTAAGGTTAAATGATTGTATATTTTGGTTAATGGGTGAATTAATTAGTGTATTAATTATATGTGTTGAATATATTGTTGACCTTAAAATCATTGTGCTTTACATACTTGTGCTTTGTGTTTTATGACTTGTATTTACTTAAAAGCTATTGTAAATTGTGCTTAAATGGTTGTAATTTTTTATGAAGGGGTGTTTTTAATAGCATTAATGTTGTTTGATAGAATTTTGGTCTTAAAATGACATCACGCTGTTTTTTGTTATACAATATGCTTAGTTTGTTGTAAATCTGAAAATTATGTGCATTAAAGTGTTGTAAACCAGCATTATTTCTTGTAAATCTGAAAATTTTGGAGAGAGTGTTTTATGCATTATATGTAGTATAGATAATTCTCCATTATCCTCTTCTTACTTATTATTTACTAGTAATTTTTAAAAGAAAACTCAATAATAATTTTGTGGGGATGATATTCTTGTTAGTTTTTGTTTTGACTTATTTTTTTATTTAACAACATTAAATCGGAACATATACATCATTATAACCACAAAATATGTAAAACTTGGTGTGACCCGATGGATGTTGCACTTGAAGGGTACTTTGTGGTTTAAGAAATGAAGAAATGTTTGTTTCAAATAGGAATGGAAAAAAACCTGAAATCCAAACTTTTTGGAGTGATTTGGGGCATACTTATCGGGTTAAGGGGCAGATTTCGGGGTCCTAATCAGGGATTTTTTTTGGGTATGGGGAGGGGACGGGGAACAACATCTCCGCCCTTCCCAAAATCTCTACATTATGTATAACATGAGGCAATTTCATTTATCATCCTGTTAAGGGAACTCTTGCAAGCTCTAGCATCATAACCTAACGAGCTACCAATTTCGATGATTCTATTTAATTCATGAATAAGTGAAACACCTTTAATGTCTTTTTTACGATATCTAGCAAATGAAGTGGAACACTTAGTGTGAGATGGACTCCGTTTCCAATTCTCGAATCCAGGTGACCGACTTAAATTGGATGGGGCTCCCTCGTTGGACGAATGAGCAGGATTAATCTCGCCCTCATCCATTTTCTGTTGTGACTTGTCATAATAAAAGCAGTCCTTGTTAAGTTCTGTTGTGACTTCTTTTTTAACTTCAAATAAATACATAAGCCAATTAAACAAACTAATCTAAACAACGTACTCCTTAATGAATGGAACTTTATTCACTTAATTTGGTTTAATTATACTGTTTATAATTGTATAAAAGTTTGAATAACACGATGAGTGCAGACTTAAAAATCAATTTGCTCCATCATTATCTCCATTTTCATGAAATTATGATTTGGCTATGGCATGTCTATTTTTTAAGTCGGTCTTTGAATCTATATATACTTAACTCAATGGAATGATTAGTGTTACTTAAACTTTTTGAGCATCTTGATATGTGTTTACTTCTTTCTGTATAAAGCCACGAGGAGAAAGGGTTCTCCAATATTGAGAACTCATTTTTACACTCTAGTGATATTTTGACTTGACTATGCCTTATATCTATTTTGTTACCAGATATCCCACATCGATCAAAGAGTTGAAATTTGGCTAGTTAATATACAATCGGGTACATGGCACATGCATGTTACTAGTGATATTATGTTCTTTGCCATAAAACATGAAAGTTATGTAATTAAACATGTTACTTGTTGAAATTTGGCTAGTTAATATACAATTGGGTACATAACGTTCAAATTTTAATAAATACACAACCCAACCCAGTTAAATTAACTAGGCCAAACACCCATTAAATTACTTATAGCATAGACTATACCATCAATTTGCTCCATTTTCATCAAGTTAAGATTTGTCAAGTCCATCTTTTAAGTCACTCGATACATATATACTTAACACAATGAAATGATTAGTGTAACTTATACGCAACGAGGAGAAATTAAAGGGTTTTTTTCATACTCCGCCGATCATCTTTGAGAACTTACTTTTACACTCTAATGATTTTTTTCCCTTGACTATGTCATGGCATGTGCTGTTTTGTTACGAGTTTTCCCACATCGATCAAAGTGACAAACTTTAGCTAATTAATATACTATTACACACACAAAGTATTGCGATTGCTATTACATTGTTTAGCGTACATGAGAGGGTAATGTAATTGAAAATGTTAATTCTCCATCATTTGAAGGGTCTAATATTGTTATTGATTTTTGGTTTGACAACATTAAATCAAAAACATTTATAGCATTATAACCACAAAATACTTAAAATCTATTATTTTACAGGTCTAATATCTCAAGACTAACATGTGATATATAGATAAACGGCGTAACACTATGACTATGTTTATAGGGACACCGGAAATAAGATGTGAATTGAAAAGTTTATATTATGTTACGTCTTTCATCATTGAGCTATCATCGCTAAAACATGACGTGATAGTTTAAATGAGCTTATTATATAAAAATTATATGTCACATAATGTAGAAGTGTCTGTGAGGTGGATCTTGAATTTCAGAAGGGTTCTAAAGTCCTTTGTGGTTCAAGAGATGTTTGTTACAAAAGTAAAACGTATAATAATAGTTTTCAAATATTAATTTAATTTAATGATTTACTAAACTAATATAAGTGAACCGATCTCATGACTAATATGTGAGTGCTAAATGACGTAACGTCGTAACACTATGATTATGATTAAAGAGACATGAGGATAAGATGTGAAATGAGAACCTTTATTTATTTTCGCATGTCATCCATTAGAGTTAATTACATAAATAGTCACTGTGGTTTGGCCTTTTTTGCACTTTCAGTCACCGAACTTTTTTTTTGACTGATTCAGTCATTGTGGTTTGCATATGTTACAGATCTAGTCCAAATTCGAATAAAATGACCAAAAAGCCCTTGCCTCTTCTTTTCCGTTAACTGTCCGTTAACTAGCATTGCAACGTTAGTCCTTTTCCGTTAATTTTTTTTTTCTAAATTATTTTTTTAGAAAAATATTTTTTTTCGAAAAATTATTTTTTTTCGAAAAATTATTTTTTTCGAAAAATTATTTACACCTTTTCCGTTTTCGTCCGTTTTTACACGTTTTCGTTCGTTTTTATACGTATTCATCCGTTTTTTACGTTTTCGTCTGTATTTACACGTTTTTGTCCGTTTTTACACGTTTTCGTCCGTTTTTACACGTTTTCGAAAAATTATTTTTTTTCGAAATAATTTTTTCGAAATTTTTTTTATTCTAATTTTTTTTTTAGAATTTTTTTTTTCGTAATAATTTTTTCGAAAATATTTTTCTAAAAAACGGAGGAAAACGTGTAAGAACGGACGAAAACGTGTAAATACAGATGAAAACGTGAAAAAAACGGATGAAAACGTGTAAAAATGGACGAAAACGTGTAAAAACAGACGAAAACGTGTAAATACAGACGAAAACATGAAAAAACGGATGAAAACGTGTAAAAACGAACGAAAACGTGTAAATACGGATGAAAACGTGTAAAAACGGATGAAAACGTGTAAAAATGGACGAAAACATGTAAAAACAGACGAAAACATGTAAATACAGACGAAAACGTGAAAAAACGGATGAAAACGTGTAAATACAGACGAAAACGTATAAAAACGGACGAAAACGTGTAAATACAGACGAAAACGTGAAAAAACGGATGAAAACGTGTAAATACGGACGAAAATGTGTAAAAATGGACGAAAACGTGTAAAAACGGACGAAAACGTGTAAATAGAGATGAAAACGTGAAAAAACGGATGAAAATGTGTAAAAATGGACGAAAAAATGTAAATACGGACGAAAACGTGTAAATACAGATGAAAACGTGTAAAAACGGATGAAAACGTGTAAAAACGGACGAAAACGTGTAAATGCAGACGAAAACGTGTAAAAACGGACGAAAACGTGTAAATACAGACGAAAACCTGTAAATACGGACGAAAATGTGAAAAAACGGATGAAAACGTTTAAAGACCGGACGAAAACGTTAGAAAACCAAGTTTGCGGTTGTTCTCTAACGCTCGTTAGTCTAAAAGACTAACGGTCGTTAGTCCAAATAAGATGACAAGGGCTGTTTGGTCATTTCATTCGGAAAAAAAAAAGTTCAGTGACTAGGCCCGTAATAACAGCAAACCACAATGACTAGGCCCATCAAAAAAAAAGTTCAGTGACTAATAGTGAAATTTCAAGCAAACCACAGTGACCATCTATGTAATTAACTCCATCCATTATTGAACTAGTATTGCCTGTAGTTGCTTAAGTTAACTTGTTGTATGAAAAAAGTATGTCCATGTTTAAGAAGTGTGTGGATTAGCTTATTTAGATGGTTCAGTAAGTTATTTATAATTAAATAAATTACAGTGTTGCTCGTTTACTAGATGTACGAGCTTATCAACTTGGTATTTTCAACTTAAACAAGTTGTAAGTTCAAGTTATTAAGCTAATAAGCCATGTTAGAGTTGCATGTCCTCCACCATTGAGGTATCATTGTTGGAACATGACGTAGTTGTTTAGATTATATAAAAAATAATGTCGCTTAATGAATATGTGTTTTCAAAGTGTTTGGGATAGCTTATTTCGACGGTTTATCAGACTATTTAGTCTTAGAATTTAGAAAAGTTACAGGTTTACGAGTTTACTAACTTAAAGTAAATGAGTTTACGAACTTTTCAAATTTTAATAAATAAACTAGTCCAAACAGCCCCTTTAATGAACAAGTTTTACTCATTTTGTTTGAGACAATTATATCGTTTATTATTAGCTTTATAAAAGTTTGAATAAGATGTGATAAGTGTAGACTTATAGCATAGACTATAACATTAATTTGCTTCTTTTTCATCAACTTAAGATTTGTCAATTCCATCTTTAAGTCATTCGATACATACTTAAGACAATGAAATGATTAGTGTTACTTAAACTTGTTGAGTATCTTAATTGTTGTTTGCTTCTTTATGTATACACGACGAGGAGAAATAAAAAGTTTTTTTTTTTTTTTTTTTTTTTTTTTTTTTTTTTTTTTTTACACTCAGCCTATCTTTGCGAACTTGCTTTTACAATTTACACAAATGATATTTTGACTTGACTATGGCATGTATTTGTTTTGTTACCAGTTATCCCACATCGATCAGTGGGACAAAACATGGCTAGTTAATATACAATCGCGTACGAGAGCCATTTATTTTGTGACTCCTATTATGTTGTTTACCTTAACATGGGTGTCATGTTATATAGATCGTACATGTAGCTCATGTAAAGAGCTAACAACTTATATAGGGTTCTTAATTTTTTTTTTTTTTTAATATATGTTTGATTGTTTGTTAAATTTTTGTTGAATCCGTGAATATATATGTTTGGTAACGTAGTAAATAACTTTTTCTGAATATAATAAAATGAAAGTTGATACAATTTTTGTACTACAAAAGGCAAACGACTTATAGTCTTGCAAATCTTTCCGATTTCTGTAACCTTGCTAATTAACAATGAAATGAGTGATGTAGATTAAACTTGTTCAATATGACCGTTACTTGATTCTTGATGTATTGCCAATGTTTGAAAGCCGATTTTTAATCGGTTGCGTTCAGAGTGATCAAATGGTTGGAACACTTGAGAGATAAAGCATTTCAAACTGTGCAGTTTGAATTTGTGCTAATTCATACAGTAAAACACATGGTAACTTTGAGAATAACTCACTCAACATGGATATATCGTAGTATAACATATTGACTCGACATGTTATTGTATTAAAATCAGATTGGTTTAGAAGATGAGCAATGACACTTGTGTTCAAAACCATGTTACTAACAAAATATTTGTAACCAAAAAAGTTATAACCTCTTTATTCATTTTCATTTTCCAAGTTCAATATTAATTCCTTAAACTCAAAAAGATTTAATGGGTAACCATAAATCACAACAAAGCATACAACTTTATATACACATAAACATTTCTTGATCATGACAAAAGAAAATTATAAAGAAAACTTAATAATTGGACCTTGAACATTTTGAAGCTTAAACTTAACATTAAGAAGCTCTTGCATAACATCCTAAGTCCGGCCCGTTTTGAGTTCTTTTTTACCCGCCTCATTTCGGCTCTGCAATTTGGTTGACCCGTTGATGTGAGTGTGCCCCGAGATGTCGGTTGGGTTGGCCCGGTGGATCTTGCACTTCTAAGGGTGTGTTTCAAGAGATGAAGAAATGTTTGTTTTGAAAGTTCAAAGTCATAGGCGTAAAACTATGATTGTGATAAAAGGACATGAAAAGTGAAAAACTTCAATTTATACGTTGCATGAAAAATGACAAGGTAGTTTAGATTAACTTATATTCTACGAAAATAAGATGTCAGTTGTCGTAGGAGGTTTGAGAGATGTCTGGATTAGCTTATTTACACATTTTACTAGGTTGCCCAAATTTGAAAAAATAATGGGCTTATCAGCCTGATTGTATGCTTAACTTGCTAAACTATCAGGCCAAATAAGCGAGTTTATGACTTTTCTTTTTTAGCTTCAAATAAATAAATAAGCCGATTAAATTAACTAATCCAAACAACCTATTAATGAATGAAACTTTATTCACTTTGGTTAAATTTACTGTTTATTAATAATAAGATGATAAGTCTATACTTTATTTTGACTTGACTATGGCATGACATGTATCTATTTTTGTTACCAGTTATTGTTGGTTGTATAGCTGCAAAACAGTTCCAGATTAGGGTTAAGATAATCAATGAAGGTACCGGATATTCACTTGAAATCGTGGTATCACTTTCCAATAGAAACTATTCGACCCTATGCCTGGGTTACACGAATATCTCTATGGGATAAGACCAAGTGAAGTTCTTGTTTTAGGCACAAATCAAGAACCAAATGCGTATTTAGTGTTTAGGGTTTGTATCCTTCTCCTCCATGCAAATCAGTTATGACCTCTATTTATAATAGAGTTTACTCAAACCCTAGCCCATGGAATTATGTATAATTAACGGCCCATTAATTATACTTTCCATAATAATAGGGATCAGTGGTTATCAGTGGAAACATTATCACTAGCAGTGGTAATGTTAACACTAGCAGTGGTAACAATAACCCTTGCAGTGGTAACAACAACCCTTGCAGTGGAAACAATAACCCTTGCAGTGGTAATCGTTAACACATCAGTGGAAACACACTAGTAGCTGAATCAACTAGCAGCAGATTCACAACATAACCACTATTGAGTCAGGGGATTCAGTGACCAAATGGGTGTATACTCCATACCTCCAAACCCATTACCAGGTGTGAATTGATCCCTCAAGTGCACTAAATTTTCCAACAATCCTCCCCAAATTTAGTTCACTACCTTTGCATGAAAAATCAAACACAAACCAAAACAAGTGCATAAATGAAAATATCCTGAGGATTGAATTTCCACATTAGTACATATACTTTCAAATATTCGAGAATCAGGGTGTTCTAAGAATTGAACCCTTCAACCCATTTGAATACCTGATGATAAATACACACAAGTTTTCAAACACTAAAATACTCCTGACACTATACAAGCCATGTGTCCATATCCAATTCATAAATGTTGTAAAAGCTAAAAGTCCAAAGCTTCCTGAAGCGGCAAAACTTCAACATTTACATAGGTGGTTCATCTTTAATTCATGCTCCTGCTTAGCACTTTTTCAAAGAAAATTAACCATTAAGAAGTGAAGACTTCATCCTCCTTTCAGCAGGTAACAAGCACAACCTTGGGATGTTTGTGATACATGTGCTTCAGTCCACCAAATGATCAGCTTTCCACATTGAACTCAGCTTCCAAGTTTCCTTAGAAGGGAGTTGGGTATCCTTGCATTCAGTGACTAGTTGGACTTAAACCCATCCCTTTAGCAGACTTCAAAACCAAGTCTCTAGCCAAACCCTTCGTCAAGTGATCAGCTAAGTTTTGTTGAGATTTAACAAACACTATAGATAGCACCCCATTCATGATAAGCTCACGGATCATGCTATGCCTGACACCTAAGTGTCTAGACTTCCCATTGTACATCTGGCTATAAGCCTTTGCCAATGTAGCAGCACTATCACAACGAATATAAATAGGTGCTATAGGTTTAGACCACAATGGAATCTCAAGAAGCAAGTTTTTCAACCATTCAGCTTCTTTGCCAGCAGCAGCTAAAGCCACAAATTCAGATTCCATGGTTGAACTGGTAATGCAAGTTTGTTTCTTGGATGCCCAAGAAATTGCACCTCCACCAAGTAGGAATACCCAGCCACTTGTAGACGAATTGTCTTCAGTGTTACTGATCCAACTTGCATCAGTATATCCTTCTAATACTGAAGGATAACCAGTATATGAGAGACTATAATCCATAGTTCTCTTCAAATACTTAAAGACCATCTGAATTGCTTGCCAATGATGAGCACTAGGATTACTAGTATACCTGCTCAGTTTACCCACAACAAAAGCAATATCAGGTCTTGTACAAGTCATGGCATACATCAAGCAGCCAATCACCCTAGAATACTCAAGTTGAGATACAGCTTTGCCAGTATTAGGCATTAGCTTCTCACTTGTATCCATAGGAGTACTCACTGGAGTACAATCAAAGTAATTAAATTTCTTTAACACCTTCTCAATGTAATGAGACTGAGATATAGAAATTTTGTTACTTTCATGTTTAATCCTTATGCCAAGGATAACATCTGCCTCCCCCATATCCTTCATGGAGAACTTTGATGACAAAAATTCTTTTGTAAGATCAACTTGATTTTGGTCAGTGCCAAAGATCAACATGTCATCAACATATAGACAAATGATGACTCCTTTACTAGATTCATCAAATTTGCTATATACACATTTGTCAGCTTGATTAAGTAAATAACCACTAGACAAAACCACTTCATCAAACTTTTGATGCCATTGCTTAGGTGCCTGTTTTAGTCCATAAAGAGACTTAATCAGTTTACACACCTTGTTTTCATTGCCAGGCATGATGAAGCACTGAGGTTGGTTCATGTAAACCTCCTCATCTAAATCACCATTCAAGAAAGCTGTCTTCACATCCATCTGATGAATAATCAGATTGTGAATTGATGCCAAAGCAATTAGCAATCTTATGGTACTGATACATGCCACTGGAGCATAAGTATCAAAGTAGTCTATTCCTGACTTTTGTTTAAAGCCTTGAATAACTAATCTTGCCTTGAACTTTTCAACAGTTCCATCTACCTTCATTTTCTTTTTGAAAATCCATTTGCTACCTAAAGGTTTGCAACCAGGTGGTAGATCAGTCAACACATAAGTGTTATTGCCCATGATGGAGTCCATCTCATTATTAATTGCTTCTTTCCAGAAAGCAACATCCTGGGACTTCATTGCTTCTTCAAATGTTTTGGGATCATCCTCCACAATGAAGCAATAGGAGTATTGGTCAGAGACCTCACTCCTTGTACCTTCAATTAAGTATAATTGAAACTCAGGTCCAAATGACTTTGGAGTCCTCACCCTATTGCTCCTTCTGAGCTCAGGTTCAGGTTGTTGTTCCACAACCTCAGCAGGAACCTCATTAGCAGGAACCTCATCAGCAGGAACCTCTGAAACACCATTGTCATTGGTTCCATTTGGAATCCTTTGACTTGGTCTAGGGATAGATGAGAATCTGTTCTCATCAAATAGTGCATCCCTTGATTCAATTATTGAGTTAATTGAAACAGACTCATTAGGTTCTATAACATAAAACCTATATGCCTTGGAATGCTCAGCATATCCAACAAAGATGCATTCAATGCCTCTTTCACCCAAAGTTTTCTGCTTTGGATCAGGGAGTCTTACAATAGCCCTACAACCCCATATCCTAAGATAATTAAGGTTAGGTTTCTTTTTAGTCCAAAGTTCATAAGGGGTAACTTTGTTCCTTTTGTTGGGAACTCTATTTAATAAATAGCAAGCTGTTAACATAGCTTCACCCCAGAATCCTTGACTCAGCCCTGAATAGGACAACATGGAATTAACCATCTCCTTCAGCACCCTGTTTTTCCTTTCAGAAATACCATTTTGCTGAGGAGTATAAGGGGCAGTCGTTTCATGGATTATACCAACAGACTGAAAATACAGAGTATCCATGTACTCACCTCCCCTATCAGTCCTTAATCTTTTGATCAGGGAACTTTGTTGCAATTCAACTTCAGTTTTAAATACTTTAAATTTATCTAATGCTTCATCTTTAGAATGTAATAAATAAACATGACAAAACCTAGAAGCATCATCAATAAAAGTCACAAAGTATTTCTTATTCCCCAAAGAGGGAGAAGCATGTAAATCACAAAGATCACTGTGAATTAACTCCAAAACTTTAGTTTCACGTTTTACTCCTTGAAAAGGTTTCTTAATTATTTTGTTCAACATACAAGTTTTACACTTTTCAGTGTTCACATCAAAGGCTGGAATTAACCCATCCTTAGACATATCTTGCATTTTTTTAAAATGTACATGGCCAAGTCTTGCATGCCAAAGGTTTGAATCATAAAGTTTAGATGTAGATATAAAAGCAGAATCAATATTATCATGAACAATATTAAGTCTGAACATTTGATTTCATAAATAACCAAAACCAATAAACACACCATTTTTAGATAAAACAAACTTATCAGATTCAATAACCTGTTTATAACCACAATTATTTAAAACACTACTAGAAACCAAATTCTTTCTAATATCAGGAACATGTAAAACATTAAATAAAGAAACAATCTTTCCAGAACTAAACTTCAACTCAACACATCCTTTTCCATGCACCAGGGCAGTTGACTCATTTCCCATGTGAAGAATAGAACCATCATTCATTGACTTGTAGGTCTTGAACCAGCTTCTATCTTTACACACATGAATTGTAGCTCCAGAGTCAACCCACCAAGCAACATCATCATCCTGCACAAAGTAAATATCAGATATATATGTAACATAATAAATCTTAAAAGACTTATTAAACACATTCTGACCTTTCAGAGAATTGGTGTTACCATTCCCTCCACTTGTGCCTGATCCATTGGATTTGTTTCCAACTTTATCACCCTTGCAATCTTTCCTGAAGTGTCCAGGTTTCCCACACTTCCAACAAGTCACCTTAGGTTTCTTGTTAAGATCAGATTTGGTGTTATCTTGATGCTTACGCTTGCCCTTGTTGTCATTGTACTTGGTGGAGTTGTTATGCTCTACCATATTGACAACTGATGGACCAGTAGCAGTGCTACTCTTTGGCTTGTCAATGGCTTGAGCTTTGAGTGAATCCTCAATGCGCAAGTGACTGCCCAACTCAACAAGAGTTAACTCCTCCTTCTTATGCTTAAGCATATGTTTGAATTCTTTCCAAGAAGGAGGTAGTTTATCGATGATACAAGAGACTGAAATAGCCTCATCCATGTTCATCTTGTGTTGTGTGAATCGACCAAGTATACTAAGAAGTTCATTGTATTGTTCCATGACAGGTCTAGAATCAACCATTTTGTAATTGTTAAAATTACTTACAAGGAACTTCTTACTTGATGCATCCTCAGCCATATATTTGGCTTCCAAGGAATCCCATAGTTCTTGAGAAGTTTCAACATTCTGATAAATATCAAAAAGAGAATCAGACATACCATTGAGAATTAAACCTCTGCATATGTAGTCATCATTCTCCCACTTGCTCCTTGCCCTCATCTGATCCATAGTAGCATCATCTCCATGATCTTCTGGAATCTTAGTCGTGAGAACATACACCACATTCATACTTGACAACAAGAAGTGCATCTTCTTTTGCCATCTTCTGAAATCAACACCTTCAAACTTTTCCAACTTGGAAAAGTTAGCAGCCATTTGTCTCATAGCAGCAGCCATTGATTATCACTAATAGTTTCTATTGATTGTTGGTTGTATAGCTGCAAAACAGTTCCAGATTAGGGTTAAGATAATCAATGAAGGTACCGGATATTCACTTGAAATCGTGGTATCACTTTCCAATAGAAACTATTCGACCCTATGCCTGGGTTACACGAATATCTCTATGGGATAAGACCAAGTGAAGTTCTTGTTTTAGGCACAAATCAAGAACCAGATGCGTATTTAGTGTTTAGGGTTTGTATCCTTCTCCTCCATGCAAATCAGTTATGACCTCTATTTATAATAGAGTTTACTCAAACCCTAGCCCATGGAATTATGTATAATTAACGGCCCATTAATTATACTTTCCATAATAATAAGGATCAGTGGTTATCAGTGGAAACATTATCACTAGCAGTGGTAATGTTAACACTAGCAGTGGTAACAATAACCCTTGCAGTGGTAACAACAACCCTTGCAGTGGAAACAATAACCCTTGCAGTGGTAATCGTTAACACATCAGTGGAAACACACTAGTAGCTGAATCAACTAGCAACAGATTCACAACATAACCACTATTGAGTCAGGGGATTCAGTGACCAAATGGGTGTATACTCCATACCTCCAAACCCATTACCAGGTGTGAATTGATCCCTCAAGTGCACTAAATTTTCCAACAGTTATTCCACATCGATCCAAGAGACAAAATTTAGCTAGTTAATAAAGAATCGCGTACTGGTGCCATATGTGTTGTGATTGCTTTTATGTTGTTTATCCTAACATGATGATTGTGTAAATAAACTTGTCAGAATAGTGATCGTTAGGGGACAACTTATATAGGCTCTTAACTTTTTGTGAATAGGTATTGTAGTAAACAAAATTTTGTGAATGTATAAGATGGGTGTAGTTATGATATCTTAAATTTTTGTGATTCAAGAAATGAAGAAATGTTTGTTACAAATAGGGATGGAAAAAAACCCGAAATTCAAACTTTTTGGGGTAGGGTGGGGCATTCTTATCAGGTTACGGGGCAGATTTCGAGGTCTCAAAGGGGATATAGGGTTTGGGGTGGGAACGGGGCACAACATTCTTGCCCCGCCCCGAAACATATATAAATATAAATACATGAATCTATGTACATAAAATAGGTGTTAGTATATCCGTACTAAAAATATAATTCACTAACTTTCCATACATAAAATAAAATACTTAACCCATTTCCATTTACGTACTAAAAATATTATGTTAGTTTTGCAAATGAACAACACCCAATTCCATTTGTCATATGCAATTATGCATCCTTAGAAAAAGGAAGCAAATACCCCCTAAGTTGTGCTCTAGCACAAATTCGAACATCGGATTAAATACACAGGTTTGATATTGTCTGGTTCATAGGTTTGATATGGCATGGGTAGTTTTGTAATGTTCTTCTCTTCTTCATCTTCAGAAATTTCTTCGAGTGATTGATAAGAATCTGTTCTTGTGACCCGTTTTTCCTTGATTTTGTCTTGCTAGAAGTGGCTTCAGGGTCAAAGGGTGTTGGTGGCGTGTTAGCTGGTGTTCTGGCAAATCGTGTCTTAACAGGTTTTGAACGCGCGAATAACATAAGTTTCAAACATGAAAACGACTCGTTTAACATTTGGTTTTGGTGGTTTGAGTATGACAGATATACGTTTTATGTATCAAAAAAGTTAAATATTGAACCCTAAAATAATAAAAACAATTATTTAAAAAAATAAAAAAATTGCATAGTACATTTTTTTCATTAACAGGTCTTAACAGGTCCTAACAGATACCCAATTTGCCAGCTCTAAGTCTGATGTCTCCTTCCCCTGATTAAAGAATTGACAATTAGTAGACTATAACACAACTTTCAAGCTTGAAATAAGAACAATAAGGAAGAGAAAATTTACACAATATACACATCCGCTCCCTAAATATTTCTTGTTCATAATAATCAGCTTATCAGTACTGTATCTAACATAAGCAATTTGAGTTTATGATACTCTACTTAACCCTATGAATTGAGTAGTGTAACTTAAACTTGCTGAGTCTCTTAATTTTTATTTGAACCTATTTTTAAACCAATGATTTTTTACTTGAATATGACATGACATATATCTATACTGTTCCCAATTATCCCACATCGATCAAAGAGATGAAATTTGGCTAGTTAATATACAAATGCGTACATAGAGCTTAAGTTGGTTAGCCTACATGAGAGTAGTGTAATTGAACATGTTACACTCCCTCTCTTGTACGGTTCATTAACTTATATTGACTTTATCATATATATTGACTTTATCATAGTAAACGACTACTTTTGGTAGTTATTTATTTATTTATTTTTGATCTCATACCTAATATGTGTCACATACGGCATAATACTATGAATATGATTAAAGGGACATAACAACAAGATGTGAACTGACAATTTTCACTTTATGTTGCATGTCATTCAACATTGAGCTATTATAGCCGAAATATGACGTTAAATTAACTTATTGTATGAAAATTATACATGACGGGCATGTTTGACATACGAGATTATTAAGAGATTATACTTATTTTTAAGAAAAATAAGCTACTTAAAATATAAGCTTTGTTTGATAGATAAAATATAAAAGATTATAAAAAAAATAATCTTTTATAATTTTTGAAAATCAAATTTTAAAATGTTTTATAATCTCACTCTGCATCTACAGTTTTATCTTGAGTTCTAACAACAGTAATTTTGCCAAACATACAATTTGTTACAGGAGGTTTAAAAAATGTATGGATTAGCTTATTTAGACGTTCACTAGGGTGTCCAAATTTGGAAACATTATGAGTTTTTTATGTTTAACTTAACAAGTTTTTTATGCTAAACTACTAAACAAAATGAGCGAGTTTTTATGACTTCTCTTTATAACTTCAAATAAATACATAAGCCGATTAAATAAATTAATCCAAACTACCTATTAATGAATGAAAATCTATTCACCTTGGTTAAATTATTAACTGAATAGAAGTTTGAAAAAGATGATAAGTGTAAACTTATGGCATAGACTTAACAATCAATTTCTTAAGTCATTCTTTGAATTCATAAATACTGAACACAACGGAATGATTAGTGTAACTTAAACTCGTCGAGTATCTTAACCATTACTTGCTTATTATGTATACGCTGTACGCAACGAGGAGAAAGGGTTTTCTCATATTGAGTCTGTTATCTTTTAAAACTTACTTTTACATTCTAATGATATGATTTATTCCACATCGATCAGAGAGACGAAATTTGGCTACTTAATATACCATGCATTGCATACAGGAGCCTTAAGTGTTTTGATTACTATTATGTTATCGACCATAATATTAGAGTTCTGTAATTAAACATGTTGTAACTCTCAGGAGAGTGATACTTAGCTAAGCTCTTAGCTTTTTGTTATCCCACATCGATCAAAGAGACGAAAGTTGGCTTGTTAATATACAGTTGCGTACGTGTCACATTTGTGTTGTGATCTGCTATTATGTTGTTTACAGCAACAGTAGGAATACGTTACGTCACCTTTACGTATTCGTTCTCTTGCTGTGCAGTTTTAATTTGTGCTAATTCATGGAGTAAAACACATGTTAAACATTATGCAACTCTGAGAATAACTCACTGAACATGGGTTGAGTATCATTGCTATCACTCATGAATCATAACTCATAAGTGACAGAAGAACCACTTTACCCGATATCAACGTATCGTACTATATTTTACCCAAAAAAAAAAAAAAAAAAAACGTATCGTACTATAATTTATTCACTTGACATGGTATTGTATAAAAATCAGATTGGTTTTGCAGATACTTCACCCATTTCCATTTTGTCATGTGCAATTATGCATCCTTAGAAAAAGGAAGCAAATAACCCATAAGTTGTGCTCTGGCACAAATTCGAACACTTGATCAAATACACAGCTTTGATGAGCTCATGTACTTTAAAGACCGTAAAAATGAAATCTTCTACTGATCTTGAAAAACAACCAGCCAGACCGTAAATTGTTTGTTCTGGTTTGATATTGTCTGGTTCATAGGTTTTGTCGGTTCAATCGACTCATGCACCCTGAATGCAATCAAACATGAAACAAAACTAGTAACCATAAAAAAGAAAAACTAAATACAAATGGCTGCAAATCCTCAACACTGTCAGTACAAGTGCATAATATTAATTCATGAATAAGTGAAACACGTACGTTTAATATCTTTTTTACGATATCTAGCAAATGAAGTGGAACACTTACTAGTATGAGATGGACTCCATTTCCAATTCTCGAATCCAGGTGGCCGACTCAAATCGGATGGGACTCCCTTGTTGGACGAATGAGCAGGATTAATCTCGTCCTCATCCATTTTCTGTTGTGACTTGTCATAATAAAAGCAGTCCTTGTTAAGTTCTGTTGTGACTTCTTTTTTAACTTCAAAAAAATACATAAGCCAATTAAACAAACTAATCTAAAAAACGTACTCCTTAATGAATGGAACTTTATTCACTTAATTTGGTTTAATTATACTGTTTATAATTGTATAAAGTTTGAATAACACGATGAGCGAGTGTAGACTTAAAAATCAATTTGCTCCGTCGTTATCTCCCTTTTCATGAAATTAAGGTTTTGCTATGGCATGTCTATTTCTTAAGTCAGTCTTTGAATCCATATATACTTAACTCAATGGAATGATTAGTGTTACTTAAACTTTTTGAGCATCTTGATATGTGTTAACTTCTTTCTGTATAAAGCCACAAGGAGAAAGGGTTTTCCAATATTGAGAACTCACTTTTACACTCTAGTGATATTTTGACTTGACTATGCCTTATATCTATTTTGTTACCAGCTATCCCACATCGATCAAAGAGATGTAATTTGGCTAGTTAATATACAGTTGGATACATGGCACAATAAGCTTAATAAAAGTTTTGTTGGGTAAAGGGGAGTAATCCTGCACCCTGGTAAATAAATTAAAACCAAAACGTTTTAGTACAAATGGAATGTGACTGAAGTACCACATTAACCTCAAGCTAACACAGCTTGAAAGACAACTAAACTAGAGCTTATGACATGCCAAAAGCTCTTAACAACTCTAGAATCAAAATGAACCTAGAACAAGAAACAAGACAAAACAAGCTAACCAGCAGCATCCGTGAAAGAAGAACTTCCACCTTTAGCAAAGCAAGGAAATAAATTAGCCGATTCATTAAACCTGTTATCAACACAATCATCATCACCATCTTCATCAGTAGCTCTTAACAACTCTAGAATCAAAATGAACCTAGAACAAGAAACAAGACAAAAAAAGCTAACCAGCAGCCATCCGTGAAAGAAGAACTTCCACCTTTAGCAAAGCAAGGAAATAAATTAGCCGATTCATTAAACCTGTTATCAACACAATCATCGTCACCATCTTCATCAGTAGCTAAAACATCATAAGGATTAGATGTAGACACTTGGGGACCTTTAGACTTCAACATAGATGACGATGTAGACACATTACTAGTAGTTCCCTTTTTTGGTTCACTAGTAGTCTTCTTTGGCACATACCTAACAGACTGTTTGACAGAAGTACCAACCTGACTCCCTATACCTGACTGGGCTTTACCTTTTTTCTTCTTACGACTCACCTTTTGGAAATCATCATTAGCATGCATAGTAGCAGTAGTAACCACATTTGCATTAGTAACAACAGGAGGAGGAATCTCCTTTTTAGTACAATGCTCATAGATGTGCCCAAAAATCTTACATGATGTGCACCTAGGAGGCCTCCACTCATACTCTATTCGGATAGATTCTTTAGTAAACTCATCCCCTGTAAGAGATGGGACCCCAATAGTGATAACTTCCACTAGCTCATCCTCTGAACCGACTTCAATTAAACATCGAGTAAAACTACTTCTACCCCAAGAATCCTTACACATAGAGCTTGTGTACGAATCCAACATAATAGGTTTGTCAATAAAAGAAGCAATCAAGTTAATACCATCATCTTCAAAAACTTGGATAGGCACATCATGCAATTTAACCCATATCGGGATACGTGTCAGCTCTTCCTTACATAATCTAGTTTCAATAGACCATTGCTTGAGAATGATTGGAGATTTACGTATCATCCAAGGGCCATCTTCCAAAACGGATTCTAAACCGGCTTGAGTATCAAATTTAAAAAAGAAAAAACCTTTAGCATTCATCATGATCTTTTTCAAACCATACGTAGCCCAATTATTTCTAGCATAGTATTCAACCAGTGGAAACGCCATTCTATTACCAATAAAGTAGCCATAAAGAGTGTGTTCAAGACGGGCACTAACCTTTTCTACTACTCTACGTGGAATAGACACATTAACACCTTCACAAACAGCCTCAGCAGTAGAGTTTTGTGTAGGTTGAATATTCGCATCCACATTAACATTAGATGTATTATCTATGTCAATCACATCAGATTTAGTATTATCATTCTTCATGTCAATCCCATATGCCTCACATAAGCCACACATAGCCTCATACACCTGTGATTGAGTTTCACTATCCAAACTAGGCCATGTCGGATGTTTGCCCGCTTCAAGCTCTTTAAGAAATACATCAATGTCCAAGGCTGATTTAAGCGAGACCCCCAACACCCCTTTAATAAAGTCATGTTTACTTTGAATAGAGTTAACCTCCGTATTAGGACCAGTAGTGACCACCGATTCCATAATAACCACATGCTCACTAAATGAACCCTTAGGCTTCTTATGTTTCCTCATAGTCACCTTCGACAGATCAACATTAGCAACTTGTAAACAATCAACATCAACCTTAGCAACATCACTTTTCTCCATAACGATAAAGAAAACTAAGAAATAAAACGAAACCCTAAGTCGAAACCCTAAAAAGCGAGACACAAGAAAAACACAAGATCCACGTAAATCTTAAGTCGCGTGCCTCAACAATGTCAAGGCATAATTATATAGTGAGAATACTCCTAACCGATCTCCATGATAGCACCAGAATGATCAATGTCGGTTTAAATCAAAACAAAAACCAACCGAGCGATTAACTAGAAAACCCTAACAAAAAAAAAGAACCCTAACTCAAATCAGGTCTCAATCCGAATAAAAACAATGTTATAGGACTGAATTAAACTTTAACCGTCCAAAACACAATCGTTATAAGGAGCAGGACAAGATTTAGGAGAATAGAGATCGAATTATGTGAGGTAGAAGGGTTAGCAGAAAATCGCCATAAGTCGCCAAAGCTATTAGGGTTTTTTTGTAAAGTTTAGCTTAATAAAAGTTTGAATTAGATAATAAAGGGTTTTGCTAGGATTTGTCAAGTCCATCTTTTAAGTCAGTCGATACATACTTAACGAAGAGAAATTAAAGGGTTTTTTTCATACTCAGCCGATCATCTTTGAGAACTTATTTTTACACTCTAATTAATATACTATTGCACACATGGGGCATGGCATGTATCTATTTTTATTTTGTTATGAGTTAACCCACATCGATCAATGTGACAAACTGTAGCTAATTTACTATTGCACACATGGGGCATATGTGTTGTGAGTGCTACTACATTGTTTAGCGTACATGAGAGACAGAGAGAGTAATGTAGTTGAAAATGTTACATTAGCTCTTATGCAAGCTTAACTACTAATATAGGCTCTTAAATTTTTATGAAATATAGTTTTTGTATCATAGACTTAACAATCAATTTCTTAAGTCAGTCTTTGAATTCATATATACTGAGCACAATGGAATGATTAGTGTAACTTAAACTTGTTGAGTATCTTAACCATTACTTGCTTCTTTATGTATAAGCAACGAGGAGAAATTAAAGGGTTTTCTCATATTGAGCCCGTTATCTTTTAAAACTTACTTTTACACTCTAATGATATGATTTTTTCCACATCGATCAGAGAGACGAAATTTGGCTACTTAATATACCATTGCATACACGAGCCTTAAGTGTTTTGATTACTATTATGTTATCGACCATAATATTAGAGTTCTGTAATTAAACATGTTGTAACTCTCAGGAGAGTGGTACATAGCTAAGCTCCTAGCTTTTTGTTATCCCACATCGACCAAAGAGACAAAAATTGGCTAGTTAATATACAGTTGCGTACGTATTACATTTGTGTTGTGATCTGCTATTATGTTGTTCACAACAACAGACTAGTTATACGTAACCATTAACCATTACGTAATACTTGTGTTGTTGTAAACATCTTATATAACATCATAACTTACTAGACAAACTAATAAGATCTTAACTAGCTGTGACATTAATTGGTCATCAACATTGTGTAGTTTTAATTTGTGCAAATTCATGGAGTAAAACACATGTTATACGTAACCATTAACCATTACGTAATACTTGTGTTGTTGTAAACATCTTATATAACATCATAACTTACTAGACAAACTAATAAGATCTTAACTAGCTGTGACATTAATTGGTCATCAACATTGTGTAGTTTTAATTTGTGCAAATTCATGGAGTAAAACACATGTTAAACCTTTTATGCAACTCCGAGAATAACTCACTGAACATTGTTCGAGTATCATTGCTATCACTCATGTGTCATAAGTGAAAGAAGAACCATTTTACCCAATATCAACGTATCGTACTACTCCCTCCGTCCCATATTAAGTGTCTACAATGGAATCTTTGGATGTCCCAAATTAAGTGTCCTCTTATACCTTTCAACCAATAATATGGGACTTTAGTGGGTAAAAATAATATTTGATTGGTGGAGAGTTTAATTAATGGAATCTTCTAAAACTTTGTACATTAGAAAAATGGACACTTAATATGGGACGGAGGGAGTATAATTTATTCGCTTGACATGGTATTGCATAAAAATCAGATTTGTTTTGCAGATGAACAATGACAGATACTTCACCCATTTCCTTTTTTTTTTTTTTTTTTTTTTTTTTTTTTCATTTCCATTTTGTCATGTGCAATTATGCATCCTTAGAAAAAAAAGGAAGCAAATAGTCAAATACTCCCTAAGTTGTGCTCTGGCACAAATCCGAACCCTTGATTAAATACACATGCTGCTTTGATGAGCCCATGTACTTAAGAAGTGTGTGGATTAGCAAACTTAAACGGCTCACTTAGTTATTCATATTTAAATAAATTACGATTGTGCTCTTTTACTGGATGTACGAGCTTATCAACTTGGTATTGTCAACTTAAACAAGTTGTAAGTTCAAGTTAATAAGCTAATAAGCAATGTTTTAGAGTTTATGAATCTTTTTAAAATCAAATAAATACATAACCGAGTTAAATAAACATGTCCAAACAACCCCTTAATGAATAGAATTTTATTCACTTTTCGTTATATTATACTACTGTTTATTAATTCCAAACAAGTTTGAATAAGATGATGAGTGTATAGCATAGAGTTAAGGATTTGGCATGTCTATTTTTTAAGTCGGTTTTTGAATCCATATATACTTAACACAACGGAATGATTAGTGTAAGTTAAACTTGCTGAGTATCTTCAGTCTTAACCGTTGTTTGCTTATCACATTGAGTCAGATTATATTTGAGAACTCATTTTACACTCTAATGATATTTTGACTTGACTATGGAATGTATCTATTTTGTTACCAGTTATCCCACATCGGTCGGGGAGACGGAATTTGGCTGATTAATATACCATTGCATACAAGAACCATATGTGTTGCGATTGCTATTATGTTGTTACCCTTTAACCGGAGACTTACGTACATAAACACGTTACCTAATTCTCAGGTTGTAGGTTACAACTTATATAGGCTCTTAGCTTTTTGTTGAATACAATTTTGGCTCTTAACTTTTTATAAATATAAATTTGGTACCATAATACACAACTTTTCGTGAATATAAAATTAAGTGGTTTAACAGAATAAGAGGTGTGTGGAGTAGTTTATTAGGTTATTCAAAATTTAAAAAATTTTAAAGTCTTTTTTCTTTTTCTAATTTAATGAGCTTATCAACTTTATATGACCAAATTAAACAAGTTGTAAGCTCAAGTTAATAGGCTGATAACCAACGAAACGAGTTTATGAAAATTTTTTCAACTTCAAAATATACATATAAGCCAATTAAATAAACTAATTCAAAAAACATATTAGGTTGTGTGTAGTCGTAGTGGTCTCATCATCTTCATGTCACTGCTACTACATAAGCATTCTCCCCCTCCACTTTTATGTTGTAGTTTCTCCCCTATCTTTTGGTCGCAACCACATGATCGTGCGAAATGTGGCACCCACTGCACGTGCGTGCTGGTTGCTTGGGTGTAGCATTGACCCCCAATGGTCCAAGGCCCTTCACGCGTGAACGGGTGTCTCAATACAACATGTCGTGAAAATCATTTTGAAAAGCAATACAGCTTTAAGAATGTCCGAACAAGATGATAGTGTAGACTTGTAGCATAGACTTGAAAATCAATTTGCTCCATTATCTCACTCCTCATGAAGTTAAGACTTGGCATGTCACAATCTTATTTTTTAACTCGGTCTTTTAGATCCATATGTACTTAAAACAATGAAATGAGTGATGTAGATTAATCGGCCGTTACTTGATTCTTTATGTATAGGCAATGTTTGAAAGTCGTTTTTTAATCGGCCGAGTTTAGAGTGATCAAATGGTTGGAACACTCAGAGATAAAGCCTTTGAAACAATGAGGTTTTAATCTGTGCTAATTCATGGAGTAAAACACATGGCTAAACCTTATGCAACTCCAAGAATAACTCGTTGAACATGGATCAAGTATCATTGCTATCACTCATGAGTCATAAGTGAAAAGAAGAACCATTTTATCCCGTATCAACGTATTGTACTATAGCGTATTTGCATGACATGGTATTGTATAAAAATAAGACTGGTTTTGCAGTTTGTAGATGAACAATGACATATACTTCAGCCCCTAATTCTATTGTGTTCAAAATCATTTTATAAACAACATATTATCTAATACTTTCAATACCATTAATTACACCTAAAAAAATTTCTAACCAAAAAGGTTATCTTACCTTACAATCTTATAATGCATTTAGCACTTTTGGGACATTCATTACACTAAATCTTAAAAATTCTGCAATACAACTATAAAAGCTTAATATTCAACTAAATTAAACACAATTTTCTAACATTAAATACTTCGAAAACTTAATTTTTAGCAATACAAGTATTCATACAATGTTTACAATTCATTGATGCATAATTAATATGTATTCTTAAAACACTCATTTAATGATAAATATAAGTATTAAAATACATAATACAAGTTATGCAAGCTGCTAATTAATTATACTTTAGAAACCCCCTGTCAATGAAAAATATAATTAAAAGAACGCATTATACTAACCAAGCAAGCTACCCAACGAGTTATGAACAGTAATGTTATAACACATAGATTCACGAATTTAGTTTTCAAAAGAGTTAGCTTTGCAATCCAAAAAGGGGTAGTGGCACATCTTGTTGCCCGTGCCTTTAACCACTGATGTAAATTCTATTTTGATAAAATAAAATCAACTTACTTAAACAAATAAAATAATACAACTAAGCAAAGTTTCATCAAACTTTTGGCCATTGCTTATAGTCTCTAAACGAACAAACTAATCACTAAGTTATTGCCAAAAAAAATACAAATGAAATAAATTATTAGCTGAAAAAAAATTAAATTACATGGTACTCGCAGCCGCGTTAAGCGAACCCTGCTAGTAAATTTTTATTCATTTTCATTTTACAAGTTCAATTTTAATTCATTACACTCAATATTAATTCGTTTTCGTCCTTTCTAAACCCGCCTTGATGCTATCCAGTGGACCTTGAGTGTTGCAAAAAGTGAACAGTAGGGACCTTGGGTGACTTTAATTTTTTTGAAGTACTCAGTATGTTGTTTTGGTATAAGCTCAGGGACGAACAATATATTTTACTCTATTAATTACATAACATAACCATATAAAGTGTGGGAGGATTTATCATGTATGTTTAACATTTGAGGTAGGAGAATGAGTTTCATGCATGAAGCATCTCATAAGAGCTAATATATATAAAAAAAAATAATAAATAAAAAAAAATGATGAATTTATAAGAACAAAATGTGATTATAGATAGAGAGTGTATGTATAATGTGAAAATAACGAATCTTTTTGGTGTATCATGTATCTAGTGTGACAAAAGAAAGTATGCTCAAATAGTTTTTACTTTTTAGTATATAAATAGCGGTTAGAGTGGCTATACGGAGATGTGTTTTTTCAAAAATCTACGTACATAAGTTTTTATTTGTAATTTCTATTTACGAAATGAGGAATATTGTTTATTCCTGAAAATGTCCCGTGTGCAAAGCCTATTTGTACTATAGTATGTGCGAATTCAATGGAAGTATTTATAGCCTCGTAACATTCTTACATTTATTATATATTTTTTTTATTAATAAGTGAAATTTTGTTTGTCGTTGACACAAATATAGTTACATAAGTTAGGTAGTTTTGCTCTTTTTAAATAGTTGATTTATCTCATTATATTACTTATATAGATTCTTTTTTGTCCTTTTGACAAATGTAAGAAAACGAGGTTTTAAACTCGCGCGTTGTAGCGGGGTGTTTTTATACAACAAATTCTCATACAATGTAAGTGCTTGATTATTTAGATAACTGGATTGTTAATATGGTACGCTGCTGAAAAGCACATATACAAAAGGTTAGAACATGGTTGTTTTTTGGTCTCCCATATAACAAACTGGGCTGCCAAGAATGGGCCAGCAACAACAGTTCTTCAAAGTTGGCCTGCGAAGTACTGTTCATAGTACTATTCATCAAAGCCATATGGGAAATGTAATATCTTTTATATAATAAAATAATTTTATCATTTCAGAGTGCTTTTGCAAAACCCTTCTCACTGGAAAAAAAATTAGACCAATAGGAGAGCTCAATTTTGCCACGTAGGCGAAATCGAGCAATATGATTGGTCAATAGAAAGTCAAAATTAAATTGATTTTGGTCAAACTTAATAAATTTGATGGAGAAATTTGGTTAAGAAAAAAAATGCATAAAAATATAAGTGTCAAATTTATTAAAACAAAAACTTTAAAAAAAAAGAAGTAATTAATAAAACTTTAGTGGTTGAATTTTACATAAAGTATATGGAACTAAATGTAAAATTACAAGTTTTCATGTTTTTTAATAACTTTAGAAAAAACACAAATAACCTCTTACACTTTATACCCCTTATACCTTATAATATGAAGTTTGTTTAAAATAACATGAGTATTAGTATTAGTTTCAAACTTTCATCTATTTAAATTACAAAATTTTGTAAATATGTGAATTAGTTTTAATATTGTTAGTTGTAGACTTTCATCCATTAGAATATTTTTTAAATAAGGACTCATGTTATTCTATTTAAAAGTTTAATTTATGCGTACACGGGTTTGAATATTAAATACGGCTAAATTATTAGTAACGGGTATATAATATCAAATGATAAGCACGAGTTACTGTGATATGTAAAAATAAATATGTGCAATTCTACTTATAACGACTCATGAAATTGTTATTTAAAATATGTATATAAATATCCATAAAAACATTTTAAAAACTTTACGAAACATATTTTAACTTCATTAACGCTCATTATGTACTACTAAACTCGCACATTTTGTACAACATGATATCAATAGTTAAAGTTAAACAATAAAATCAACATCAACCTTAGCATGTCTGCCAGTTAAAAATATTATACAAAGCTAATTATTAAAATTAAAAAAAAAAGTTAGATAGTCATTGTTTAATTTATAAAGTGTTTTCCTTAAGTTATATAAAAAAAATGCACGCATCACAATTATTTGATAACAATCACCTTCTAAATTAAAAAAAAAAAAAAGAAAAAAAAGAAAAAAAAAAACTAACTATGAAGGTAATAACCTAACTTTATTCATTGACGTGATGTTTCAAAAATAAATAAATAAATAAATAAATAAATAAAACAAAAAACGTAATAGTTGGCCGTTATAAAGGAATTAAAGTATGTTCACGAGAATTATTAAGTAAGCATATATAGTTTTTAATCAGATTATTACATTACTATATTGCGATAATGTTATTGAGTTGGTAATCACAGATGTGAGATACCATTCTTCTATACTTATGATTTATGTGTTAACCTCTTTTTGCTTCTCGATAGAATCTGAAAGAGACCTCAACAGAACTTTGGCTTATGCCTTATCTAGCTGATAGTTTTTAGTAACCTTTTTTATGGTTTAACTTTTTTGTTATACACACCAACTTTTTTTTTTTTTTTTTTTTTTTTTTTTTTTTATTGAAAACTTCTACACTTAATATTTGTGTTTTACTATAAACACACTAAGCTATGATAGAATTAGTTGTGAATTCAGAGGTTATTTACTAAGCTTCTCAAAAAAGCTTTAGCTTTATCATAAACTTATTGTGTTATGTAATTAAATAAGCTAATAAGCACCTTTAATAAGTATAACCAAACACCTTTTTAGTTCTAATCTGAAGTTTTCTTATTTGATGTTATAACTAACTTTTTGTTATCCTCACTATAATGCAACATGTAAGTGGTTTTTGCAGTTTTATGAACTTATCACACACACTAAAGTGCAATGCAATTTGTTGTATGCGTTTTTAGAAGAGGATTAAGTATCAACACATGATTGTTATGGAAAGATTTTCTACGCCTGCTCAAGGTATGAATGTATAATTAAGTTGAGTTGCTGATTTATAAAATACATGAATGTATTTTAATGTACCAAAATGTATTTTAGTGCCTATATGAGGAATTTTATGGTATGAATTCTTAGCTGATGTTTTTGAATGAGTTAATGAAACTTAGCAGGTGTTTGCTGTCAGCAATAACACTATGGGTATCAACCAACGGTCTTAAATATGGGTGTCTTTTACCTTGATGATCTAGACCAATTGTAAAGAAAGTTGCACTAAAGTAAAAGGTCGGTAAGGATTCAAACAATCCTAAAAGACTTGCGAATGTACTATTGTTATTTTTTTTCATGCATTTATAATTTACTTATACAAGTAATTATAATTTCCTTATATAGTTCGGTCTTAGAGAAAGTTATTTTTATACATTAGACATAAACGTAAGATTAAATTTGTTCACCCATCACATCTTTTTTTGTTTCTCTTTATTTAATAAAGAGGCTATAGTGTAAACATCTATGTTAATTTGGTAATTTTATAATCAAACATGAGAAGTAAACAGCACAAACTTATGAAAATTCAATTTTCCAAACAAAAAGGTAAATTAGTAAACATGGTATGATGGTTATTTATAATCAAAGGAATGGATCAATATTCAAAACTATCTAAATATGCTACATATTTTAACGAAAATATAAGTAAAAGAAATACCACAATTACAAAACATATTGTAAATTGATAGCATGGGTTTGCAAAACTAAAAGCATATATCACTTACATGTCATGTAAGTCAAGTATCATCATGTGATTTTGCTTGAATAATAAAATATAATTTTTAATCCAAAAGCATTCTCCTAAAATAATATGTAGATTATAACATATATATTATTTTTAGTCCATCAAGTAAAACTAAAAGAAACATGTTAAGTGATTTATTTCTCAGTCGATAATAATACATAATCAAAACGAAATTTTAAAAACCGTGTGCGTGCACAGGTATTATAACTGGTAGCTTTAATTACGCGACTATAAATACTTTTATTGAATCTCCCACTATATAAAACAAGCTTTCCCTAAGGAAGGCTTTGCCCAAAACTCCAGGATAATGACACATGGATATTCAAAGTGATCCAATGGACCAAATGTAATTTCAGCCATTTAATTAATGCAAACAATAAAACACACCAATTACCCTACCCCATGGATCAAACACAACTTACGTATGAAAAAAAACCCCCAAACATTTACCTGAAAAAAAAACCTCTCCAACAATTAATCCCTAACAAAAAAAACCCTCAAATATGATTCCTAACATCAACGATATTCAGGAACAATTATACCACAAAACCAAAAATTCATTGCCAACAATTAACCCAAAATCAAAAAATCCCTCAATCCACAACAAACCCTATAATTTTTATTCCAAAATTCAACCACCAATGTTCATTCCACAACAAACCGTATAATTTTTGGGGCAATATGTATACGGATACAAACTCTATATCATCACTTGTTGTTGATTGATGAGGATTCATGCGACTAACCATAATTTTTGGGGCAATATGAAATTATTGGAAATCGTATATCGACAATTCAAGTGTACGTATTCTTTGTTCAATAACTATGGGCGAATATCAAACAGGTAAATGAATCATTTTTTAATTGTTAATTTTCTTTATAATATATGATTAAGTGTGCAATTTTCTGGGTTCATTAGCCATTTGTATTTTTTTTCATATAATTACCTTCATCAATATGAATGTCAAAAGTTTGTGGTATTTTTGGAGGTGGATATTATTATAATTTCGATAATTATGGATAATTTGAAATTTTAGTTATTATAAGAAAATATTTAAAACGAATTATAAACAATTTGTTAATGTTAGAAAGTTATAAATTAATTAGGGCGTTTTGTATAAACCCAGATAACAGAATCCCTTATTTAATGGTTTATCAATTCAAACACATTTGTTTGGTACATCTTTAGTAGGGTTGTTTGGAGTGATAAATAATACTTATGCGAATTTCAGTTTGTTTTGCAACTATATGTGCCATTGAATAGACTATTTTCTTATAAATAATAAAACATGAGCTATGCATATTTTTGTAACATAGTTTTTAAGATATCGCTAAATTTAATATAATATTCACAATAAAAATAAGTTTCGAAATAAAAGTGCATTTGAACCAAAAGTAGTGCTTTACCAGAACGGGAAGTTTCGAAATCATAGTTTGAATCAAAAGTAGTGCTTTATCAGAACTGGAAGTTTTGAACTCAGGTTTATTATACCAGCTCAATCAATCCCAAAGTTATAACATATACTAGCTTCTTATACCAGCTCAGGTTTATTTGTAGGTTGCACTTTTGATAATCAATCCCAAACACTCCCTTAGGTGTTTTTAGATAATGCATAAGCCTTATCTAACTATGTCTGTTTGCTTTTAGTATGTTAAGAGGGATTAAACAAAGCAACACGGCTAAAATGATATTTTACTAGGAAGGTTAATATTATATATGTTAACACTCTGTTGCACATAGTTTACAGTTTTACTGTCATAAATTGCCCCATCCCATTATATTTTGCAAGTAGTAGGAATTTTGTGCTCATGTCGTGAGTTTTCTGTTTCTATGAGAACCAAAGAAGTTTGTAAAAGCGATAATTGTATGTGTTTTCTGTTTCGTATTTTGCATATAGCGGGGCAAGTTTGTTTAAATGGTCTAATTGCAAGGAGAGCTCTCTCATGTAATGTAAAATCAATGCATGGTAAACCGTCTGCTCCAAAGTGTTTGGCTGTTCTGGGAGATGATTCGAAACCGAGGCAAACAAACTATAAGAGACCCTTTATCAGAAAGAGAAACGGCTTCCTCTTCATAACCACTATAAATAACAAATCTTTTATTTTTTGAAACCGAGTTTGTGAAATTTTCGTAGAAAATGTAATAGCATCGGACAATTGCTGATATGATGGTATTATGTTGCTGATTTTCAGGCCAGCTCGGATCTTAATGGAAAAAAAAAAAAAACAATCTTCACTTTCTGGATTGTAAGTACTCTCTTTTATATATTCCGTTTTTGAATTTGAGTTTTGAAAGTCATTTTGCTATATGAAATAATGAAATAAAACTAAAGTCTATAACTTTTAATAAAACATGATGGGTAGAGAGTGTTTTTTACACGTATATGTTATGCTATACCCAACCTCAAGGCAACTATTTTATGCAAGTTTGTAAATGAGAGTTTCAGGACAAAACAACATAATAAGTTATAATGCACCGAGGCTGCACCCACATAAGTGACAAGGATGCATAATATAGAGTTGTTACTGGTACACCAGCATCATTATATTATAGAGTAGTTGAGTAGCTGAAAACTGGTTATAGTCAAAGATAGTTGTTTTATTGGGCTAGGTCATAGAATATGGGATATTTTTACATATTCAATTGTAAGTTCGGACTACAAAATACTGATGGATCTGTAGTTCTAACTACTTTTATGTGTCACAAAGATATGCTTTCAGTTGGTTCATAATCGTATAATATCCCTCTATGAAATTAGACTTCTACTCTACATTGCAGGAGGTTGAAAGATAACAAGGAAGCTGAACCTGAAGCTGATCCGGAAAGGGACCAAAGGACTTTTTTTTTGCTTACAAGGTAATATGGATTGGATCTAATTGCGATGTTATCAGACCATCCCTTTTTTGTAGAGTAATATTAAGCATATATTACTTGCAGATGCCACTCAAAGCAACTGAATTTGATGTTTATGAGTTCTTCTCAAAAGCATGAGAGGTAATTGTCTTTATCCAGGCTACTCCCATTAACACTCATATTCTTTTCTTTCATGTTGTAATTTAATTTTGGAGAATTTGGAAACATAGAAACTCTAAAGTTTTTGAATGAATAAATGTTAATTAGATGGAGGGGCGAGGAAGATGGCGTCCAGTTATCTTGCATTAATATAATTAGCATAGTTTTAGATGATTAGATCACAGGTTCATGTTGAGATATATTTTTGGTCTTGCTGTATCATCACACATGCTTAATATGTAGTATTGTTACTTACTAAAATGAAACCTACTGAGATTTTGTGTCTATTCTTAACGCACAACTATATAGTAAGTGGAAACAATTATGAAGCCACTTTGTTAATGTACTTGGTTTTATTTTTAATTTGTTTTTATATGATCTTCAATCATCATTGTGATATATATATATATATATATATATATATATATATATATATATATATATATATATATATATATATATATATATATATATATATATATATATATATACTAGCTTTCGAAGCCCGCCCAATGGGCGGGCATGCTTTTGTGAATTTTCCTTTAGCATATTAATGTCGAACAATGTGACATATGTATACAAAGGTTGTATTTGTGTTTATATAATGTGTTAGGAAGTCATTGTTAATCGTTAATTATATGTGTTTGGTTAGATATATAAATATTTGTTATGATTAGTAGAAAAACATAAGCAGTATTTATATAATTAGACAACTTGCATTATTAATGAAAAGATGTTGTGGAGTATTAATGCACTTGCACATTTTTCAACCCATTTAACTTTAGTTGTAACAGCCTGTGGTGCGTTTCAGTTGACTAACTCATAATACCATATGTGTATGTGGTGTGTCTAACTGTGTAAGAGTAACATAAATTAACTCCAATCGTATTAGAATGTTGAGGTCTTTCGAAATACTATTAAAGGATTTGTTTATGTTTGATGGTATAATTCTGCTCATGAGTCACCTAAAAGGTAATTCAAAATTCAAATATCAACAAATAAGGACCCGCCTCCGCAAAACCTATGGGCACACTGGAAACTTTGTGGAATAAGAGATCGGTGGTCGAGTCTCGGGTCGTCTCACTCCAGGTGGTGCTCCTTTGGGCAGGAGATTTGCCGAACTATTCCTTGTGAGGTGGACAATGGCTGGTGCCAAAAAGCACCCAGGATGAGGGTGTTCCCGCCAATCTACACTTTTAATTTCATCCTAATTTAAGAGAACAGTGAATACTTCAAAAAAGGATTACTTGACAAATTATTTAAAATCAATAAAAATACTACTTATATGAAACATAAGAGCAATGCTTAGTTTTTAACACAAATGGCCAAATCTACAAAATCAGTGTGTAACGTTAGTGAAATATTCTTTTAACTTTAAGGTAGGCCAGATATGAAAATTCCCATTTAATGAACACATTTAGGATTGTACACACCAGAAAACAAATAGCAACTGTCCAAAGCAATTGCAACTTGATGTCAAACTTTATTGTATACATAGACGACCTACGTATATAGTACATCATTTATAATTTAGTGGCCAAAATGAAAAAGAGTACAGTAGTTACATAGACTCCATTTTATCATGGAGAACTTGATTATATCCTTCTTAAATCCTTCAATCATCAATGGCATGACTATTGCCCCTCTTATGGTCTTCCATCCTAATGAATTTTAAACACGAATAACTCCTTATTATGTTATTAGAGTCACGCCACATAAGAATATCTACGTAACAATGAAGTGATACCCTTCCAGGATAATGCCATTTTTATCACAGCTGGCCAAAATGGGGCCACGTTGCCTGACAAGTCTGCGGATTTTATGTCCTGCAAAAATGTAGCCATTCTAATTTTTAAGGACTTGAGTTGGTTATAAGATGAGACTTTTTAAAATTTTGGTTATTAGAGATATTTTAATGGTTTAGTAGAAGCAATGAAATAACCAATTTATGCAATAAATAATTAAGGTAAATGCGACTATTGTTGTCCATACAGCTCACTTTAAACGTAATCAAATGGACAATGCAAAATACGAATCTTCGAAGACATATGATACATCTTGCTGAAGTATAAGTAGATGAGGTTAAACACACCCACTGAACCTGCCCAATTAACACACACCCTGAACCCCCACCCTGAACCAACCCGGTGAACAAACTCATTGAATCAACAGCTAACCAACCAACTGAAGCAACCGCAAAAGCAACCCATTGAACCAACCCAAGTTTTACTAAAAACATAGAAACATAACTTTTAAGAAACATTTATAATCACTTCATTCAAGTTGTTTTAAAATACAGATTCTGTAATTATTCATCATCCCGTCACCTATATTTTCTTGCAATGTACGAAGTCATCAACGCTTCTAATATTTTATTAATCAAAAATGGCATGAAAGAGTTAAGTATATCAATATTATAAACCTGAAAAAAGGGAATACAGGCAACAAAACGTCTTTATCAGAACACAAACTTACTTACCTTATGAACCCATTACGACAGAAATACAGGGAAGTAAGTATGTAATGTTGCATAATTCTGGACTCCTAAGTAATTTCACAAACATGCTAAACACGTATTTGTTTTGAAATTTGACTAAAAACCCCACACAATTTCCTGTATATATTGAAGCAATATGTTTATTTGGATATCTTGTATTTAATCAACTTGACTATATTAAGTCCTACAATGCCTTAAGGATAACATAACGGTTAAAATATGGAACATATGGTACCAACAGCTGTTTGAAATTTTGGTCAAGCACACCCTATACTAATTTTTATAGTGGCCTGATCCTAGCGTAACCTAAGTCGACAACAAACGCATACCTTCGCTTTAGAGGAGGCACAGGGTCTTCGAAATGTTGCACTTTCTGGGCTTTAATCCTATCTTTAGAGAGCTGTTCGTCTTTCAGTTTATCTTTAGGCAACCTGGACGATCTAGAGCATTCGAAGTATACAGTCAAATTAAAAAAAAATAGAAGATGCAGTTTAGTAACTATTTTTTATTATGTGAAGTCATGACGTGAACAAACCCCTTTGTGCCTTCAGAACAGCTCTGGCAAACTTAGTTCATTTTTTGGTGCCATCCACTTTCGAGTATCATGGTCCAATGACTGCAACAAAAAATGATTAAGAATTTACATATAGTGCATCAGTTTGCCTCAAATACTTTGATATCATATCGTAAATAAACAAAAATTTATAAAACCCAATCAACTTAGTAATCACATTTAATAACCCAACATTTGAAAATGGGGTAAGCCTTACCTTTTCAATAAGCTTTCTAAGTTCACATTGTTTTTGCAGTGACTGTGCTTTTCCCATTTTTTTTTAACTTGAGTTCACTCTCCATCGCCTTAATTCTTTATCCCCAAAATTTGCTTGACGCGTATCAGCATGTAGGAATCTGTCTTGGTTAAAGTCCAAGTGTTGTTGCCGGCCAACAACTCCTCCTTCAAGATGCACAAAATGAAAACGTAAAATTTTATATTCCATGCTCTGCGTTATCTGTCACAACCCGTAATTTTAGGTCATTTTCCAAACCTCGACAATTTACTATTCACAAATTACTATTCATCGTTTTACTATTCATCGTTTTTTAGGTCAATTTGACATTCCGAGAAACATTCAGAAATTTTACTATTCACTTGACACTATTCATTTCCGAGAGGAAACCACTATTCACGTGCATTACTCATATCATCGTAAATTTAGTTTACGAGTGTTCAAATTCACGTAACCGTAATTGGTTTAGGAGCGAATTCATACATTATTATCAGGAACATTTCATACGGACTAGGAGTAGTCCGCATATCATCATTAGGGCACTTGCATACTATTCCACTCGTAGGATAATTAAATTTATACTTTTGGTATAATTAACGATTTACGTATGTTTATTTTAAATAAACACTAATACGCGAACTATAAATGTGGCTAACATGTCCGACACTCCCGACTATTATCCCAATATATTTTTATATTCATTTTTATAATATAAAAATTATAATATTAATTTACCCGGTATTTTGGATGTTTATTTTAATTATTAACTTAAGTTTACTAAAACTTCGACGGTTTTCGTAGAAAATTTAACTATAATTATCTAAACACCCAATAATTTTACCCAACCTATTTTTATAATTTTTATAACTTTATTATGACCCGGTTAACTTCGTTAAAATTTATTTTTAGTTAACCCGGTACCCGGTACATTTTAAAACTACACATAACACACAATAATGCAAAAATCACCAAAAGTCTTCACAACCATTCCCCCCCCCCCCTCTCCTTTGCCGCCCCCCCCCCCCCCCCCCCATGCTATTTTTTCTTACAAGTTACTAATGCACTCTTTCTCATTAAATGCCTCACACTAACTCTTATATATTAATAATAATAACAATAATACATATACTATACTTTATCTTTTTTCACTTCATTTCAACTAAGCTCAAAAGATTTTTTTCTCTCTTTTTCTCTACTCACTCACGGCACAAGGAAGGAAAGGAAGCAAGAACCAAAATTTTCTTAAAGATCTTAGTGTATTTTGTAGTCCTTGTTAGAGTTTTGAGATACAAACTCAAGGATTATTAGGTTTTCATCTCCAAAACTTCATTAATCTTACAAGTAAGTTTACAAAACTCATTTCATAATTTTTACAAAGTATTAATATGTTTATATATGTTTCTTGCAAGATCTCATACATGCATTAACTTATACCACTTTATTTTTGTAAACTTTTGATCATACAAGCCCTAGAAGTGATTTTTGGTTAGATCCTTGTTAGATCTACTTGGTTTTGATGATTAGGAACCTATGACACCCTAAGAAGGTGTATGGTAGGATTAGATTAGTTTTGTGGTGTTTGAAAGTGGTTTGGATGAAAGTGGAACTAGATTAGAACCCTAGAAATGGTTTTTGAAACTTTTGATATACCTACTGTCCCTATTTTAATTTCGTGGGAAAATCAGTAGATGGTGGCCAAGTTTTGACCAAAGATTTAGAAAATACGTTCAAAAACGAAACTTTAGGCGAAAGAATGGATTAAAACGAGTTTATAACGAAGGAGATATGATTTTTGCAAATTTAACGACGAAAACTATTTTTGTAGAAACTGCTTCCTGTTTGGCAGATTTCAATGGGTAAAAAGAGGTATTAAACATAACCTAGAGGAGCCGAGTTATCAAAAATATACTAGTATACACAAAAACGAATCCGTGGACATAAAGAACAAGGAAAACGAGCCTAAAACGACCGAGTTATACCCGTTTTAACATCGTCAAAACTATATATATATATATATATATATATATATATATATATATATATATATATATATATATATATATATATATATATATATACATATAGCCACAAATAAAAATAATAACGTACGTACTAAATGGTATATTTTCTAGCAACGTTACTAATGACTATTTTCTTAACAAATGAATACGTACAACCCGAGGGAATATTTATACGACTTAACGATGTTATTCTAAGGTTTTGATACATGGATTATAACGCTAACTTTTTCGTACGAGTTAATATGACAAGTATATACTTCTATATATGGACTTATTTTTCCTAAGTATGGAAACTATTTTACTATGACGATAACTAGTATTTCCAAATTACGAGTGGTTTTGGTATCATGTGCATGTGCATTTATTACATCACGACATGATCTAAATTAGATCACTATCATTTATTTTAGGTTGCGGATAGTGTTCGCTCCCTGTTGTCCTTATCATTACGCATATTTGTATCTTCACTCCAGGTGAGTCATAGCCCCACTTTTACTCTTTATACTTGTTTTAACTCTTTGGGGGAGATACATGCTCAACTACTTGTTTTTACTTGTACAAATATTTAAAACATTTATACTTGATTGTTTTATACTCGATTGTTTTATACTTGATTTCATACATACGTGATTGTGCTATACTTAACTGTGTTATACTAAACTGTGATGGTGTATTCTTGAGACTTCCAATGGCCCCAGATTAAGTTGTTGGGCACAACCATTGAGACTTCCAATGGCCCCAGATTGAGTTGCTGGGCACAACCATTGACACTACCAATGGCCCCAGATTAAGTTGCTGGGCACAACCATTGGAACATACATACAAACGTGAGGTCTTCGGAGATGAAGTGTAGACTCACGACTAATTGCTTAACTATTTTGATAAACTTATACATATTTTACTCATACTATATATTGTAGCAGTGGGTTGTGAACACACAGGTTACAAGTCTCTTATGGCGGGACTTGTAACTGAGTGGATTTACGATGCCTTTGCTGTGTGACCATTCTTCTTTAAACTTTATTTATTAAACAACTCTATGAACTCACCAACCTTTGTGTTGACACCTTTAAGCATGTTTATCTCAGGTTAGAAGGGCGATAGCAGGTATGTGGAGCGGAGAGTCTTAGGGCATGCATTTTGAAGACTTTCGCTTTTATCTTTTACCATTCGATACTTTTAAAAACTTATGTACTATTCTAATTTGGGATCTTTTGGTTTGTAAACTATGACTTTTATCTATTCGAATGGTGACTTTTTAAAAACGTCTCATTTAGAGTTCGTATTCTATAGCTTGTACTTTGTGCCCTGAAGTAGCATCCCTATGACACAGTCTTCCGCTGCGGTATTTTGGGGGTGTTACAGATTGGTACCAGAGCCTTGGTTATAGAGAACTAGGTTGTTTTTAGAGTCTAGACTATAACTACATACATTTAGACTCTCCTCCCTATCGCCTTGCATTTTTCATACACGTACGCTTGCTGATAATTTTCTTAGACCTACGCTATTAGATATTTTGTGGTACCGATGGGGAAGTCCCAAAATCTAGGCAAGTTATCAGAAATATGGAGCTCGGTAATAACTGATCATTTAACTTAATCTTGTGACAGTTCTTGTTTGATGAGACATGAGACTAAGTTAAATGAAGGTTATTACTTAGCTGTAGAGATTTGATGATTTGCCCAAGGATGGGAGTTCTCTTGAGGTTACTCTTTAGAAGCCATTAGAAACTAGACTACCCAGTGACTTTAGCACTTAAGGGAGAATCCTTTATTCCTTCGTACTGAGCGTGACATTCCCTAGATACCCATTTAAGCAACGTCTACCACTGAGATATGTGTGCCTGGTGATATGTACACATGTGAAAGGAAACATTTATAATTGTGGTGGCCAACATAATTATAAGTGCTTCACGACACACGTGGACATATGACTATGCATATGTAGATCGGTGTTGGCACGACTTAGGAGACAATTGGTGGCACGGTATTATATATGAGGATGTTAAGTATAGACTTTGGTTAATCAACGGTTTTCCCTCAACTCTGACGTTCACTAAATGTCCTTCCTCTCAGGAAATCATGGCACCAAGGAGAGTGACTCGTAGCTCTGGTCGAGGAGGCGCAACACCAAGGGGTGGAAGGACTGGTGGACGTGGAGGTAGAGGAGGTAGAGGAGCTGCTCATGACACTAGTAACCCAAGTAACGATGGTGGAAGAACTGGTAGACGTGGAGGTAGAGGAGGTGGTCACGGCGTTGAAAACAATGATAACAACAACAGTGGAAATACTTATTTTGAAGCCATCATCGCTCGACAACTTGAAAACTTTCTCCCCACTATTGTCACTCAAGTTGGTGATCATATGAATAACTTGGCAAATCACGAAAGCGGAATTAACAACACCAATGGTATAGGCCAGAATGGTAATGGCAACAACAACATTAGGATTGGATGTACGTATAAGGAATTTACATCATGTAAGCCAATGGAGTTCGATGGTATAGGAGGCGCGTTAGGGTATACTCGATGGGTTGAAAAGATGGAGTCGGTGATCGACATTAGTGACTGTGCACCACATCAAATGGTGAAGTACTCTGTATGCTTGCTATCAGGAAAGGCATTGACATGGTGGAATACGCAGGTTCAAGCTAGGGGTAGAGAGGCAGCTGTAGGTATGACATGGGATGATTTTAAGGCATTACTGAAGGAGGAATACTGCCCGGACAATGAAATGCAGAAACTGGAGGATGAACTTTATCATCACTCTATGATTGGGGCTGGACATGCAGCCTATACAGATCGATTCCATGAATTAGCCAGACTAGTTCCACACCTGGTTACCCCTGAGTCCAAGAGGATCGAGAGGTACATATATGGTCTTGTCCCAGAAATTCGTGGGACTGTGAAAGCAACTGAGCCTTCTACAATTCAGAGTGCAATATTGAGAGCAGGGACTCTGACAGATGAGATGGTTAGAAATGGAAGCTTGAAGAACAGTGATAAAAGGAAGGGAACAAGCGAGTCGAACAAGCATATAGGCGCGATAGCTGACAACAAAAGGGCAAGGACCTTTGCGGCGACTAGTTCTGGTCAGAGAGAGTATTTAGGCCAGCATCCTAAATGTACGAAATGTAATTTTCATCACCAAAAGACTGTGCCCTGCCGTATATGTGCTAATTGCAGACAGTCTGGTCATTATGCAAACCAGTGTAGAGAACCAGTGAATGTGGGCAATATGATGAACAATCAAAAGACATGCTATGAGTGTAACAGCCCAGATCACTTTCGGAACACCTGTCCTAAGTTAAAAAGGAATCTTAACCAAGGAGGCAATCGTCCAAAATTAGCAGCAGCAATTGAAGGGCCACAAGATGAGGCTGTTGAGATTCCACCCGCGCGTGGCAGAGCTTACTTCCTAGGAAATCCTATCACCCAACATGTTCACGATAGCATAACGGGTACATTCTCTTGAACAACTATATTATTTTCGTAGCACTTAAGTCTTGGTATAGAACTTATACACAAGCCCGACTAATCTGAGACCTAGCATAATTAATCTAGTTATATTGATAGTAGATGATTTGATTGATGTAAGCAACTCTAACGAGTTTGGGAAGGAATGAGCTGAACTTCGGGACGAAGTTCCCTTAAGGGGTAGAGACTGTCACAACCCGTAATTTTAGGTCATTTTCCAAACCTCGACAATTTACTATTCACAGATTACTATTCGTCGTTTTTGAGGTCAATTTGACATTCCGAGAAATATTCAGAAATTTTACTATTCACTTGACACTATTCATTTCCGAGAGGAAACCACTATTCACGTGCATTACTCATATCATCGTAAATTTAGTTTACGAGTGTTCAAATTCGCGTAACCGTAATTGGTTTAGGAGCGAATTCATACATTATTATCAGGAACATTTCATACGGACTAGGAGTACTCCGCATATCATCATTAGGGCACTTGCATACTATTCCACTCGTAGGATAATTAAATTTATACTTTTGGTATAATTAAAAATTTACGTATGTTTATTTTAAATAAACACTAATACGCGAACTATAAATGTGGCTAACATGTCCGACACTCCCGACTATTATCCCAATATATTTTTATATTCATTTTTATAATATAAAAATTATAATATTAATTTACTCGGTATTTTGGATGTTTATTTTAATTATTAACTTAAGTTTACTAAAACTTCGACGGTTTTCGTAGAAAATTTAACTATAATTATCTAAACACCCAATAATTTTACCCAACCTATTTTTATAATTTTTATAACTTTATTATGACCCGGTTAACTCCGTTAAAATTTATTTTTAGTTAACCCGGTACCCGGTACATTTTAAAACTACACATAACACACAATAATGCAAAAATCACCAAAAGTCTTCACAACCATTCCCCCCCCCCCCCCCCCCTCTCCTTTGCCTCCCCCCCCCATGCTATTTTTTCTTACAAGTTACTAATGCACTCTTTCTCATTAAATGCCTCACACTAACTCTTATATATTAATAATAATAACAATAATACATATACTATACTTTATCTTTTTTCACTTCATTTCAACTAAGCTCAAAAGATTTTTTTCTCTCTTTTTCTCTACTCACTCACGGCACAAGGAAGGAAAGGAAGCAAGAACCAAAATTTTCTTAAAGATCTTAGTGTATTTTGTAGTCCTTGTTAGAGTTTTGAGATACAAACTCAAGGATTATTAGGTTTTCATCTCCAAAACTTCATTAATCTTACAAATAAGTTTACAAAACTCATTTCATAATTTTTACAAAGTATTACTATGTTTATATATGTTTCTTGCAAGATCTCATACATGCATTAACTTATACCACTTTATTTTTGTAAACTTTTGATCATACAAGCCCTAGAAGTGATTTTTGGTTAGATCCTTGTTAGATCTACTTGGTTTTGATGATTAGGAACCCATGACACCCTAAGAAGGTGTATGGTAGGATTAGATTAGTTTTGTGGTGTTTGAAAGTGGTTTGGATGAAAGTAGAACTAGATTAGAACCCTAGAAATGGTTTTTGAAACTTTTGATATACCTACTGTCCCTATTTTAATTTCGTGGGAAAATCAGTAGATGGTGGCCAAGTTTTGACCAAAGATTTAGAAAATACTTTCAAAAACGAAACTTTAGGCGAAAGAATGGATTAAAACGAGTTTATAACGAAGGAGATATGATTTTTGCAAATTTAACGACGAAAACTATTTTTGTAGAAACTGCTTGCTGTTTGGCAGATTTCAATGGGTAAAAAGAGGTATTAAACGTAACCTAGAGGAGCCGAGTTATCAAAAATATACTAGTATACACAAAAACGAATCCGTGGACATAAAGAACAAGGAAAACGAGCCTAAAACGACCGAGCTATACCCGTTTTAACATCGTCAAAACTATATATATATATATATATATATATATATATATATATATATATATATATATATATAGCCACAAATAAAAATAATAACGTACGTACTAAATGGTATATTTTCTAGCAATGTTACTAATGACTATTTTCTTAACAAATGAATACGTACAACCCGAGGGAATATTTATACGACTTAACGATGTTATTCTAAGGTTTTGATACATGGATTATAACGCTAACTTTTTCGTACGAGTTAATATGACAAGTATATACTTCTATATATGGACTTATTTTTCCTAAGTATGGAAACTATTTTACTATGACGATAACTAGTATTTCCAAATTACGAGTGGTTTTGGTATCATGTGCATGTGCATTTATTACATCACGACATGATCTAAATTAGATCACTATCATTCATTTTAGGTTGCGGATAGTGTTCGCTCCCTGTTGTCCTTATCATTACGCATATTTGTATCTTCACTCCAGGTGAGTCATAGCCCCACTTTTACTCTTTATACTTGTTTTAACTCTTTGGGGGAGATACATGCTCAACTACTTGTTTTTACTTGTACAAATATTTAAAACATTTATACTTGATTGTTTTATACTCGATTGTTTTATACTTGATTTCATACATACGTGATTGTGCTATACTTAACTGTGTTATACTAAACTGTGATGGTGTATTCTTGAGACTTCCAATGGCCCCAGATTAAGTTGCTGGGCACAACCATTGAGACTTCCAATGGCCCCAGATTGAGTTGCTGGGCACAACCATTGACACTACCAATGGCCCCAGATTAAGTTGCTGGGCACAACCATTGGAACATACATACAAACGTGAGGTCTTCGGAGATGAAGTGTAGACTCACGACTAATTGCTTAACTGTTGTGATAAACTTATACATATTTTACTCATACTATATATTGTAGCAGTGGGTTGTGAACACACAGGTTACAAGTCTCTTATGGCGGGACTTGTAACTGAGTGGATTTACGATGCCTTTGCTGTGTGACCATTCTTCTTTAAACTTTATTTATTAAACAACTCTATGAACTCACCAACCTTTGTGTTGACACCTTTAAGCATGTTTATCTCAGGTTAGAAGGGCGATAGCAGGTATGTGGAGCGGAGAGTCTTAGGGCATGCATTTTGAAGACTTTCGCTTTTATCTTTTACCATTCGATACTTTTAAAAACTTATGTACTATTCTAATTTGGGATCTTTTGGTTTGTAAACTATGACTTTTATCTATTTGAATGGTGACTTTTTAAAAACGTCTCATTTAGAGTTCGTTTTCTATAGCTTGTACTTTGTGCCCTGAAGTAGCATCCCTATGACACAGTCTTCCGCTGCGGTATTTTGGGGGTGTTACATTATCCTTGTCTTTTAGTCGAATAATTGTTGTTTAAAAATGCAACCAAATATAACTATTCATTTATTAAAGGAACACAATTCGATTTGAAAAGCGAACATGGAATTACCTGAACCACGAATATGGTGCCGAGTGACGACTTAGGACATCTTAGTACCTTACGTCGATACTTCACAATACAAAAGAACCTGCAAGAAATAAAAACATGAACCATTTATCATAAAACCTCATCGCATCAAGTCAATTTCAAAACGTGCATAAAAGGTTGAAAAAGTTCTACCATAATGTGTAATTTTCTCCAAAACCATTCAAGTATTTAACTTATAAGCAGATCAAATGAAGAATAAAGCACTGTTAATCATAATAAACCAAACCTTACCTCATTTTTACAACTTCGTAGGCCAAAAAATTTAACAAATTACTTGTCTCACTATCAAAACATGTTTAAACAGAAGCAAACGTTGGCCCTGGGATTAATTTACCTTCATATGAATAAGAGTGAAAGAAGTGTCCATGAGGTATATTTTGGAAACGTCATATTAATGAGCCTATTTTTTTACCGTTTCGCTTAGCTAAGTTACCTTATTCTACGTTTCAACCACTACTACCATGCAACTATCAGCATGCTTCACCTCACCTTTTGAAGCCACTAATATTGCCTCATGGACACCCCTACCTGATGCTTGTTAATATATATGACTTGTGAACGTTAAAATCCATTTCACACAATACTTGCAGCTCCATTTATTAATAATCCTATAAGCATTTATCGCATTGGATATTTGCAGGAATTTTGTAGATATCAATAATCATTGTAATGTTACTATAAAAAACATGGCATACGCTTATTATACTGACGGAATTATCTATATACTCGTATAATACTACTTACCGTATGAATAACTTATGCAGGGAAGCTTTTAAAAAAAATGTGGCAAGCAGAATAATCTGACCTGTTTTGTTAATCTCGACATTCATGCGACTCCTCATACCTTTTTTTTCTGCTACTGTGAGTCCATCATAGTTTAGAAAAGCTTGTATACACCTGCAATCAAAAGCTACCATAAAGGTTAAACGAAATATAGATGAACCTTCAAACCTAAGAGACAACTTTAAGATATCAATCAACCAAAAGCCTAACGATGAAAAACCTTCTCTTTCAAAGCTTGGTTTTCGATCCTGGTACTAATATCATCTTCTTTATTTTTCAACTCCGAATTAGGCACATCTATCCGCTTCTGTTCTTCTTCAAGATAAAGTTGTTTCTGTTTAAATACTCTATCAATATCATTCGCAAGCTCTTCCCTTTGGTTGAGCAGTCGACGAACCTCAGCCAGCTTTTCCTCTCCCTCTTGTAACTTCCTCTCTCATTCTCTTAAGTCCTCCCTTTGGTTGGATAAATTTCGTTCATGTGCATCTCTCCTGACAATCCAAAAAAAATGTAAGAAACAGTACGCAAAAAATAATGTTGTCAGAGTACAAATATTTAACAGAAGGTGAGGCATACTTATTATTAAATGACATGCGCTCTCTCAGTAGTGAACTTTCTTTTGCCTCAAGCTCTGATGATTTTCTTATAATCTCTGATGTCTTCCTGTTGACCTTAGCAAGATTGCAGTTCTTTAAAGGTGTATATAAATATTACTCCGTACTAATGACATCATGATTCGGTTAAGTTAACAAAAACTTATATAACTAAGTTAGGATGATACCTGGTTGACACACTGTTTTTCAACTCCTAATGCTTTGCTCAACTTCTCCTTTCGCTTCTCCACTTCCGACATTGCAATAAGATGCGCAGTTTGCTCTCGCTTCAGGAGCTCCTTGGTTTCGAATAATTTTTTTGTCAAATTGTTCATTCTTAAAGACCATGAGGAGAAGGCCCATGTTATATTGGTATTCATACGGCTGTTACACAGACCAATCATCAAATTAGCCATATTAAAACCGGACTGCCAAATAAACTTAACAAACAGATCCTTTCATGTGACTAATGCTACTAATTAGAAATAATTAGCAAGTAATAGTTAATAAAAAGTAATCAACAGTTTTCTCAACTTCTACATCAGCATAATAGTTCTAATGTAGACTCTCTAATAAACTCCGTAACTGACATTAATTATCGCAAATACAAGTATTCTGATTGGAAATTTCAAATTACCTCATTTTTGTGCACCAATCCATAATAACCAATTTGGTGAAAGAACATTATACTAAAACAAAACTACCAAAACTTGCGATGTTGGTAAAATTACAATGACTGAAAAAATAAAACCGTGCTTCAATCAACAAAAAAAACCTAATAACGGTCTTCTTTTTTGTCTGTTCCAAAAAAAAGGTGATGTTTTATATAAAAAGAGAGTAACTTACTTGTATAGTTTCACACAAAACTAATTGATCGATAATCAAATATGGATTTATCAGGCAGTCTAATTATCCAAAAAATTGAGTATGGTACCACTTCGGAATCACCATCTGCACTCTCCATATTCTCATACAACCTTGTCATGCCAACAATTTCTCCTTCATGATTACACTTGACTGATTTGCATTAGACCTTAAATTACGAAAAAACAGATGCCTAAAAGGGAAAACTTTTTTATAAAATTTAAATAATTATAACATAAAGTTAAGGCTCAAGTGAACACCCTCTACGACCACTGATTCTTTACGCTCTTCCCATGCTGTGATGAGTCGATCAAGACTATCAATGACCATCTCACTTTCGCTATAGTAAAAAAACGATTAAAGCACACACGCACATGTTTACGATTATAAGCCAAATACCAGTTCATGCTACATTATGTATGATATCAAGATAATAAATAAATTTACTATCCATATTATAAGCAATAATTGTAAATTAAAAACAAAAAAGTTACCTGCAACAGGAGACGAACAACTGAGACCTGTCTGCTAACAACAGCAGCCACAAGAGCTGAGCAGTCAATGTTTGTATGCATATATAAGTATGGATTACCTTTAACATACTTAAGTTGAAAGAATGAGAGCCTGGGATTGCAACTCTGCCAGGTACAACCATAAGAACACAAATACACAAACATGAACACGATTCTAAAATATGTTTTAAGTTACTTGATCAAACTTACCATGCTACTTCCATAGAACACCTTGTATTCTCAAACCTACACACACAAAAAGAAGAAGAGCGTGAGAGAATTGATGAACAAAAAGGATGAGGAAAAGATAAAATTAGGGTTTGGAGAAAAGGTATATTATGAAGGAACGTGAGATTAGGGTTTTAAGTTGTAGAGATATATGTTATCTAATTTACAGGTTTATGAATATCTATTAGGGAATGCAATAGTTACTAAAGAATGACATAATTGTTTTCAATTATCAAATCACATTACCTCACATGCTCCACTGGTTGACATACTTGTGTGTTAATGCCAATACCTAGGTTCGAATCCTGCAAGTAGCATTTTTTGAAAAACAAATCCGAATTTTTAATTTAATAAACGGCAAAACGTTAATTCATTGAAACTATGCCTAGGTGGCGAAAATTTGTGATGACCGGGAATAAATAAATGGTAAAACTTGCTTACGTGGCAACAACTGATGACATGGCTGCTAATGACAATTACTGGGCAATGAGGTGGCGTTTTCTTGATTTATCTACGTTTAACGCCTCCTGTTATATGTAATGTTATATATATATATATATATATATATATATATATATATATATATATATATATATATATATATATATATATATATATATATATATATATATATATATATCTTAACTACTTATAATGTAGATTTAGACAAAGGTGAAAAGTGGAAAACTGAATTTTTAGTCAATCCCCATTTTGTCCTTCTAATTAATGCTCTTGAAAGTGAAATCTTAAAAGTCAAGGGTGAGAGAAAATGAAATGTGTAATTAATGCTTTTATTAAAACACCCATAACTTAAAATTACAATAATTTATTCATATGGTACAACCAATTAAAAGCATCTATATTAAATTAAAAACAATCAACTAAAACATCCCTTACTAAAAAAGTACAATAAAATTTTCACAATATACAATTTAAACAAGCTACAATATAATATAAAATATAAAATAATTAAACACACTAATTAATGTTATTTTTAAAACACCCTAAAATGAAAAGTATATGTTATTATACACATTATACAAATTAATAAAACACACAAAACTTTATACAAGCTAACAAGTTGATGTTGCATATAGTTTTGAAAACTGGACCGTACCAACGGGTTCAACTGGGAAAAACATAGAGTTTTGAAAACTGGACACGACAGGTTCAGTTATTAAAAGCATGACTCGGTTTAAATCGACCCGTTTTTCGACCGGAACGGTTCAACCGGGTTTCAAAACATTATGTTGACATGAGCTTAAGTATCAAAGTCAATAAGTCAACAAAGTCAATAAGTCAACACATTTAGTAACTGATTTTCATATCAATTTGGGCGGGAAAATCAGTTATTAAATGTGTTGAGTTATTGACTTTGATACTTAAGCTCATGTCATATGTTTAATCCCTAAATCTTCAAACTTTTATTAGAGGTGGCAAAACGGGGGGCCACAGGCACAGGCTAAAATGGCACGGGTTAAAACGGGCACGGGCTAAACGGACAAATTATAAATCGGGCCAAACGGGCACGGGCTAAAACGAGCAAATTATAATTTAACTATTAAAAACATTCGGAACAGTCCTAAAAACCCCTTTAATTCATCTTGTAAAAAAATTTCAAGCATCTAAGTCTTAACTATATTTAATTATTTTTTCTTAGAAAAAAAATAAAATAAAATAAAAATAAAAATAATCTGACTGCAAATTTGAGAAAATCTGCTGGGACAAATGAATAAAAATGCAAATAATTAAAAAAATGAGAGTAATTGCTTGAAAATTGAATTGTGTGATTCGAAAGCCCATCTAATAATATATGTTTTTATCTTTTGCCTGTAAGAGCCTATCAAATAAATGCAAGGGGGCAAAAAACGCCCCAAACTTTTAAAAAAGTGTTAAAAATCGCCCAAAAATTACAAATTGGGCAAGATTTGTCACCCCTAACTTTTATTATTTTTCATTTATAACCCATAAACTTTCTTTTATCACTAAACGATCTGTCGTTATAAAATCCCGTTGCTATGCACGGGTATTCGTCTAGTATATATATATATATATATATATATATATATATATATATATATATATATATATATATATATATATAATTATTTGTAATTGAACCACATGCCTTAGTTGATTTTAAAAATCTATTTCAATTCCATTATCATTTGGAATAAAGTTACCTCACTATATGATACGTCTTTCATAAATTCATCTTAATAATACATCGTATATACTAACATATTTGGTTGACTTCAAAAGTCAATTTATGTATATAAAAGTTTTATTTTGGGTTGAAATTGTAGGGAATGTCTTGAAGGGAGTTGGTACGTGATCACCATAAGAATGTTCGGTATTCAACATCATAAGTTAGTTCTCAAGATCGGTGCTCCGATAATTTGTTTGCGCAACATAGACTGATAATATTTTGCTCAACATAGACCAAAGAGGTGGTCTATGTAATGGTACAAGGTTACAAATCGTTAGGATAGGGATCAATGTATTTACCTTCATTCATTTTTATTTTTTTGCTACAAATCTCAATTTGTATGACAAACTTTTATGCTGGTCAACATTATGCATTTGCGCATTATATATATGATTTTTTATATAGAATATATGTAAAACATTTTTTTATTTTTGAATAATAAAACTTAATGCTAGCGCCCCATCGGGGCGGGCCTAAGGCTAGTTCACAAATATTACAATAGTTTAACGAGACCTTTTAATATACTATAGTGTCAAAAGACTTTGCACGTGGGACATTTTCAGGAATAAACAGCCTATTCCTGATTTCGTAAATAGAAATTACAAATAAAGAATTATGTATGTAGATTGTTTGAAAAATCACATCTTCGTACAGCCACGCTAACCACTATTTATATACTAGGGGGCTTTTGGTTGGGGTAAATTTAAGGTAATTAAAAGGATTTGAAATTAAAATTGCTTTAGTTGTCATGTTTGGTTCACAATAAATATATGAGCCCAAATTTTTTTATTGCATGAATGATGCTAAAAGTGAGCCATTTTAATTTCCTTCCACATGAGAAGTATTTACATTTGTTTATAATTTTAAATAACACCATTTATATATCTTGAACCAAATGCCTCATAAAAACTATTTGACCATATTTTCTTTTATCACGCTAGATACTTGATACACCAAAAATATTCCCTATTTCACATTATACATACACTCTCTATCTATAATCACATTTTTATAAAATCATCATAAAATTTTATATTAACTCTTATAAGATGCTTCATGCAACTCATTCTCCTATCTCACATACATGTTAAACACACATGATATATTTCCACTCACATTTTTATGGTTATATTAAATAATTAACATATGGGGAAATTTCTTCATATATTAAATAATTATAATACGAGCAAATTTCTTCATACTAGACAACATGGCCCGAGCGATGCATGTTTTTTTTATTTAATATGAAACTAAACATAAGCACACTTTATATCCAAAATGCGCATTATTTATAGCAACACTTGTAAACACATTATTTTTTTGTCAAATAAGGCTCGTGTGATGTACGAATTTTGTGTTTTCAAATCGCACATTAAGTTAACGGGTCAAAACATGTAATACTAAAAAATATGATAGTTTTTTAACCCTGTTGAACATTAGTTAATCAAAGTCTATGTAAGTGGGTTCGACCAAAACTTATCGTGCAGTTGAGTCTTGGAATCTTGTGTTTAATTGATATCGAAAGAGGTGCTTGTTTTGTAGAAGAAAACCATTCAAAAGACACAAATATATAAACCTTAGATCCACAAATCCTCAACCTCATGACATTAATAAATCATAAATTAGTTGATGCTTTAGGGCGTGTTTGGTATCTGCCTTTTGGCCCTGTTGGATTAGATTGAGGTGATATTGTTATAAATAATTGTTTGGTAGCAAAATTAGGTTTGGAATTTACCTATCACACCCTCAAATATAGTATTTCATGAAAGATATCTAATATATGAGGTTTCCTGACAAAAAGCATGCAATGCTTTTGGAGGTATGTGACATAACTTTTATTTTTAGTTACTTTTATAATTTTTTAATAATTTTTATGTCATATCTAGTGGGACCTTATCATTATAATATATTTATTTTAATTATTTTATATTTAATATAAAGTTAATAAATTATATATATATTTATATATAATAATATATTTTCTTTCAGTTATTTTTTTCTCAAACCTTTCTCAAATCAAATAGTAGTTTAGTAGTAAATAATTTCATTTTTGAAATAGCATACCTACTTTTACTATAATATTATACCCCGAGAAAAAAATTACAATATCAAGCTACCAATCAAGCTTAAGTAAAACTAAAAACCGATGGCAATTTAATCACACTTAACTATGCACATAACTAACATTGCAAGCTTTAATCTTTTTTTTTTTTTTTTTTTTTTTTAAGTCGCCTAAAAAGAAACATGCGCCGTAATAAATAGTTTCCCACGAAGAGAACTGATTTTATCATTCTAGATTTGAGACTCAATATAGTCAATTTAAGTTGAAGTGTATCATCATATTCTTTTTAAAAGCCTTCGTACCTGGAAAAGTAAAACAATTGGAAATCATATACGTTATGGAAGTCTTCATCATCCCTGTAACAAAGAAACAACATTTGGAAATTGAAACTTAGTATTAGTATACGATTATTAACGCAACCATTTGATACATTATATAGTTGGATAATATGTTTGTAACTCATGAAAAGACGTAACCTTTAAAGAGATGTTTCGGTTTCATGTCTTTATATTAATTGTTGACATTCAATTTCCTTGTAGTATAACCATGGTTTGATGAGTTAACCTCAACCTTTGATTATCCAAAAAATATTGCATTTAATCACCTTAAGCCTTTAATCACTCAAAACTCTACTTTAGAGTATAATAAAAGAAAGATAATTATGATACCATAATAGTTATGAAACGCGTTTTCCGGACTTTACTTTTCCTTTATATAACTTCTAGCGTTACAATTATAGGTATTCAATTAACGTATAATGACATTTTTCTTGAACGGCGAATTTCTTAATTTTTTGTCAGAATCGCACATGCTTTAAAGGCAGGTCCTCATCCACCACTGGCCAGACTTACGTTGTCTTAACCGGGCCCGCGCTGGGACAGTGGGGAATCATTAGCGTCCTCTCGGAAACCGAACCGCCTCCACACAAGTTATTTACACACAAAAACATTTCTTGATCATGCCAAAAGAAAATTATAAGGAAAACTTGATAATTGGACCTTGAACATCTTGAAGCTTAAACTTAACATTAAGAAGCTCTTGCATATAACATCCTCTGTCCCACCCGTTTTGAGTTCTTTTTTACCCGCCCCATCTCGGCTCTGCAATTTGGTTGACCCTTTGTTGTGAGTGTGCCCCGAGAGGTCGGTTGGGTTGTCCCGGTGGATCTTGCACTTCTAAGGGTGTGTTTCAAGAAATGAAGAGATGTTTGTTTTGAATGTTCAAAATCATAGGCGTATAACTATGACTGTGATAAAGGGACATAAAAAGTGAAGACTTCATTTTATACGTTGCATGAAAAATGACATGGCAGTCTTTTTTTTTTTTTTTTTGAAACAACTAAATGATATAAATAGAGAAAAAAACTTGCCGAGGCTAGAAAATTTTACAAAATAAGGCTTGGATTTTTAATCCAATCAACCCAACTACTAACATATTTTTTGTTACGATCTGACACCATATAAAAGAAAATTCTTTAACGGAATCGATAATTCTGTCTTTTCTAATTTTTTTTGTTTCCAAAAACCGTATCATTTCTGAACCTCCAAAGCATCCAAATAGTAGTAAAAAACACCGCTTCAATAAGATTCTTCTTCCAAAAATGACATGGTAGTTTAGATTAACTTATTATATGAAAATAAGATGTCACTTGTCGTAGGAGGTTTGAGAGGTGTCTGGATTAGCTTATTTACACATTTTACTAGGTTGTCCCAAATTTGAAAAATAATGAGCTTATCAACCTGATTGTAAGCTTAACATGTTAAAGGATTAGGCCAAATAAGCGAATTTATGACTTTTCTTTTTGGCTTCAAATAAATACATAAGCTGATTAAATTAACTAATCCAAACAACCTATTAATGAATGAAGCTTTATTCACTTGGTTAAATTGTATATACTGTTTATTAATTGTCTACAAGCTAGTTTGAATAAGATGATAAGTCTAGACTTATATTTTGACTTGACTATGGCATGACATGTATCTATTTTGTTACTAGTTATCCCACATCGATCAAGAGACAAATTTTGGCTAGTTGATAAACAATCGCTTACAAGAGCTGTATGTATTGTGATTGCTATTATGTTGTTCCGCCTAACATGATAATCGTCTAAACTTTTTGTAATGTAATTAACGACTTTTTGTGAATATAATTTTGGTTTACAGTAAACAACATTTTGTGAATGTAATTAAATGAGATATGCGCTTTGCCTGAACTTTTATTTTTCGTTTATATAATTTCAAGTGTTACAATTATAGGTATTCAATTCATGTTTAATGGCATTAGACATTAGTTAATATAATTCTCCTTTATCATCTTCTTACTTACTATTATGAGGTGGGGACGGGCACAACATCCCCGCCTCTCCCCGAAATCAATACATTATATATAACAGAAGGCAATTCCATTTATCATCCTGTTAAGGGATCTCTTACAACCTCTAGCATCATAACCTAACGAGCTGCTAAATTCGATTTAATTCATGAATAAGTGAAACACGTTTAATATCTTTTTTACGATATCTAGCAAATGAAGTGGAACACTTACTAGTGTGAGATGGACTCCGTTTCCAATTCTCGAATCCAGGTGGCCAACTTAAATCGGATGGGGCTCCCTCGTTGGACGAATGAGCAGGATTAATCTGATCCTCATCCATTTTCTGTTGTGACTTGTCATAATAAAAGCAGTCCTTGTTAAGTTCTGTTGTGACTTCTTTTTTAACTTCAAATAAATACATAAGCCAATTAAACAAACTAATGTAAACAATGTACTCCTTAATGAATGGAACATTATTCGCTTTGGTTTAATTATACTGTTTATAATTGTATAAAAGTTTGAATAACACGATGAGCGAGTGTAGACTTAAAAATCAATTTGCTCCGTCGCTATCTCCCTTTTCATGAAATTAAGGTTTTATTTATTAGCATAATAAAAGTTTGAATAAGATGATAAGTGTAGACTTATAGCATAGACTATAACATCAATTTGTTCCATTTTCATCAAGTTAAGATTTGTCAAGTCCATCTTTTAAGTCAGTCGATACATACTTAACATAATGAAATGGTTATGAATACGCAACGAGGAGAAATTAAAGGGTTTTTTTTCATACTTAGCCGATCATCTTTGAGAACTTATTTTTACACTCTAATTAATATACTATTGCACACATGGGGCATGGCATGTATCTATTTTTATTTTGTTACGGAGTATGAGTTAACCCACATCGATCAATGTGACAAACTCTGGCTAATTAATTTACTATTGCACACATGGGGCATATGTGTTGTGAGTTCTACTACATTGTTTAGCGTACATGAGAGACAGAGAGAGTAATGTAGTTGAAAATGTTACATTAGCTCTTATGCAAGCTTAACTACTAATATAGGCTCTTAAATTTTTATGAAATATAGTTTTTGTATCATAGACTTAACAATCAATTTCTTAAGTCAGTCTTGAATTCATATATACTGAGCACAATGGAATGATTAGTGTAACTTAAACTTGTTGAGTATCTTAACCATTACTTGCTTCTTTATGTATAAGCAACGAGGAGAAATTAAAGGGTTTTCTCATATTGAGCCCGTTATCTTTTAAAACTTACTTTTACACTCTAATGATATGATTTATTCCACATCAATCAGACAGACGAAAGTTGGCTACTTAACATACCATGGCATACAGGAGCCTTAAGTGTTTTGATTACTATTATGTTATCGACCATAATATTAGAGTTCTGTAATTAAACATGTTGTAACTCTCAGGAGAGTGGTACATAGCTAAGCTCCTAGCTTTTTGTTATCCCACATCGACCAAAGAGACAAAAATTGGCTAGTTAATATACAGTTGCGTACGTATTACATTTCTGTTGTGATCTGCTATTATGTTGTTCACAACAACAGACTAGTTATACGTAACCATTAACCATTACGTAATACTTGTGTTGTTGTAAACATCTTATATAAGATCATAACTTTTTGTGAATATGAATTTGATACCATAGTAAACAACATTGTGTGAATGTAACTAGACAAACTAATAAGATCTTAACTAGCTGTGACATTAATTGGTCATCAACATTGTGTAGTTTTAATTTGTGCAAATTCATGGAGTAAAACACATGTTAAACCTTTTACGCAACTCCGAGAATAACTCGCTAAACATGGATCGAGTATCATTGCCATCACTCATGAGTCATAAATTGAAAAAAGAACCATTTTATCCCATGTCAACGCATCGTACTATAATTTATTCGATTGACATGGGATTGTATAAAAATCAAACTGGTTTTGCAGATGAACAATGACCGATACTTCACCCAATTCCATTTTGCCATATGCAATTATGCATTGTTAGAAAAAGGAAGCAAATACCCCCTAAGTTGTGCTCTGGCACAAATTCGAACACTTGATTAAATACATAGCTTTAATGAGCTCATGTACTTACAGACTGCAAAAAAGAAAATCTTCTACTGATCTTGAGCTAGATCGAACCAACAACCAGCCAAACCATAAATTGTTTGTTCTGGTTTGATATTGTCTGGTTCATAGGTTTTGTCGGTTCAATCGACTCATGCACCCCGAATAGAATCAAACATGAAACAAAACTAGTAACCATAAAAAAGAAAAACTAAATACAAATGGCTGCAAATCCTCAACACCGTCAGTACAAGTGCAGAATATTTCATGAATAAGTAAAACACCTTTAATGTCTTTTTTACGATATCTAGCAAATGAAGTGGAACACTTAGTGTGAGATGGACTCCGTTTCCAATTCTCGAATCCAGGTGACCGACTTAAATTGGATGGGGCTCCCTCGTTGGACGAATGAGCAGGATTAATCTCGCCCTCATCCATTTTCTGTTGTGACTTGTCATAATAAAAGCAGTCCTTGTTAAGTTCTGTTGTGACTTCTTTTTTAACTTCAAATAAATACATAAGCCAATTAAACAAACTAATCTAAACAACGTACTCCTTAATGAATGGAACTTTATTCACTTAATTTGGTTTAATTATACTGTTTATAATTGTATAAAAGTTTGAATAACACGATGAGTGCAGACTTAAAAATCAATTTGCTCCATCATTATCTCCATTTTCATGAAATTATGATTTGGCTATGGCATGTCTATTTTTTAAGTCGGTCTTTGAATCTATATATACTTAACTCAATGGAATGATTAGTGTTACTTAAACTTTTTGAGCATCTTGATATGTGTTTACTTCTTTCTGTATAAAGCCACGAGGAGAAAGGGTTCTCCAATATTGAGAACTCATTTTTACACTCTAGTGATATTTTGACTTGACTATGCCTTATATCTATTTTGTTACCAGATATCCCACATCGATCAAAGAGTTGAAATTTGGCTAGTTAATATACAATCGGGTACATGGCACATGCATGTTACTAGTGATATTATGTTCTTTGCCATAAAACATGAAAGTTATGTAATTAAACATGTTACTTGTTGAAATTTGGCTAGTTAATATACAATTGGGTACATAACGTTCAAATTTTAATAAATACACAACCCAACCCAGTTAAATTAACTAGGCCAAACACCCATTAAATTACTTATAGCATAGACTATACCATCAATTTGCTCCATTTTCATCAAGTTAAGATTTGTCAAGTCCATCTTTTAAGTCACTCGATACATATATACTTAACACAATGAAATGATTAGTGTAACTTATACGCAACGAGGAGAAATTAAAGGGTTTTTTTCATACTCCGCCGATCATCTTTGAGAACTTACTTTTACACTCTAATGATTTTTTTCCCTTGACTATGTCATGGCATGTGCTGTTTTGTTACGAGTTTTCCCACATCGATCAAAGTGACAAACTTTAGCTAATTAATATACTATTACACACACAAAGTATTGCGATTGCTATTACATTGTTTAGCGTACATGAGAGGGTAATGTAATTGAAAATGTTAATTCTCCATCATTTGAAGGGTCTAATATTGTTATTGATTTTTGGTTTGACAACATTAAATCAAAAACATTTATAGCATTATAACCACAAAATACTTAAAATCTATTATTTTACAGGTCTAATATCTCAAGACTAACATGTGATATATAGATAAACGGCGTAACACTATGACTATGTTTATAGGGACACCGGAAATAAGATGTGAATTGAAAAGTTTATATTATGTTACGTCTTTCATCATTGAGCTATCATCGCTAAAACATGACGTGATAGTTTAAATGAGCTTATTATATAAAAATTATATGTCACATAATGTAGAAGTGTCTGTGAGGTGGATCTTGAATTTCAGAAGGGTTCTAAAGTCCTTTGTGGTTCAAGAGATGTTTGTTACAAAAGTAAAACGTATAATAATAGTTTTCAAATATTAATTTAATTTAATGATTTACTAAACTAATATAAGTGAACCGATCTCATGACTAATATGTGAGTGCTAAATGACGTAACGTCGTAACACTATGATTATGATTAAAGAGACATGAGGATAAGATGTGAAATGAGAACCTTTATTTATTTTCGCATGTCATCCATTAGAGTTAATTACATAAATAGTCACTGTGGTTTGGCCTTTTTTGCACTTTCAGTCACCGAACTTTTTTTTTGACTGATTCAGTCATTGTGGTTTGCATATGTTACAGATCTAGTCCAAATTTGAATAAAATGACCAAAAAGCCCTTGCCTCTTCTTTTCCGTTAACTGTCCGTTAACTAGCATTGCAACGTTAGTCCTTTTCCGTTAATTTTTTTTTTTCTAAATTATTTTTTTAGAAAAATATTTTTTTTCGAAAAATTATTTTTTTTCGAAAAATTATTTTTTTCGAAAAATTATTTACACCTTTTCCGTTTTCGTCCGTTTTTACACGTTTTCGTTCGTTTTTATACGTTTTCATCCGTTTTTTACGTTTTCGTCTGTATTTACACGTTTTTGTCCGTTTTTACACGTTTTCGTCCGTTTTTACACGTTTTCGAAAAATTATTTTTTTTCGAAATAATTTTTTCGAAATTTTTTTTATTCTAATTTTTTTTTTAGAATTTTTTTTTTCGTAATAATTTTTTCGAAAATATTTTTCTAAAAAACGGAGGAAAACGTGTAAGAACGGACGAAAACGTGTAAATACAGACGAAAACGTGAAAAAAAACGGATGAAAACGTGTAAAAATGGACGAAAACGTGTAAAAACAGACGAAAACGTGTAAATACAGACGAAAACATGAAAAAACGGATGAAAACGTGTAAAAACGAACGAAAACGTGTAAATACGGATGAAAACGTGTAAAAACGGATGAAAACGTGTAAAAATGGACGAAAACATGTAAAAACAGACGAAAACATGTAAATACAGACGAAAACGTGAAAAAACGGATGAAAACGTGTAAATACAGACGAAAACGTATAAAAACGGACGAAAACGTGTAAATACAGATGAAAACGTGAAAAAACGGATGAAAACGTGTAAATACGGACGAAAATGTGTAAAAATGGACGAAAACGTGTAAATAGAGATGAAAACGTGAAAAAACGGATGAAAATGTGTAAAAATGGACGAAAAAATGTAAATACGGACGAAAACGTGTAAATACAGATGAAAACGTGTAAAAACGGATGAAAACGTGTAAAAACGGACGAAAACGTGTAAATGCAGACGAAAACGTGTAAAAACGGACGAAAACGTGTAAATACAGACGAAAACCTGTAAATACGGACGAAAATGTGAAAAAACGGATGAAAACGTTTAAAGACCGGACGAAAACGTTAGAAAACCAAGTTTGCGGTTGTTCTCTAACGCTCGTTAGTCTAAAAGACTAACGGTCGTTAGTCCAAATAAGATGACAAGGGCTGTTTGGTCATTTCATTCGGAAAAAAAAAAAAGTTCAGTGACTAGGCCCGTAATAACAGCAAACCACAATGACTAGGCCCATCAAAAAAAAAGTTCAGTGACTAATAGTGAAATTTCAAGCAAACCACAGTGACCATCTATGTAATTAACTCCATCCATTATTGAACTAGTATTGCCTGTAGTTGCTTAAGTTAACTTGTTGTATGAAAAAAGTATGTCCATGTTTAAGAAGTGTGTGGATTAGCTTATTTAGATGGTTCAGTAAGTTATTTATAATTAAATAAATTACAGTGTTGCTCGTTTACTAGATGTACGAGCTTATCAACTTGGTATTTTCAACTTAAACAAGTTGTAAGTTCAAGTTATTAAGCTAATAAGCCATGTTAGAGTTGCATGTCCTCCACCATTGAGGTATCATTGTTGGAACATGACGTAGTTGTTTAGATTATATAAAAAATAATGTCGCTTAATGAATATGTGTTTTCAAAGTGTTTGGGATAGCTTATTTCGACGGTTTATCAGACTATTTAGTCTTAGAATTTAGAAAAGTTACAGGTTTACGAGTTTACTAACTTAAAGTAAATGAGTTTACGAACTTTTCAAATTTTAATAAATAAACTAGTCCAAACAGCCCCTTTAATGAACAAGTTTTACTCATTTTGTTTGAGACAATTATATCGTTTATTATTAGCTTTATAAAAGTTTGAATAAGATGTGATAAGTGTAGACTTATAGCATAGACTATAACATTAATTTGCTTCTTTTTCATCAACTTAAGATTTGTCAATTCCATCTTTAAGTCATTCGATACATACTTAAGACAATGAAATGATTAGTGTTACTTAAACTTGTTGAGTATCTTAATTGTTGTTTGCTTCTTTATGTATACACGACGAGGAGAAATAAAAAGTTTTTTTTTTTTTTTTTTTTTTTTTTACACTCAGCCTATCTTTGCGAACTTGCTTTTACAATTTACACAAATGATATTTTGACTTGACTATGGCATGTATTTGTTTTGTTACCAGTTATCCCACATCGATCAGTGGGACAAAACATGGCTAGTTAATATACAATCGCGTACGAGAGCCATTTATTTTGTGACTCCTATTATGTTGTTTACCTTAACATGGGTGTCATGTTATATAGATCGTACATGTAGCTCATGTAAAGAGCTAACAACTTATATAGGGTTCTTATTTTTTTTTTTTTTTGAATATATGTTTGATTGTTTGTTAAATTTTTGTTGAATCCGTGAATATATATGTTTGGTAACGTAGTAAATAACTTTTTCTGAATATAATAAAATGAAAGTTGATACAATTTTTGTACTACAAAAGGCAAACGACTTATAGTCTTGCAAATCTTTCCGATTTCTGTAACCTTGCTAATTAACAATGAAATGAGTGATGTAGATTAAACTTGTTCAATATGACCGTTACTTGATTCTTGATGTATTGCCAATGTTTGAAAGCCGATTTTTAATCGGTTGCGTTCAGAGTGATCAAATGGTTGGAACACTTGAGAGATAAAGCATTTCAAACTGTGCAGTTTGAATTTGTGCTAATTCATACAGTAAAACACATGGTAACTTTGAGAATAACTCACTCAACATGGATATATCGTAGTATAACATATTGACTCGACATGTTATTATATTAAAATCAGATTGGTTTAGAAGATGAGCAATGACACTTGTGTTCAAAACCATGTTACTAACAAAATATTTGTAACCAAAAAAGTTATAACCTCTTTATTCATTTTCATTTTCCAAGTTCAATATTAATTCCTTAAACTCAAAAAGATTTAATGGGTAACCATAAATCACAACAAAGCATACAACTTTATATACACATAAACATTTCTTGATCATGACAAAAGAAAATTATAAAGAAAACTTAATAATTGGACCTTGAACATTTTGAAGCTTAAACTTAACATTAAGAAGCTCTTGCATAACATCCTAAGTCCGGCCCGTTTTGAGTTCTTTTTTACCCGCCTCATTTCGGCTCTGCAATTTGGTTGACCCGTTGATGTGAGTGTGCCCCGAGATGTCGGTTGGGTTGGCCCGGTGGATCTTGCACTTCTAAGGGTGTGTTTCAAGAGATGAAGAAATGTTTGTTTTGAAAGTTCAAAGTCATAGGCGTAAAACTATGATTGTGATAAAAGGACATGAAAAGTGAAAAACTTCAATTTATACGTTGCATGAAAAATGACAAGGTAGTTTAGATTAACTTATATTCTACGAAAATAAGATGTCAGTTGTCGTAGGAGGTTTGAGAGATGTCTGGATTAGCTTATTTACACATTTTACTAGGTTGCCCAAATTTGAAAAAATAATGGGCTTATCAGCCTGATTGTATGCTTAACTTGCTAAACTATCAGGCCAAATAAGCGAGTTTATGACTTTTCTTTTTTAGCTTCAAATAAATAAATAAGCCGATTAAATTAACTAATCCAAACAACCTATTAATGAATGAAACTTTATTCACTTTGGTTAAATTTACTGTTTATTAATAATAAGATGATAAGTCTATACTTTATTTTGACTTGACTATGGCATGACATGTATCTATTTTTGTTACCAGTTATTGTTGGTTGTATAGCTGCAAAACAGTTCCAGATTAGGGTTAAGATAATCAATGAAGGTACCGGATATTCACTTGAAATCGTGGTATCACTTTCCAATAGAAACTATTCGACCCTATGCCTGGGTTACACGAATATCTCTATGGGATAAGACCAAGTGAAGTTCTTGTTTTAGGCACAAATCAAGAACCAAATGCGTATTTAGTGTTTAGGGTTTGTATCCTTCTCCTCCATGCAAATCAGTTATGACCTCTATTTATAATAGAGTTTACTCAAACCCTAGCCCATGGAATTATGTATAATTAACGGCCCATTAATTATACTTTCCATAATAATAGGGATCAGTGGTTATCAGTGGAAACATTATCACTAGCAGTGGTAATGTTAACACTAGCAGTGGTAACAATAACCCTTGCAGTGGTAACAACAACCCTTGCAGTGGAAACAATAACCCTTGCAGTGGTAATCGTTAACACATCAGTGGAAACACACTAGTAGCTGAATCAACTAGCAGCAGATTCACAACATAACCACTATTGAGTCAGGGGATTCAGTGACCAAATGGGTGTATACTCCATACCTCCAAACCCATTACCAGGTGTGAATTGATCCCTCAAGTGCACTAAATTTTCCAACAATCCTCCCCAAATTTAGTTCACTACCTTTGCATGAAAAATCAAACACAAACCAAAACAAGTGCATAAATGAAAATATCCTGAGGATTGAATTTCCACATTAGTACATATACTTTCAAATATTCGAGAATCAGGGTGTTCTAAGAATTGAACCCTTCAACCCATTTGAATACCTGATGATAAATACACACAAGTTTTCAAACACTAAAATACTCCTGACACTATACAAGCCATGTGTCCATATCCAATTCATAAATGTTGTAAAAGCTAAAAGTCCAAAGCTTCCTGAAGCGGCAAAACTTCAACATTTACATAGGTGGTTCATCTTTAATTCATGCTCCTGCTTAGCACTTTTTCAAAGAAAATTAACCATTAAGAAGTGAAGACTTCATCCTCCTTTCAGCAGGTAACAAGCACAACCTTGGGATGTTTGTGATACATGTGCTTCAGTCCACCAAATGATCAGCTTTCCACATTGAACTCAGCTTCCAAGTTTCCTTAGAAGGGAGTTGGGTATCCTTGCATTCAGTGACTAGTTGGACTTAAACCCATCCCTTTAGCAGACTTCAAAACCAAGTCTCTAGCCAAACCCTTCGTCAAGTGATCAGCTAAGTTTTGTTGAGATTTAACAAACACTATAGATAGCACCCCATTCATGATAAGCTCACGAATCATGCTATGCCTGACACCTAAGTGTCTAGACTTCCCATTGTACATCTGGCTATAAGCCTTTGCCAATGTAGCAGCACTATCACAACGAATATAAATAGGTGCTATAGGTTTAGACCACAATGGAATCTCAAGAAGCAAGTTTTTCAACCATTCAGCTTCTTTGCCAGCAGCAGCTAAAGCCACAAATTCAGATTCCATGGTTGAACTGGTAATGCAAGTTTGTTTCTTGGATGCCCAAGAAATTGCACCTCCACCAAGTAGGAATACCCAGCCACTTGTAGACGAATTGTCTTCAGTGTTACTGATCCAACTTGCATCAGTATATCCTTCTAATACTGAAGGATAACCAGTATATGAGAGACTATAATCCATAGTTCTCTTCAAATACTTAAAGACCATCTGAATTGCTTGCCAATGATGAGCACTAGGATTACTAGTATACCTGCTCAGTTTACCCACAACAAAAGCAATATCAGGTCTTGTACAAGTCATGGCATACATCAAGCAGCCAATCACCCTAGAATACTCAAGTTGAGATACAGCTTTGCCAGTATTAGGCATTAGCTTCTCACTTGTATCCATAGGAGTACTCACTGGAGTACAATCAAAGTAATTAAATTTCTTTAACACCTTCTCAATGTAATGAGACTGAGATATAGAAATTTTGTTACTTTCATGTTTAATCCTTATGCCAAGGATAACATCTGCCTCCCCCATATCCTTCATGGAGAACTTTGATGACAAAAATTCTTTTGTAAGATCAACTTGATTTTGGTCAGTGCCAAAGATCAACATGTCATCAACATATAGACAAATGATGACTCCTTTACTAGATTCATCAAATTTGCTATATACACATTTGTCAGCTTGATTAAGTAAATAACCACTAGACAAAACCACTTCATCAAACTTTTGATGCCATTGCTTAGGTGCCTGTTTTAGTCCATAAAGAGACTTAATCAGTTTACACACCTTGTTTTCATTGCCAGGCATGATGAAGCACTGAGGTTGGTTCATGTAAACCTCCTCATCTAAATCACCATTCAAGAAAGCTGTCTTCACATCCATCTGATGAATAATCAGATTGTGAATTGATGCCAAAGCAATTAGCAATCTTATGGTACTGATACATGCCACTGGAGCATAAGTATCAAAGTAGTCTATTCCTGACTTTTGTTTAAAGCCTTGAATAACTAATCTTGCCTTGAACTTTTCAACAGTTCCATCTACCTTCATTTTCTTTTTGAAAATCCATTTGCTACCTAAAGGTTTGCAACCAGGTGGTAGATCAGTCAACACATAAGTGTTATTGCCCATGATGGAGTCCATCTCATTATTAATTGCTTCTTTCCAGAAAGCAACATCCTGGGACTTCATTGCTTCTTCAAATGTTTTGGGATCATCCTCCACAATGAAGCAATAGGAGTATTGGTCAGAGACCTCACTCCTTGTACCTTCAATTAAGTATAATTGAAACTCAGGTCCAAATGACTTTGGAGTCCTCACCCTATTGCTCCTTCTGAGCTCAGGTTCAGGTTGTTGTTCCACAACCTCAGCAGGAACCTCATTAGCAGGAACCTCATCAGCAGGAACCTCTGAAACACCATTGTCATTGGTTCCATTTGGAATCCTTTGACTTGGTCTAGGGATAGATGAGAATCTGTTCTCATCAAATAGTGCATCCCTTGATTCAATTATTGAGTTAATTGAAACAGACTCATTAGGTTCTATAACATAAAACCTATATGCCTTGGAATGCTCAGCATATCCAACAAAGATGCATTCAATGCCTCTTTCACCCAAAGTTTTCTGCTTTGGATCAGGGAGTCTTACAATAGCCCTACAACCCCATATCCTAAGATAATTAAGGTTAGGTTTCTTTTTAGTCCAAAGTTCATAAGGGGTAACTTTGTTCCTTTTGTTGGGAACTCTATTTAATAAATAGCAAGCTGTTAACATAGCTTCACCCCAGAATCCTTGACTCAGCCCTGAATAGGACAACATGGAATTAACCATCTCCTTCAGCACCCTGTTTTTCCTTTCAGAAATACCATTTTGCTGAGGAGTATAAGGGGCAGTCGTTTCATGGATTATACCAACAGACTGAAAATACAGAGTATCCATGTACTCACCTCCCCTATCAGTCCTTAATCTTTTGATCAGGGAACTTTGTTGCAATTCAACTTCAGTTTTAAATACTTTAAATTTATCTAATGCTTCATCTTTAGAATGTAATAAATAAACATGACAAAACCTAGAAGCATCATCAATAAAAGTCACAAAGTATTTCTTATTCCCCAAAGAGGGAGAAGCATGTAAATCACAAAGATCACTGTGAATTAACTCCAAAACTTTAGTTTCACGTTTTACTCCTTGAAAAGGTTTCTTAATTATTTTGTTCAACATACAAGTTTTACACTTTTCAGTGTTCACATCAAAGGCTGGAATTAACCCATCCTTAGACATATCTTGCATTTTTTTAAAATGTACATGGCCAAGTCTTGCATGCCAAAGGTTTGAATCATAAAGTTTAGATGTAGATATAAAAGCAGAATCAATATTATCATGAACAATATTAAGTCTGAACATTTGATTTCATAAATAACCAAAACCAATAAACACACCATTTTTAGATAAAACAAACTTATCAGATTCAATAACCTGTTTATAACCACAATTATTTAAAACACTACTAGAAACCAAATTCTTTCTAATATCAGGAACATGTAAAACATTAAATAAAGAAACAATCTTTCCAGAACTAAACTTCAACTCAACACATCCTTTTCCATGCACCAGGGCAGTTGACTCATTTCCCATGTGAAGAATAGAACCATCATTCATTGACTTGTAGGTCTTGAACCAGCTTCTATCTTTACACACATGAATTGTAGCTCCAGAGTCAACCCACCAAGCAACATCATCATCCTGCACAAAGTAAATATCAGATATATATGTAACATAATAAATCTTAAAAGACTTATTAAACACATTCTGACCTTTCAGAGAATTGGTGTTACCATTCCCTCCACTTGTGCCTGATCCATTGGATTTGTTTCCAACTTTATCACCCTTGCAATCTTTCCTGAAGTGTCCAGGTTTCCCACACTTCCAACAAGTCACCTTAGGTTTCTTGTTAAGATCAGATTTGGTGTTATCTTGATGCTTACGCTTGCCCTTGTTGTCATTGTACTTGGTGGAGTTGTTATGCTCTACCATATTGACAACTGATGGACCAGTAGCAGTGCTACTCTTTGGCTTGTCAATGGCTTGAGCTTTGAGTGAATCCTCAATGCGCAAGTGACTGCCCAACTCAACAAGAGTTAACTCCTCCTTCTTATGCTTAAGCATATGTTTGAATTCTTTCCAAGAAGGAGGTAGTTTATCGATGATACAAGAGACTGAAATAGCCTCATCCATGTTCATCTTGTGTTGTGTGAATCGACCAAGTATACTAAGAAGTTCATTGTATTGTTCCATGACAGGTCTAGAATCAACCATTTTGTAATTGTTAAAATTACTTACAAGGAACTTCTTACTTGATGCATCCTCAGCCATATATTTGGCTTCCAAGGAATCCCATAGTTCTTGAGAAGTTTCAACATTCTGATAAATATCAAAAAGAGAATCAGACATACCATTGAGAATTAAACCTCTGCATATGTAGTCATCATTCTCCCACTTGCTCCTTGCCCTCATCTGATCCATAGTAGCATCATCTCCATGATCTTCTGGAATCTTAGTCGTGAGAACATACACCACATTCATACTTGACAACAAGAAGTGCATCTTCTTTTGCCATCTTCTGAAATCAACACCTTCAAACTTTTCCAACTTGGAAAAGTTAGCAGCCATTTGTCTCATAGCAGCAGCCATTGATTATCACTAATAGTTTCTATTGATTGTTGGTTGTATAGCTGCAAAACAGTTCCAGATTAGGGTTAAGATAATCAATGAAGGTACCGGATATTCACTTGAAATCGTGGTATCACTTTCCAATAGAAACTATTCGACCCTATGCCTGGGTTACACGAATATCTCTATGGGATAAGACCAAGTGAAGTTCTTGTTTTAGGCACAAATCAAGAACCAGATGCGTATTTAGTGTTTAGGGTTTGTATCCTTCTCCTCCATGCAAATCAGTTATGACCTCTATTTATAATAGAGTTTACTCAAACCCTAGCCCATGGAATTATGTATAATTAACGGCCCATTAATTATACTTTCCATAATAATAAGGATCAGTGGAAACATTATCACTAGCAGTGGTAATGTTAACACTAGCAGTGGTAACAATAACCCTTGCAGTGGTAACAACAACCCTTGCAGTGGAAACAATAACCCTTGCAGTGGTAATCGTTAACACATCAGTGGAAACACACTAGTAGCTGAATCAACTAGCAGCAGATTCACAACATAACCACTATTGAGTCAGGGGATTCAGTGACCAAATGGGTGTATACTCCATACCTCCAAACCCATTACCAGGTGTGAATTGATCCCTCAAGTGCACTAAATTTTCCAACAGTTATTCCACATCGATCCAAGAGACAAAATTTAGCTAGTTAATAAAGAATCGCACTGGTGCCATATGTGTTGTGATTGCTTTTATGTTGTTTATCCTAACATGATGATTGTGTAAATAAACTTGTCAGAATAGTGATCGTTAGGGGACAACTTATATAGGCTCTTAACTTTTTGTGAATAGGTATTGTAGTAAACAAAATTTTGTGAATGTATAAGATGGGTGTAGTTATGATATCTTAAATTTTTGTGATTCAAGAAATGAAGAAATGTTTGTTACAAATAGGGATGGAAAAAAACCCGAAATTCAAACTTTTTGGGGTAGGGTGGGGCATTCTTATCAGGTTACGGGGCAGATTTCGAGGTCTCAAAGGGGATATAGGGTTTGGGGTGGGAACGGGGCACAACATTCTTGCCCCGCCCCGAAACATATATAAATATAAATACATGAATCTATGTACATAAAATAGGTGTTAGTATATCCGTACTAAAAATATAATTCACTAACTTTCCATACATAAAATAAAATACTTAACCCATTTCCATTTACGTACTAAAAATATTATGTTAGTTTTGCAAATGAACAACACCCAATTCCATTTGTCATATGCAATTATGCATCCTTAGAAAAAGGAAGCAAATACCCCCTAAGTTGTGCTCTAGCACAAATTCGAACATCGGATTAAATACACAGGTTTGATATTGTCTGGTTCATAGGTTTGATATGGCATGGGTAGTTTTGTAATGTTCTTCTCTTCTTCATCTTCAGAAATTTCTTCGAGTGATTGATAAGAATCTGTTCTTGTGACCCGTTTTTCCTTGATTTTGTCTTGCTAGAAGTGGCTTCAGGGTCAAAGGGTGTTGGTGGCGTGTTAGCTGGTGTTCTGGCAAATCGTGTCTTAACAGGTTTTGAACGCGCGAATAACATAAGTTTCAAACATGAAAACGACTCGTTTAACATTTGGTTTTGGTGGTTTGAGTATGACAGATATACGTTTTATGTATCAAAAAGGTTAAATATTGAACCCTAAAATAATAAAAACAATTATTTAAAAAAATAAAAAAATTGCATAGTACATTTTTTTCATTAACAGGTCTTAACAGGTCCTAACAGATACCCAATTTGCCAGCTCTAAGTCTGATGTCTCCTTCCCCTGATTAAAGAATTGACAATTAGTAGACTATAACACAACTTTCAAGCTTGAAATAAGAACAATAAGGAAGAGAAAATTTACACAATATACACATCCGCTCCCTAAATATTTCTTGTTCATAATAATCAGCTTATCAGTACTGTATCTAACATAAGCAATTTGAGTTTATGATACTCTACTTAACCCTATGAATTGAGTAGTGTAACTTAAACTTGCTGAGTCTCTTAATTTTTATTTGAACCTATTTTTAAACCAATGATTTTTTACTTGAATATGACATGACATATATCTATACTGTTCCCAATTATCCCACATCGATCAAAGAGATGAAATTTGGCTAGTTAATATACAAATGCGTACATAGAGCTTAAGTTGGTTAGCCTACATGAGAGTAGTGTAATTGAACATGTTACACTCCCTCTCTTGTACGGTTCATTAACTTATATTGACTTTATCATATATATTGACTTTATCATAGTAAACGACTACTTTTGGTAGTTATTTATTTATTTATTTTTGATCTCATACCTAATATGTGTCACATACGGCATAATACTATGAATATGATTAAAGGGACATAACAACAAGATGTGAACTGACAATTTTCGCTTTATGTTGCATGTCATTCAACATTGAGCTATTATAGCCGAAATATGACGTTAAATTAACTTATTGTATGAAAATTATACATGACGGGCATGTTTGACATACGAGATTATTAAGAGATTATACTTATTTTTAAGAAAAATAAGCTACTTAAAATATAAGCTTTGTTTGATAGATAAAATATAAAAGATTATAAAAAAAAATAATCTTTTATAATTTTTGAAAATCAAATTTTAAAATGTTTTATAATCTCACTCTGCATCTACAGTTTTATCTTGAGTTCTAACAACAGTAATTTTGCCAAACATACAATTTGTTACAGGAGGTTTAGAAAATGTATGGATTAGCTTATTTAGACGTTCACTAGGGTGTCCAAATTTGGAAACATTATGAGTTTTTTATGTTTAACTTAACAAGTTTTTTATGCTAAACTACTAAACAAAATGAGCGAGTTTTTATGACTTCTCTTTATAACTTCAAATAAATACATAAGCCGATTAAATAAATTAATCCAAACTACCTATTAATGAATGAAAATCTATTCACCTTGGTTAAATTATTAACTGAATAGAAGTTTGAAAAAGATGATAAGTGTAAACTTATGGCATAGACTTAACAATCAATTTCTTAAGTCATTCTTTGAATTCATAAATACTGAACACAACGGAATGATTAGTGTAACTTAAACTCGTCGAGTATCTTAACCATTACTTGCTTATTATGTATACGCTGTACGCAACGAGGAGAAAGGGTTTTCTCATATTGAGTCTGTTATCTTTTAAAACTTACTTTTACATTCTAATGATATGATTTATTCCACATCGATCAGAGAGACGAAATTTGGCTACTTAATATACCATGCATTGCATACAGGAGCCTTAAGTGTTTTGATTACTATTATGTTATCGACCATAATATTAGAGTTCTGTAATTAAACATGTTGTAACTCTCAGGAGAGTGATACTTAGCTAAGCTCTTAGCTTTTTGTTATCCCACATCGATCAAAGAGACGAAAGTTGGCTTGTTAATATACAGTTGCGTACGTGTCACATTTGTGTTGTGATCTGCTATTATGTTGTTTACAGCAACAGTAGGAATACGTTACGTCACCTTTACGTATTCGTTCTCTTGCTGTGCAGTTTTAATTTGTGCTAATTCATGGAGTAAAACACATGTTAAACATTATGCAACTCTGAGAATAACTCACTGAACATGGGTTGAGTATCATTGCTATCACTCATGAATCATAACTCATAAGTGACAGAAGAACCACTTTACCCGATATCAACGTATCGTACTATATTTTACCCAAAAAAAAAAAAAAAAACGTATCGTACTATAATTTATTCACTTGACATGGTATTGTATAAAAATCAGATTGGTTTTGCAGATACTTCACCCATTTCCATTTTGTCATGTGCAATTATGCATCCTTAGAAAAAGGAAGCAAATAACCCATAAGTTGTGCTCTGGCACAAATTCGAACACTTGATCAAATACACAGCTTTGATGAGCTCATGTACTTTAAAGACCGTAAAAATGAAATCTTCTACTGATCTTGAAAAACAACCAGCCAGACCGTAAATTGTTTGTTCTGGTTTGATATTGTCTGGTTCATAGGTTTTGTCGGTTCAATCGACTCATGCACCCTGAATGCAATCAAACATGAAACAAAACTAGTAACCATAAAAAAGAAAAACTAAATACAAATGGCTGCAAATCCTCAACACTGTCAGTACAAGTGCATAATATTAATTCATGAATAAGTGAAACACGTACGTTTAATATCTTTTTTACGATATCTAGCAAATGAAGTGGAACACTTACTAGTATGAGATGGACTCCATTTCCAATTCTCGAATCCAGGTGGCCGACTCAAATCGGATGGGACTCCCTCGTTGGACGAATGAGCAGGATTAATCTCGTCCTCATCCATTTTCTGTTGTGACTTGTCATAATAAAAGCAGTCCTTGTTAAGTTCTGTTGTGACTTCTTTTTTAACTTCAAAAAAATACATAAGCCAATTAAACAAACTAATCTAAAAAACGTACTCCTTAATGAATGGAACTTTATTCACTTAATTTGGTTTAATTATACTGTTTATAATTGTATAAAGTTTGAATAACACGATGAGCGAGTGTAGACTTAAAAATCAATTTGCTCCGTCGTTATCTCCCTTTTCATGAAATTAAGGTTTTGCTATGGCATGTCTATTTCTTAAGTCAGTCTTTGAATCCATATATACTTAACTCAATGGAATGATTAGTGTTACTTAAACTTTTTGAGCATCTTGATATGTGTTAACTTCTTTCTGTATAAAGCCACAAGGAGAAAGGGTTTTCCAATATTGAGAACTCACTTTTACACTCTAGTGATATTTTGACTTGACTATGCCTTATATCTATTTTGTTACCAGCTATCCCACATCGATCAAAGAGATGTAATTTGGCTAGTTAATATACAGTTGGATACATGGCACAATAAGCTTAATAAAAGTTTTGTTGGGTAAAGGGGAGTAATCCTGCACCCTGGTAAATAAATTAAAACCAAAACGTTTTAGTACAAATGGAATGTGACTGAAGTACCACATTAACCTCAAGCTAACACAGCTTGAAAGACAACTAAACTAGAGCTTATGACATGCCAAAAGCTCTTAACAACTCTAGAATCAAAATGAACCTAGAACAAGAAACAAGACAAAACAAGCTAACCAGCAGCATCCGTGAAAGAAGAACTTCCACCTTTAGCAAAGCAAGGAAATAAATTAGCCGATTCATTAAACCTGTTATCACCACAATCATCATCACCATCTTCATCAGTAGCTCTTAACAACTCTAGAATCAAAATGAACCTAGAACAAGAAACAAGACAAAAAAAGCTAACCAGCAGCCATCCGTGAAAGAAGAACTTCCACCTTTAGCAAAGCAAGGAAATAAATTAGCCGATTCATTAAACCTGTTATCAACACAATCATCGTCACCATCTTCATCAGTAGCTAAAACATCATAAGGATTAGATGTAGACACTTGGGGACCTTTAGACTTCAACATAGATGACGATGTAGACACATTACTAGTAGTTCCCTTTTTTGGTTCACTAGTAGTCTTCTTTGGCACATACCTAACAGACTGTTTGACAGAAGTACCAACCTGACTCCCTATACCTGACTGGGCTTTACCTTTTTTCTTCTTACGACTCACCTTTTGGAAATCATCATTAGCATGCATAGTAGCAGTAGTAACCACATTTGCATTAGTAACAACAGGAGGAGGAATCTCCTTTTTAGTACAATGCTCATAGATGTGCCCAAAAATCTTACATGATGTGCACCTAGGAGGCCTCCACTCATACTCTATTCGGATAGATTCTTTAGTAAACTCATCCCCTGTAAGAGATGGGACCCCAATAGTGATAACTTCCACTAGCTCATCCTCTGAACCGACTTCAATTAAACATCGAGCAAAACTACTTCTACCCCAAGAATCCTTACACATAGAGCTTGTGTACGAATCCAACATAATAGGTTTGTCAATAAAAGAAGCAATCAAGTTAATACCATCATCTTCAAAAACTTGGATAGGCACATCATGCAATTTAACCCATATCGGGATACGTGTCAGCTCTTCCTTACATAATCTAGTTTCAATAGACCATTGCTTGAGAATGATTGGAGATTTACGTATCATCCAAGGGCCATCTTCCAAAACGGATTCTAAACCGGCTTGAGTATCAAATTTAAAAAAGAAAAAACCTTTAGCATTCATCATGATCTTTTTCAAACCATACGTAGCCCAATTATTTCTAGCATAGTATTCAACCAGTGGAAACGCCATTCTATTACCAATAAAGTAGCCATAAAGAGTGTGTTCAAGACGGGCACTAACCTTTTCTACTACTCTACGTGGAATAGACACATTAACACCTTCACAAACAGCCTCAGCAGTAGAGTTTTGTGTAGGTTGAATATTCGCATCCACATTAACATTAGATGTATTATCTATGTCAATCACATCAGATTTAGTATTATCATTCTTCATGTCAATCCCATATGCCTCACATAAGCCACACATAGCCTCATACACCTGTGATTGAGTTTCACTATCCAAACTAGGCCATGTCGGATGTTTGCCCGCTTCAAGCTCTTTAAGAAATACATCAATGTCCAAGGCTGATTTAAGCGAGACCCCCAACACCCCTTTAATAAAGTCATGTTTACTTTGAATAGAGTTAACCTCCGTATTAGGACCAGTAGTGACCACCGATTCCATAATAACCACATGCTCACTAAATGAACCCTTAGGCTTCTTATGTTTCCTCATAGTCACCTTCGACAGATCAACATTAGCAACTTGTAAACAATCAACATCAACCTTAGCAACATCACTTTTCTCCATAACGATAAAGAAAACTAAGAAATAAAACGAAACCCTAAGTCGAAACCCTAAAAAGCGAGACACAAGAAAAACACAAGATCCACGTAAATCTTAAGTCGCGTGCCTCAACAATGTCAAGGCATAATTATATAGTGAGAATACTCCTAACCGATCTCCATGATAGCACCAGAATGATCAATGTCGGTTTAAATCAAAACAAAAACCAACCGAGCGATTAACTAGAAAACCCTAACAAAAAAAAAGAACCCTAACTCAAATCAGGTCTCAATCCGAATAAAAACAATGTTATAGGACTGAATTAAACTTTAACCGTCCAAAACACAATCGTTATAAGGAGCAGGACAAGATTTAGGAGAATAGAGATCGAATTATGTGAGGTAGAAGGGTTAGCAGAAAATCGCCATAAGTCGCCAAAGCTATTAGGGTTTTTTTGTAAAGTTTAGCTTAATAAAAGTTTGAATTAGATAATAAAGGGTTTTGCTAGGATTTGTCAAGTCCATCTTTTAAGTCAGTCGATACATACTTAACGAAGAGAAATTAAAGGGTTTTTTTCATACTCAGCCGATCATCTTTGAGAACTTATTTTTACACTCTAATTAATATACTATTGCACACATGGGGCATGGCATGTATCTATTTTTATTTTGTTATGAGTTAACCCACATCGATCAATGTGACAAACTGTAGCTAATTTACTATTGCACACATGGGGCATATGTGTTGTGAGTGCTACTACATTGTTTAGCGTACATGAGAGACAGAGAGAGTAATGTAGTTGAAAATGTTACATTAGCTCTTATGCAAGCTTAACTACTAATATAGGCTCTTAAATTTTTATGAAATATAGTTTTTGTATCATAGACTTAACAATCAATTTCTTAAGTCAGTCTTTGAATTCATATATACTGAGCACAATGGAATGATTAGTGTAACTTAAACATGTTGAGTATCTTAACCATTACTTGCTTCTTTATGTATAAGCAACGAGGAGAAATTAAAGGGTTTTCTCATATTGAGCCCGTTATCTTTTAAAACTTACTTTTACACTCTAATGATATGATTTTTTCCACATCGATCAGAGAGACGAAATTTGGCTACTTAATATACCATTGCATACACGAGCCTTAAGTGTTTTGATTACTATTATGTTATCGACCATAATATTAGAGTTCTGTAATTAAACATGTTGTAACTCTCAGGAGAGTGGTACATAGCTAAGCTCCTAGCTTTTTGTTATCCCACATCGACCAAAGAGACAAAAATTGGCTAGTTAATATACAGTTGCGTACGTATTACATTTGTGTTGTGATCTGCTATTATGTTGTTCACAACAACAGACTAGTTATACGTAACCATTAACCATTACGTAATACTTGTGTTGTTGTAAACATCTTATATAACATCATAACTTACTAGACAAACTAATAAGATCTTAACTAGCTGTGACATTAATTGGTCATCAACATTGTGTAGTTTTAATTTGTGCAAATTCATGGAGTAAAACACATGTTATACGTAACCATTAACCATTACGTAATACTTGTGTTGTTGTAAACATCTTATATAACATCATAACTTACTAGACAAACTAATAAGATCTTAACTAGCTGTGACATTAATTGGTCATCAACATTGTGTAGTTTTAATTTGTGCAAATTCATGGAGTAAAACACATGTTAAACCTTTTATGCAACTCCGAGAATAACTCACTGAACATTGTTCGAGTATCATTGCTATCACTCATGTGTCATAAGTGAAAGAAGAACCATTTTACCCAATATCAACGTATCGTACTACTCCCTCCGTCCCATATTAAGTGTCTACAATGGAATCTTTGGATGTCCCAAATTAAGTGTCCTCTTATACCTTTCAACCAATAATATGGGACTTTAGTGGGTAAAAATAATATTTGATTGGTGGAGAGTTTAATTAATGGAATCTTCTAAAACTTTGTACATTAGAAAAATGGACACTTAATATGGGACGGAGGGAGTATAATTTATTCGCTTGACATGGTATTGCATAAAAATCAGATTTGTTTTGCAGATGAACAATGACAGATACTTCACCCATTTCCTTTTTTTTTTTTTTTTTTTTTTTTTTTTTTTTTTTTTTTTTTTTTTTTTCATTTCCATTTTGTCATGTGCAATTATGCATCCTTAGAAAAAAAAGGAAGCAAATAGTCAAATACTCCCTAAGTTGTGCTCTGGCACAAATCCGAACCCTTGATTAAATACACATGCTGCTTTGATGAGCCCATGTACTTAAGAAGTGTGTGGATTAGCAAACTTAAACGGCTCACTTAGTTATTCATATTTAAATAAATTACGATTGTGCTCTTTTACTGGATGTACGAGCTTATCAACTTGGTATTGTCAACTTAAACAAGTTGTAAGTTCAAGTTAATAAGCTAATAAGCAATGTTTTAGAGTTTATGAATCTTTTTAAAATCAAATAAATACATAACCGAGTTAAATAAACATGTCCAAACAACCCCTTAATGAATAGAATTTTATTCACTTTTCGTTATATTATACTACTGTTTATTAATTCCAAACAAGTTTGAATAAGATGATGAGTGTATAGCATAGAGTTAAGGATTTGGCATGTCTATTTTTTAAGTCGGTTTTTGAATCCATATATACTTAACACAACGGAATGATTAGTGTAAGTTAAACTTGCTGAGTATCTTCAGTCTTAACCGTTGTTTGCTTCTCACATTGAGTCAGATTATATTTGAGAACTCATTTTACACTCTAATGATATTTTGACTTGACTATGGAATGTATCTATTTTGTTACCAGTTATCCCACATCGGTCGGAGAGACGGAATTTGGCTGATTAATATACCATTGCATACAAGAACCATATGTGTTGCGATTGCTATTATGTTGTTACCCTTTAACCGGAGACTTACGTACATAAACACGTTACCTAATTCTCAGGTTGTAGGTTACAACTTATATAGGCTCTTAGTTTTTTGTTGAATACAATTTTGGCTCTTAACTTTTTATAAATATAAATTTGGTACCATAATACACAACTTTTCGTGAATATAAAATTAAGTGGTTTAACAGAATAAGAGGTGTGTGGAGTAGTTTATTAGGTTATTCAAAATTTAAAAAATTTTAAAGTCTTTTTTCTTTTTCTAATTTAATGAGCTTATCAACTTTATATGACCAAATTAAACAAGTTGTAAGCTCAAGTTAATAGGCTGATAACCAACGAAACGAGTTTATGAAAATTTTTTCAACTTCAAAATATACATATAAGCCAATTAAATAAACTAATTCAAAAAACATATTAGGTTGTGTGTAGTCGTAGTGGTCTCATCATCTTCATGTCACTGCTACTACATAAGCATTCTCCCCCTCCACTTTTATGTTGTAGTTTCTCCCCTATCTTTTGGTCGCAACCACATGATCGTGCGAAATGTGGCACCCACTGCACGTGCGTGCTGGTTGCTTGGGTGTAGCATTGACCCCCAATGGTCCAAGGCCCTTCATGCGTGAACGGGTGTCTCAATACAACATGTCGTGAAAATCATTTTGAAAAGCAATACAGCTTTAAGAATGTCCGAACAAGATGATAGTGTAGACTTGTAGCATAGACTTGAAAATCAATTTGCTCCATTATCTCACTCCTCATGAAGTTAAGACTTGGCATGTCACAATCTTATTTTTTAACTCGGTCTTTTAGATCCATATGTACTTAAAACAATGAAATGAGTGATGTAGATTAATCGGCCGTTACTTGATTCTTTATGTATAGGCAATGTTTGAAAGTCGTTTTTTAATCGGCCGAGTTTAGAGTGATCAAATGGTTGGAACACTCAGAGATAAAGCCTTTGAAACAATGAGGTTTTAATCTGTGCTAATTCATGGAGTAAAACACATGGCTAAACCTTATGCAACTCCAAGAATAACTCGTTGAACATGGATCAAGTATCATTGCTATCACTCATGAGTCATAAGTGAAAAGAAGAACCATTTTATCCCGTATCAACGTATTGTACTATAGCGTATTTGCATGACATGGTATTGTATAAAAATAAGACTGGTTTTGCAGTTTGTAGATGAACAATGACATATACTTCAGCCCCTAATTCTATTGTGTTCAAAATCATTTTATAAACAACATATTATCTAATACTTTCAATACCATTAATTACACCTAAAAAAATTTCTAACCAAAAAGGTTATCTTACCTTACAATCTTATAATGCATTTAGCACTTTTGGGACATTCATTACACTAAATCTTAAAAATTCTGCAATACAACTATAAAAGCTTAATATTCAACTAAATTAAACACAATTTTCTAACATTAAATACTTCGAAAACTTAATTTTTAGCAATACAAGTATTCATACAATGTTTACAATTCATTGATGCATAATTAATATGTATTCTTAAAACACTCATTTAATGATAAATATAAGTATTAAAATACATAATACAAGTTATGCAAGCTGCTAATTAATTATACTTTAGAAACCCCCTGTCAATGAAAAATATAATTAAAAGAACGCATTATACTAACCAAGCAAGCTACCCAACGAGTTATGAACAGTAATGTTATAACACATAGATTCACGAATTTAGTTTTCAAAAGAGTTAGCTTTGCAATCCAAAAAGGGGTAGTGGCACATCTTGTTGCCCGTGCCTTTAACCACTGATGTAAATTCTATTTTGATAAAATAAAATCAACTTACTTAAACAAATAAAATAATACAACTAAGCAAAGTTTCATCAAACTTTTGGCCATTGCTTATAGTCTCTAAACGAACAAACTAATCACTAAGTTATTGCCAAAAAAAATACAAATGAAATAAATTATTAGCTGAAAAAAAATTAAATTACATGGTACTCGCAGCCGCGTTAAGCGAACCCTGCTAGTAAATTTTTATTCATTTTCATTTTACAAGTTCAATTTTAATTCATTACACTCAATATTAATTCGTTTTCGTCCTTTCTAAACCCGCCTTGATGCTATCCAGTGGACCTTGAGTGTTGCAAAAAGTGAACAGTAGGGACCTTGGGTGACTTTAATTTTTTTGAAGTACTCAGTATGTTGTTTTGGTATAAGCTCAGGGACGAACAATATATTTTACTCTATTAATTACATAACATAACCATATAAAGTGTGGGAGGATTTATCATGTATGTTTAACATTTGAGGTAGGAGAATGAGTTTCATGCATGAAGCATCTCATAAGAGCTAATATATATAAAAAAAAATAATAAATAAAAAAAAATGATGAATTTATAAGAACAAAATGTGATTATAGATAGAGAGTGTATGTATAATGTGAAAATAACGAATCTTTTTGGTGTATCATGTATCTAGTGTGACAAAAGAAAGTATGCTCAAATAGTTTTTACTTTTTAGTATATAAATAGCGGTTAGAGTGGCTATACGGAGATGTGTTTTTTCAAAAATCTACGTACATAAGTTTTTATTTGTAATTTCTATTTACGAAATGAGGAATATTGTTTATTCCTGAAAATGTCCCGTGTGCAAAGCCTATTTGTACTATAGTATGTGCGAATTCAATGGAAGTATTTATAGCCTCGTAACATTCTTACATTTATTATATATTTTTTTTATTAATAAGTGAAATTTTGTTTGTCGTTGACACAAATATAGTTACATAAGTTAGGTAGTTTTGCTCTTTTTAAATAGTTGATTTATCTCATTATATTACTTATATAGATTCTTTTTTGTCCTTTTGACAAATGTAAGAAAACGAGGTTTTAAACTCGCGCGTTGTAGCGGGGTGTTTTTATACAACAAATTCTCATACAATGTAAGTGCTTGATTATTTAGATAACTGGATTGTTAATATGGTACGCTGCTGAAAAGCACATATACAAAAGGTTAGAACATGGTTGTTTTTTGGTCTCCCATATAACAAACTGGGCTGCCAAGAATGGGCCAGCAACAACAGTTCTTCAAAGTTGGCCTGCGAAGTACTGTTCATAGTACTATTCATCAAAGCCATATGGGAAATGTAATATCTTTTATATAATAAAATAATTTTATCATTTCAGAGTGCTTTTGCAAAACCCTTCTCACTGGAAAAAAAATTAGACCAATAGGAGAGCTCAATTTTGCCACGTAGGCGAAATCGAGCAATATGATTGGTCAATAGAAAGTCAAAATTAAATTGATTTTGGTCAAACTTAATAAATTTGATGGAGAAATTTGGTTAAGAAAAAAAATGCATAAAAATATAAGTGTCAAATTTATTAAAACAAAAACTTTAAAAAAAAAGAAGTAATTAATAAAACTTTAGTGGTTGAATTTTACATAAAGTATATGGAACTAAATGTAAAATTACAAGTTTTCATGTTTTTTAATAACTTTAGAAAAAACACAAATAACCTCTTACACTTTATACCCCTTATACCTTATAATATGAAGTTTGTTTAAAATAACATGAGTATTAGTATTAGTTTCAAACTTTCATCTATTTAAATTACAAAATTTTGTAAATATGTGAATTAGTTTTAATATTGTTAGTTGTAGACTTTCATCCATTAGAATATTTTTTAAATAAGGACTCATGTTATTCTATTTAAAAGTTTAATTTATGCGTACACGGGTTTGAATATTAAATACGGCTAAATTATTAGTAACGGGTATATAATATCAAATGATAAGCACGAGTTACTGTGATATGTAAAAATAAATATGTGCAATTCTACTTATAACGACTCATGAAATTGTTATTTAAAATATGTATATAAATATCCATAAAAACATTTTAAAAACTTTACGAAACATATTTTAACTTCATTAACGCTCATTATGTACTACTAAACTCGCACATTTTGTACAACATGATATCAATAGTTAAAGTTAAACAATAAAATCAACATCAACCTCAGCATGTCTGCCAGTTAAAAATATTATACAAAGCTAATTATTAAAATTAAAAAAAAAAGTTAGATAGTCATTGTTTAATTTATAAAGTGTTTTCCTTAAGTTATATAAAAAAAATGCACGCATCACAATTATTTGATAACAATCACCTTCTAAATTAAAAAAAAAAAAAGAAAAAAAAGAAAAAAAAAACTAACTATGAAGGTAATAACCTAACTTTATTCATTGACGTGATGTTTCAAAAATAAATAAATAAATAAATAAATAAATAAAACAAAAAACGTAATAGTTGGCCGTTATAAAGGAATTAAAGTATGTTCACGAGAATTATTAAGTAAGCATATATAGTTTTTAATCAGATTATTACATTACTATATTGCGATAATGTTATTGAGTTGGTAATCACAGATGTGAGATACCATTCTTCTATACTTATGATTTATGTGTTAACCTCTTTTTGCTTCTCGATAGAATCTGAAAGAGACCTCAACAGAACTTTGGCTTATGCCTTATCTAGCTGATAGTTTTTAGTAACCTTTTTTATGGTTTAACTTTTTTGTTATACACACCAACTTTTAGTAACTTTTTTTTTTTTTTTTTTTTTTATTGAAAACTTCTACACTTAATATTTGTGTTTTACTATAAACACACTAAGCTATGATAGAATTAGTTGTGAATTCAGAGGTTATTTACTAAGCTTCTCAAAAAAGCTTTAGCTTTATCATAAACTTATTGTGTTATGTAATTAAATAAGCTAATAAGCACCTTTAATAAGTATAACCAAACACCTTTTTAGTTCTAATCTGAAGTTTTCTTATTTGATGTTATAACTAACTTTTTGTTATCCTCACTATAATGCAACATGTAAGTGGTTTTTGCAGTTTTATGAACTTATCACACACACTAAAGTGCAATGCAATTTGTTGTATGCGTTTTTAGAAGAGGATTAAGTATCAACACATGATTGTTATGGAAAGATTTTCTACGCCTGCTCAAGGTATGAATGTATAATTAAGTTGAGTTGCTGATTTATAAAATACATGAATGTATTTTAATGTACCAAAATGTATTTTAGTGCCTATATGAGGAATTTTATGGTATGAATTCTTAGCTGATGTTTTTGAATGAGTTAATGAAACTTAGCAGGTGTTTGCTGTCAGCAATAACACTATGGGTATCAACCAACGGTCTTAAATATGGGTGTCTTTTACCTTGATGATCTAGACCAATTGTAAAGAAAGTTGCACTAAAGTAAAAGGTCGGTAAGGATTCAAACAATCCTAAAAGACTTGCGAATGTACTATTGTTATTTTTTTCATGCATTTATAATTTACTTATACAAGTAATTATAATTTCCTTATATAGTTCGGTCTTAGAGAAAGTTATTTTTATACATTAGACATAAACGTAAGATTAAATTTGTTCACCCATCACATCTTTTTTTGTTTCTCTTTATTTAATAAAGAGGCTATAGTGTAAACATCTATGTTAATTTGGTAATTTTATAATCAAACATGAGAAGTAAACATCACAAACTTATGAAAATTCAATTTTCCAAACAAAAAGGTAAATTAGTAAACATGGTATGATGGTTATTTATAATCAAAGGAATGGATCAATATTCAAAACTATCTAAATATGCTACATATTTTAACGAAAATATAAGTAAAAGAAATACCACAATTACAAAACATATTGTAAATTGATAGCATGGGTTTGCAAAACTAAAAGCATATATCACTTACATGTCATGTAAGTCAAGTATCATCATGTGATTTTGCTTGAATAATAAAATATAATTTTTAATCCAAAAGCATTCTCCTAAAATAATATGTAGATTATAACATATATATTATTTTTAGTCCATCAAGTAAAACTAAAAGAAACATGTTAAGTGATTTATTTCTCAGTCGATAATAATACATAATCAAAACGAAATTTTAAAAACCGTGTGCGTGCACAGGTATTATAACTGGTAGCTTTAATTACGCGACTATAAATACTTTTATTGAATCTCCCACTATATAAAACAAGCTTTCCCTAAGGAAGGCTTTGCCCAAAACTCCAGGATAATGACACATGGATATTCAAAGTGATCCAATGGACCAAATGTAATTTCAGCCATTTAATTAATGCAAACAATAAAACACACCAATTACCCTACCCCATGGATCAAACACAACTTACGTATGAAAAAAAACCCCCAAACATTTACCTGAAAAAAAAACCTCTCCAACAATTAATCCCTAACAAAAAAAAACCCTCAAATATGATTCCTAACATCAACGATATTCAGGAACAATTATACCACAAAACCAAAAATTCATTGCCAACAATTAACCCAAAATCAAAAAATCCCTCAATCCACAACAAACCCTATAATTTTTATTCCAAAATTCAACCACCAATGTTCATTCCACAACAAACCGTATAATTTTTGGGGCAATATGTATACGGATACAAACTCTATATCATCACTTGTTGTTGATTGATGAGGATTCATGCGACTAACCATAATTTTTGGGGCAATATGAAATTATTGGAAATCGTATATCGACAATTCAAGTGTACGTATTCTTTGTTCAATAACTATGGGCGAATATCAAACAGGTAAATGAATCATTTTTTAATTGTTAATTTTCTTTATAATATATGATTAAGTGTGCAATTTTCTGGGTTCATTAGCCATTTGTATTTTTTTTCATATAATTACCTTCATCAATATGAATGTCAAAAGTTTGTGGTATTTTTGGAGGTGGATATTATTATAATTTCGATAATTATGGATAATTTGAAATTTTAGTTATTATAAGAAAATATTTAAAACGAATTATAAACAATTTGTTAATGTTAGAAAGTTATAAATTAATTAGGGCGTTTTGTATAAACCCAGATAACAGAATCCCTTATTTAATGGTTTATCAATTCAAACACATTTGTTTGGTACATCTTTAGTAGGGTTGTTTGGAGTGATAAATAATACTTATGCGAATTTCAGTTTGTTTTGCAACTATATGTGCCATTGAATAGACTATTTTCTTATAAATAATAAAACATGAGCTATGCATATTTTTGTAACATAGTTTTTAAGATATCGCTAAATTTAATATAATATTCACAATAAAAATAAGTTTCGAAATAAAAGTGCATTTGAACCAAAAGTAGTGCTTTACCAGAACGGGAAGTTTCGAAATCATAGTTTGAATCAAAAGTAGTGCTTTATCAGAACTGGAAGTTTTGAACTCAGGTTTATTATACCAGCTCAATCAATCCCAAAGTTATAACATATACTAGCTTCTTATACCAGCTCAGGTTTATTTGTAGGTTGCACTTTTGATAATCAATCCCAAACACTCCCTTAGGTGTTTTTAGATAATGCATAAGCCTTATCTAACTATGTCTGTTTGCTTTTAGTATGTTAAGAGGGATTAAACAAAGCAACACGGCTAAAATGATATTTTACTAGGAAGGTTAATATTATATATGTTAACACTCTGTTGCACATAGTTTACAGTTTTACTGTCATAAATTGCCCCATCCCATTATATTTTGCAAGTAGTAGGAATTTTGTGCTCATGTCGTGAGTTTTCTGTTTCTATGAGAACCAAAGAAGTTTGTAAAAGCGATAATTGTATGTGTTTTCTGTTTCGTATTTTGCATATAGCGGGGCAAGTTTGTTTAAATGGTCTAATTGCAAGGAGAGCTCTCTCATGTAATGTAAAATCAATGCATGGTAAACCGTCTGCTCCAAAGTGTTTGGCTGTTCTGGGAGATGATTCGAAACCGAGGCAAACAAACTATAAGAGACCCTTTATCAGAAAGAGAAACGGCTTCCTCTTCATAACCACTATAAATAACAAATCTTTTATTTTTTGAAACCGAGTTTGTGAAATTTTCGTAGAAAATGTAATAGCATCGGACAATTGCTGATATGATGGTATTATGTTGCTGATTTTCAGGCCAGCTCGGATCTTAATGGAAAAAAAAAAAACAACAATCTTCACTTTCTGGATTGTAAGTACTCTCTTTTATATATTCCGTTTTTGAATTTGAGTTTTGAAAGTCATTTTGCTATATGAAATAATGAAATAAAACTAAAGTCTATAACTTTTAATAAAACATGATGGGTAGAGAGTGTTTTTTACACGTATATGTTATGCTATACCCAACCTCAAGGCAACTATTTTATGCAAGTTTGTAAATGAGAGTTTCAGGACAAAACAACATAATAAGTTATAATGCACCGAGGCTGCACCCACATAAGTGACAAGGATGCATAATATAGAGTTGTTACTGGTACACCAGCATCATTATATTATAGAGTAGTTGAGTAGCTGAAAACTGGTTATAGTCAAAGATAGTTGTTTTATTGGGCTAGGTCATAGAATATGGGATATTTTTACATATTCAATTGTAAGTTCGGACTACAAAATACTGATGGATCTGTAGTTCTAACTACTTTTATGTGTCACAAAGATATGCTTTCAGTTGGTTCATAATCGTATAATATCCCTCTATGAAATTAGACTTCTACTCTACATTGCAGGAGGTTGAAAGATAACAAGGAAGCTGAACCTGAAGCTGATCCGGAAAGGGACCAAAGGACTTTTTTTTGCTTACAAGGTAATATGGATTGGATCTAATTGCGATGTTATCAGACCATCCCTTTTTTGTAGAGTAATATTAAGCATATATTACTTGCAGATGCCACTCAAAGCAACTGAATTTGATGTTTATGAGTTCTTCTCAAAAGCATGAGAGGTAATTGTCTTTATCCAGGCTACTCCCATTAACACTCATATTCTTTTCTTTCATGTTGTAATTTAATTTTGGAGAATTTGGAAACATAGAAACTCTAAAGTTTTTGAATGAATAAATGTTAATTAGATGGAGGGGCGAGGAAGATGGCGTCCAGTTATCTTGCATTAATATAATTAGCATAGTTTTAGATGATTAGATCACAGGTTCATGTTGAGATATATTTTTGGTCTTGCTGTATCATCACACATGCTTAATATGTAGTATTGTTACTTACTAAAATGAAACCTACTGAGATTTTGTGTCTATTCTTAACGCACAACTATATAGTAAGTGGAAACAATTATGAAGCCACTTTGTTAATGTACTTGGTTTTATTTTTAATTTGTTTTTATATGATCTTCAATCATCATTGTGATATATATATATATATATATATATATATATATATATATATATATATATATATATATATATATATATATATACTAGCTTTCGAAGCCCGCCCAATGGGCGGGCATGCTTTTGTGAATTTTCCTTTAGCATATTAATGTCGAACAATGTGACATATGTATACAAAGGTTGTATTTGTGTTTATATAATGTGTTAGGAAGTCATTGTTAATCGTTAATTATATGTGTTTGGTTAGATATATAAATATTTGTTATGATTAGTAGAAAAACATAAGCAATATTTATATAATTAGACAACTTGCATTATTAATGAAAAGATGTTGTGGAGTATTAATGCACTTGCACATTTTTCAACCCATTTAACTTTAGTTGTAACAGCCTGTGGTGCGTTTCAGTTGACTAACTCATAATACCATATGTGTATGTGGTGTGTCTAACTGTGTAAGAGTAACATAAATTAACTCCAATCGTATTAGAATGTTGAGGTCTTTCGAAATACTATTAAAGGATTTGTTTATGTTTGATGGTATAATTCTGCTCATGAGTCACCTAAAAGGTAATTCAAAATTCAAATATCAACAAATAAGGACCCGCCTCCGCAAAACCTATGGGCACACTGGAAACTTTGTGGAATAAGAGATCGGTGGTCGAGTCTCGGGTCGTTTCACTCCAGGTGGTGCTCCTTTGGGCAGGAGATTTGCCGAACTATTCCTTGTGAGGTGGACAATGGCTGGTGCCAAAAAGCACCCAGGATGAGGGTGTTCCCGCCAATCTACACTTTTAATTTCATCCTAATTTAAGAGAACAGTGAATACTTCAAAAAAGGATTACTTGACAAATTATTTAAAATCAATAAAAATACTACTTATATGAAACATAAGAGCAATGCTTAGTTTTTAACACAAATGGCCAAATCTACAAAATCAGTGTGTAACGTTAGTGAAATATTCTTTTAACTTTAAGGTAGGCCAGATATGAAAATTCCCATTTAATGAACACATTTAGGATTGTACACACCAGAAAACAAATAGCAACTGTCCAAAGCAATTGCAACTTGATGTCAAACTTTATTGTATACATAGACGACCTACGTATATAGTACATCATTTATAATTTAGTGGCCAAAATGAAAAAGAGTACAGTAGTTACATAGACTCCATTTTATCATGGAGAACTTGATTATATCCTTCTTAAATCCTTCAATCATCAATGGCATGACTATTGCCCCTCTTATGGTCTTCCATCCTAATGAATTTTAAACACGAATAACTCCTTATTATGTTATTAGAGTCACGCCACATAAGAATATCTACGTAACAATGAAGTGATACCCTTCCAGGATAATGCCATTTTTATCACAGCTGGCCAAAATGGGGCCACGTTGCCTGACAAGTCTGCGGATTTTATGTCCTGCAAAAATGTAGCCATTCTAATTTTTAAGGACTTGAGTTGGTTATAAGATGAGACTTTTTAAAATTTTGGTTATTAGAGATATTTTAATGGTTTAGTAGAAGCAATGAAATAACCAATTTATGCAATAAATAATTAAGGTAAATGCGACTATTGTTGTCCATACAGCTCACTTTAAACGTAATCAAATGGACAATGCAAAATACGAATCTTCGAAGACATATGATACATCTTGCTGAAGTATAAGTAGATGAGGTTAAACACACCCACTGAACCTGCCCAATTAACACACACCCTGAACCCCCACCCTGAACCAACCCGGTGAACAAACTCATTGAATCAACAGCTAACCAACCAACTGAAGCAACCGCAAAAGCAACCCATTGAACCAACCCAAGTTTTACTAAAAACATAGAAACATAACTTTTAAGAAACATTTATAATCACTTCATTCAAGTTGTTTTAAAATACAGATTCTGTAATTATTCATCATCCCGTCACCTATATTTTCTTGCAATGTACGAAGTCATCAACGCTTCTAATATTTTATTAATCAAAAATGGCATGAAAGAGTTAAGTATATCAATATTATAAACCTGAAAAAAGGGAATACAGGCAACAAAACGTCTTTATCAGAACACAAACTTACTTACCTTATGAACCCATTACGACAGAAATACAGGGAAGTAAGTATGTAATGTTGCATAATTCTGGACTCCTAAGTAATTTCACAAACATGCTAAACACGTATTTGTTTTGAAATTTGACTAAAAACCCCACACAATTTCCTGTATATATTGAAGCAATATGTTTATTTGGATATCTTGTATTTAATCAACTTGACTATATTAAGTCCTACAATGCCTTAAGGATAACATAACGGTTAAAATATGGAACATATGGTACCAACAGCCGTTTGAAATTTTGGTCAAGCACACCCTATACTAATTTTTATAGTGGCCTGATCCTAGCGTAACCTAAGTCGACAACAAACGCATACCTTCGCTTTAGAGGAGGCACAGGGTCTTCGAAATGTTGCACTTTCTGGGCTTTAATCCTATCTTTAGAGAGCTGTTCGTCTTTCAGTTTATCTTTAGGCAACCTGGACGATCTAGAGCATTCGAAGTATACAGTCAAATTAAAAAAAAAAAATAGAAGATGCAGTTTAGTAACTATTTTTTATTATGTGAAGTCATGACGTGAACAAACCCCTTTGTGCCTTCAGAACAGCTCTGGCAAACTTAGTTCATTTTTTGGTGCCATCCACTTTCGAGTATCATGGTCCAATGACTGCAACAAAAAATGATTAAGAATTTACATATAGTGCATCAGTTTGCCTCAAATACTTTGATATCATATCGTAAATAAACAAAAATTTATAAAACCCAATCAACTTAGTAATCACATTTAATAACCCAACATTTGAAAATGGGGTAAGCCTTACCTTTTCAATAAGCTTTCTAAGTTCACATTGTTTTTGCAGTGACTGTGCTTTTCCCATTTTTTTTTAACTTGAGTTCACTCTCCATCGCCTTAATTCTTTATCCCCAAAATTTGCTTGACGCGTATCAGCATGTAGGAATCTGTCTTGGTTAAAGTCCAAGTGTTGTTGCCGGCCAACAACTCCTCCTTCAAGATGCACAAAATGAAAACGTAAAATTTTATATTCCATGCTCTGCGTTATCTGTCACAACCCGTAATTTTAGGTCATTTTCCAAACCTCGACAATTTACTATTCACAGATTACTATTCATCGTTTTACTATTCATCGTTTTTTAGGTCAATTTGACATTCCGAGAAACATTCAGAAATTTTACTATTCACTTGACACTATTCATTTCCGAGAGGAAACCACTATTCACGTGCATTACTCATATCATCGTAAATTTAGTTTACGAGTGTTCAAATTCACGTAACCGTAATTGGTTTAGGAGCGAATTCATACATTATTATCAGGAACATTTCATACGGACTAGGAGTAGTCCGCATATCATCATTAGGGCACTTGCATACTATTCCACTCGTAGGATAATTAAATTTATACTTTTGGTATAATTAACGATTTACGTATGTTTATTTTAAATAAACACTAATACGCGAACTATAAATGTGGCTAACATGTCCGACACTCCCGACTATTATCCCAATATATTTTTATATTCATTTTTATAATATAAAAATTATAATATTAATTTACCCGGTATTTTGGATGTTTATTTTAATTATTAACTTAAGTTTACTAAAACTTCGACGGTTTTCGTAGAAAATTTAACTATAATTATCTAAACACCCAATAATTTTACCCAACCTATTTTTATAATTTTTATAACTTTATTATGACCCGGTTAACTTCGTTAAAATTTATTTTTAGTTAACCCGGTACCCGGTACATTTTAAAACTACACATAACACACAATAATGCAAAAATCACCAAAAGTCTTCACAACCATTCCCCCCCCCCCCCCTCTCCTTTGCCGCCCCCCCCCCCCCCCCCCCCCATGCTATTTTTTCTTACAAGTTACTAATGCACTCTTTCTCATTAAATGCCTCACACTAACTCTTATATATTAATAATAATAACAATAATACATATACTATACTTTATCTTTTTTCACTTCATTTCAACTAAGCTCAAAAGATTTTTTTCTCTCTTTTTCTCTACTCACTCACGGCACAAGGAAGGAAAGGAAGCAAGAACCAAAATTTTCTTAAAGATCTTAGTGTATTTTGTAGTCCTTGTTAGAGTTTTGAGATACAAACTCAAGGATTATTAGGTTTTCATCTCCAAAACTTCATTAATCTTACAAGTAAGTTTACAAAACTCATTTCATAATTTTTACAAAGTATTACTATGTTTATATATGTTTCTTGCAAGATCTCATACATGCATTAACTTATACCACTTTATTTTTGTAAACTTTTGATCATACAAGCCCTAGAAGTGATTTTTGGTTAGATCCTTGTTAGATCTACTTGGTTTTGATGATTAGGAACCCATGACACCCTAAGAAGGTGTATGGTAGGATTAGATTAGTTTTATGGTGTTTGAAAGTGGTTTGGATGAAAGTGGAACTAGATTAGAACCCTAGAAATGGTTTTTGAAACTTTTGATATACCTACTGTCCCTATTTTAATTTCGTGGGAAAATCAGTAGATGGTGGCCAAGTTTTGACCAAAGATTTAGAAAATACTTTCAAAAACGAAACTTTAGGCGAAAGAATGGATTAAAACGAGTTTATAACGAAGGAGATATGATTTTTGCAAATTTAACGACGAAAACTATTTTTGTAGAAACTGCTTCCTGTTTGGCAGATTTCAATGGGTAAAAAGAGGTATTAAACATAACCTAGAGGAGCCGAGTTATCAAAAATATACTAGTATACACAAAAACGAATCCGTGGACATAAAGAACAAGGAAAACGAGCCTAAAACGACCGAGTTATACCCGTTTTAACATCGTCAAAACTATATATATATATATATATATATATATATATATATATATATATATATATATATATATACATATAGCCACAAATAAAAATAATAACGTACGTACTAAATGGTATATTTTCTAGCAACGTTACTAATGACTATTTTCTTAACAAATGAATACGTACAACCCGAGGGAATATTTATACGACTTAACGATGTTATTCTAAGGTTTTGATACATGGATTATAACGCTAACTTTTTCGTACGAGTTAATATGACAAGTATATACTTCTATATATGGACTTATTTTTCCTAAGTATGGAAACTATTTTACTATGACGATAACTAGTATTTCCAAATTACGAGTGGTTTTGGTATCATGTGCATGTGCATTTATTACATCACGACATGATCTAAATTAGATCACTATCATTTATTTTAGGTTGCGGATAGTGTTCGCTCCCTGTTGTCCTTATCATTACGCATATTTGTATCTTCACTCCAGGTGAGTCATAGCCCCACTTTTACTCTTTATACTTGTTTTAACTCTTTGGGGGAGATACATGCTCAACTACTTGTTTTTACTTGTACAAATATTTAAAACATTTATACTTGATTGTTTTATACTCGATTGTTTTATACTTGATTTCATACATACGTGATTGTGCTATACTTAACTGTGTTATACTAAACTGTGATGGTGTATTCTTGAGACTTCCAATGGCCCCAGATTAAGTTGTTGGGCACAACCATTGAGACTTCCAATGGCCCCAGATTGAGTTGCTGGGCACAACCATTGACACTACCAATGGCCCCAGATTAAGTTGCTGGGCACAACCATTGGAACATACATACAAACGTGAGGTCTTCGGAGATGAAGTGTAGACTCACGACTAATTGCTTAACTATTTTGATAAACTTATACATATTTTACTCATACTATATATTGTAGCAGTGGGTTGTGAACACACAGGTTACAAGTCTCTTATGGCGGGACTTGTAACTGAGTGGATTTACGATGCCTTTGCTGTGTGACCATTCTTCTTTAAACTTTATTTATTAAACAACTCTATGAACTCACCAACCTTTGTGTTGACACCTTTAAGCATGTTTATCTCAGGTTAGAAGGGCGATAGCAGGTATGTGGAGCGGAGAGTCTTAGGGCATGCATTTTGAAGACTTTCGCTTTTATCTTTTACCATTCGATACTTTTAAAAACTTATGTACTATTCTAATTTGGGATCTTTTGGTTTGTAAACTATGACTTTTATCTATTCGAATGGTGACTTTTTAAAAACGTCTCATTTAGAGTTCGTATTCTATAGCTTGTACTTTGTGCCCTGAAGTAGCATCCCTATGACACAGTCTTCCGCTGCGGTATTTTGGGGGTGTTACAGATTGGTACCAGAGCCTTGGTTATAGAGAACTAGGTTGTTTTTAGAGTCTAGACTATAACTACATACATTTAGACTCTCCTCCCTATCGCCTTGCATTTTTCATACACGTACGCTTGCTGATAATTTTCTTAGACCTACGCTATTAGATATTTTGTGGTACCGATGGGGAAGTCCCAAAATCTAGGCAAGTTATCAGAAATATGGAGCTCGGTAATAACTGATCATTTAACTTAATCTTGTGACAGTTCTTGTTTGATGAGACATGAGACTAAGTTAAATGAAGGTTATTACTTAGCTGTAGAGATTTGATGATTTGCCCAAGGATGGGAGTTCTCTTGAGGTTACTCTTTAGAAGCCATTAGAAACTAGACTACCCAGTGACTTTAGCACTTAAGGGAGAATCCTTTATTCCTTCGTACTGAGCGTGACATTCCCTAGATACCCATTTAAGCAACGTCTACCACTGAGATATGTGTGCCTGGTGATATGTACACATGTGAAAGGAAACATTTATAATTGTGGTGGCCAACATAATTATAAGTGCTTCACGACACACGTGGACATATGACTATGCATATGTAGATCGGTGTTGGCACGACTTAGGAGACAATTGGTGGCACGGTATTATATATGAGGATGTTAAGTATAGACTTTGGTTAATCAACGGTTTTCCCTCAACTCTGACGTTCACTAAATGTCCTTCCTCTCAGGAAATCATGGCACCAAGGAGAGTGACTCGTAGCTCTGGTCGAGGAGGCGCAACACCAAGGGGTGGAAGGACTGGTGGACGTGGAGGTAGAGGAGGTAGAGGAGCTGCTCATGACACTAGTAACCCAAGTAACGATGGTGGAAGAACTGGTAGACGTGGAGGTAGAGGAGGTGGTCACGGCGTTGAAAACAATGATAACAACAACAGTGGAAATACTTATTTTGAAGCCATCATCGCTCGACAACTTGAAAACTTTCTCCCCACTATTGTCACTCAAGTTGGTGATCATATGAATAACTTGGCAAATCACGAAAGCGGAATTAACAACACCAATGGTATAGGCCAGAATGGTAATGGCAACAACAACATTAGGATTGGATGTACGTATAAGGAATTTACATCATGTAAGCCAATGGAGTTCGATGGTATAGGAGGCGCGTTAGGGTATACTCGATGGGTTGAAAAGATGGAGTCGGTGATCGACATTAGTGACTGTGCACCACATCAAATGGTGAAGTACTCTGTATGCTTGCTATCAGGAAAGGCATTGACATGGTGGAATACGCAGGTTCAAGCTAGGGGTAGAGAGGCAGCTGTAGGTATGACATGGGATGATTTTAAGGCATTACTGAAGGAGGAATGCTGCCCGGACAATGAAATGCAGAAACTGGAGGATGAACTTTATCATCACTCTATGATTGGGGCTGGACATGCAGCCTATACAGATCGATTCCATGAATTAGCCAGACTAGTTCCACACCTGGTTACCCCTGAGTCCAAGAGGATCGAGAGGTACATATATGGTCTTGTCCCAGAAATTCGTGGGACTGTGAAAGCAACTGAGCCTTCTACAATTCAGAGTGCAATATTGAGAGCAGGGACTCTGACAGATGAGATGGTTAGAAATGGAAGCTTGAAGAACAGTGATAAAAGGAAGGGAACAAGCGAGTCGAACAAGCATATAGGCGCGATAGCTGACAACAAAAGGGCAAGGACCTTTGCGGCGACTAGTTCTGGTCAGAGAGAGTATTTAGGCCAGCATCCTAAATGTACGAAATGTAATTTTCATCACCAAAAGACTGTGCCCTGCCGTATATGTGCTAATTGCAGACAGTCTGGTCATTATGCAAACCAGTGTAGAGAACCAGTGAATGTGGGCAATATGACGAACAATCAAAAGACATGCTATGAGTGTAACAGCCCAGATCACTTTCGGAACACCTGTCCTAAGTTAAAAAGGAATCTTAACCAAGGAGGCAATCGTCCAAAATTAGCAGCAGCAATTGAAGGGCCACAAGATGAGGCCGTTGAGATTCCACCCGCGCGTGGCAGAGCTTACTTCCTAGGAAATCCTATCACCCAACATGTTCACGATAGCATAACGGGTACATTCTCTTGAACAACTATATTATTTTCGTAGCACTTAAGTCTTGGTATAGAACTTATACACAAGCCCGACTAATCTGAGACCTAGCATAATTAATCTAGTTATATTGATAGTAGATGATTTGATTGATGTAAGCAACTCTAACGAGTTTGGGAAGGAATGAGCTGAACTTCGGGACGAAGTTCCCTTAAGGGGTAGAGACTGTCACAACCCGTAATTTTAGGTCATTTTCCAAACCTCGACAATTTACTATTCACAGATTACTATTCATCGTTTTTGAGGTCAATTTGACATTCCGAGAAACATTCAGAAATTTTACTATTCACTTGACACTATTCATTTCCGAGAGGAAACCACTATTCACGTGCATTACTCATATCATCGTAAATTTAGTTTACGAGTGTTCAAATTCGCGTAACCGTAATTGGTTTAGGAGCGAATTCATACATTATTATCAGGAACATTTCATACGGACTAGGAGTACTCCGCATATCATCATTAGGGCACTTGCATACTATTCCACTCGTAGGATAATTAAATTTATACTTTTGGTATAATTAAAAATTTACGTATGTTTATTTTAAATAAACACTAATACGCGAACTATAAATGTGGCTAACATGTCCGACACTCCCGACTATTATCCCAATATATTTTTATATTCATTTTTATAATATAAAAATTATAATATTAATTTACTCGGTATTTTGGATGTTTATTTTAATTATTAACTTAAGTTTACTAAAACTTCGACGGTTTTCGTAGAAAATTTAACTATAATTATCTAAACACCCAATAATTTTACCCAACCTATTTTTATAATTTTTATAACTTTATTATGACCCGGTTAACTCCGTTAAAATTTATTTTTAGTTAACCCGGTACCCGGTACATTTTAAAACTACACATAACACACAATAATGCAAAAATCACCAAAAGTCTTCACAACCATTCCCCCCCCCCCCCCCCTCTCCTTTGCCTCCCCCCCCCCCCATGCTATTTTTTCTTACAAGTTACTAATGCACTCTTTCTCATTAAATGCCTCACACTAACTCTTATATATTAATAATAATAACAATAATACATATACTATACTTTATCTTTTTTCACTTCATTTCAACTAAGCTCAAAAGATTTTTTTCTCTCTTTTTCTCTACTCACTCACGGCACAAGGAAGGAAAGGAAGCAAGAACCAAAATTTTCTTAAAGATCTTAGTGTATTTTGTAGTCCTTGTTAGAGTTTTGAGATACAAACTCAAGGATTATTAGGTTTTCATCTCCAAAACTTCATTAATCTTACAAATAAGTTTACAAAACTCATTTCATAATTTTTACAAAGTATTACTATGTTTATATATGTTTCTTGCAAGATCTCATACATGCATTAACTTATACCACTTTATTTTTGTAAACTTTTGATCATACAAGCCCTAGAAGTGATTTTTGGTTAGATCCTTGTTAGATCTACTTGGTTTTGATGATTAGGAACCCATGACACCCTAAGAAGGTGTATGGTAGGATTAGATTAGTTTTGTGGTGTTTGAAAGTGGTTTGGATGAAAGTAGAACTAGATTAGAACCCTAGAAATGGTTTTTGAAACTTTTGATATACCTACTGTCCCTATTTTAATTTCGTGGGAAAATCAGTAGATGGTGGCCAAGTTTTGACCAAAGATTTAGAAAATACTTTCAAAAACGAAACTTTAGGCGAAAGAATGGATTAAAACGAGTTTATAACGAAGGAGATATGATTTTTGCAAATTTAACGACGAAAACTATTTTTGTAGAAACTGCTTGCTGTTTGGCAGATTTCAATGGGTAAAAAGAGGTATTAAACGTAACCTAGAGGAGCCGAGTTATCAAAAATATACTAGTATACACAAAAACGAATCCGTGAACATAAAGAACAAGGAAAACGAGCCTAAAACGACCGAGTTATACCCGTTTTAACATCGTCAAAACTATATATATATATATATATATATATATATATATATATATATATATATATATATATATATATATATATATATATAGCCACAAATAAAAATAATAACGTACGTACTAAATGGTATATTTTCTAGCAATGTTACTAATGACTATTTTCTTAACAAATGAATACGTACAACCCGAGGGAATATTTATACGACTTAACGATGTTATTCTAAGGTTTTGATACATGGATTATAACGCTAACTTTTTCGTACGAGTTAATATGACAAGTATATACTTCTATATATGGACTTATTTTTCCTAAGTATGGAAACTATTTTACTATGACGATAACTAGTATTTCCAAATTACGAGTGGTTTTGGTATCATGTGCATGTGCATTTATTACATCACGACATGATCTAAATTAGATCACTATCATTCATTTTAGGTTGCGGATAGTGTTCGCTCCCTGTTGTCCTTATCATTACGCATATTTGTATCTTCACTCCAGGTGAGTCATAGCCCCACTTTTACTCTTTATACTTGTTTTAACTCTTTGGGGGAGATACATGCTCAACTACTTGTTTTTACTTGTACAAATATTTAAAACATTTATACTTGATTGTTTTATACTCGATTGTTTTATACTTGATTTCATACATACGTGATTGTGCTATACTTAACTGTGTTATACTAAACTGTGATGGTGTATTCTTGAGACTTCCAATGGCCCCAGATTAAGTTGCTGGGCACAACCATTGAGACTTCCAATGGCCCCAGATTGAGTTGCTGGGCACAACCATTGACACTACCAATGGCCCCAGATTAAGTTGCTGGGCACAACCATTGGAACATACATACAAACGTGAGGTCTTCGGAGATGAAGTGTAGACTCACGACTAATTGCTTAACTGTTGTGATAAACTTATACATATTTTACTCATACTATATATTGTAGCAGTGGGTTGTGAACACACAGGTTACAAGTCTCTTATGGCGGGACTTGTAACTGAGTGGATTTACGATGCCTTTGCTGTGTGACCATTCTTCTTTAAACTTTATTTATTAAACAACTCTATGAACTCACCAACCTTTGTGTTGACACCTTTAAGCATGTTTATCTCAGGTTAGAAGGGCGATAGCAGGTATGTGGAGCGGAGAGTCTTAGGGCATGCATTTTGAAGACTTTCGCTTTTATCTTTTACCATTCGATACTTTTAAAAACTTATGTACTATTCTAATTTGGGATCTTTTGGTTTGTAAACTATGACTTTTATCTATTTGAATGGTGACTTTTTAAAAACGTCTCATTTAGAGTTCGTTTTCTATAGCTTGTACTTTGTGCCCTGAAGTAGCATCCCTATGACACAGTCTTCCGCTGCGGTATTTTGGGGGTGTTACATTATCCTTGTCTTTTAGTCGAATAATTGTTGTTTAAAAATGCAACCAAATATAACTATTCATTTATTAAAGGAACACAATTCGATTTGAAAAGCGAACATGGAATTACCTGAACCACGAATATGGTGCCGAGTGACGACTTAGGACATCTTAGTACCTTACGTCGATACTTCACAATACAAAAGAACCTGCAAGAAATAAAAACATGAACCATTTATCATAAAACCTCATCGCATCAAGTCAATTTCAAAACGTGCATAAAAGGTTGAAAAAGTTCTACCATAATGTGTAATTTTCTCCAAAACCATTCAAGTATTTAACTTATAAGCAGATCAAATGAAGAATAAAGCACTGTTAATCATAATAAACCAAACCTTACCTCATTTTTACAACTTCGTAGGCCAAAAAATTTAACAAATTACTTGTCTCACTATCAAAACATGTTTAAACAGAAGCAAACGTTGGCCCTGGGATTAATTTACCTTCATATGAATAAGAGTGAAAGAAGTGTCCATGAGGTATATTTTGGAAACGTCATATTAATGAGCCTATTTTTTTACCGTTTCGCTTAGCTAAGTTACCTTATTCTACGTTTCAACCACTACTACCATGCAACTATCAGCATGCTTCACCTCACCTTTTGAAGCCACTAATATTGCCTCATGGACACCCCTACCTGATGCTTGTTAATATATATGACTTGTGAACGTTAAAATCCATTTCACACAATACTTGCAGCTCCATTTATTAATAATCCTATAAGCATTTATCGCATTGGATATTTGCAGGAATTTTGTAGATATCAATAATCATTGTAATGTTACTATAAAAAACATGGCATACGCTTATTATACTGACGGAATTATCTATATACTCGTATAATACTACTTACCGTATGAATAACTTATGCAGGGAAGCTTTTAAAAAAAATGTGGCAAGCAGAATAATCTGACCTGTTTTGTTAATCTCGACATTCATGCGACTCCTCATACCTTTTTTTTCTGCTACTGTGAGTCCATCATAGTTTAGAAAAGCTTGTATACACCTGCAATCAAAAGCTACCATAAAGGTTAAACGAAATATAGATGAACCTTCAAACCTAAGAGACAACTTTAAGATATCAATCAACCAAAAGCCTAACGATGAAAAACCTTCTCTTTCAAAGCTTGGTTTTCGATCCTGGTACTAATATCATCTTCTTTATTTTTCAACTCCGAATTAGGCACATCTATCCGCTTCTGTTCTTCTTCAAGATAAAGTTGTTTCTGTTTAAATACTCTATCAATATCATTCGCAAGCTCTTCCCTTTGGTTGAGCAGTCGACGAACCTCAGCCAGCTTTTCCTCTCCCTCTTGTAACTTCCTCTCTCATTCTCTTAAGTCCTCCCTTTGGTTGGATAAATTTCGTTCATGTGCATCTCTCCTGACAATCCAAAAAAAATGTAAGAAACAGTACGCAAAAAATAATGTTGTCAGAGTACAAATATTTAACAGAAGGTGAGGCATACTTATTATTAAATGACATGCGCTCTCTCAGTAGTGAACTTTCTTTTGCCTCAAGCTCTGATGATTTTCTTATAATCTCTGATGTCTTCCTGTTGACCTTAGCAAGATTGCAGTTCTTTAAAGGTGTATATAAATATTACTCCGTACTAATGACATCATGATTCGGTTAAGTTAACAAAAACTTATATAACTAAGTTAGGATGATACCTGGTTGACACACTGTTTTTCAACTCCTAATGCTTTGCTCAACTTCTCCTTTCGCTTCTCCACTTCCGACATTGCAATAAGATGCGCAGTTTGCTCTCGCTTCAGGAGCTCCTTGGTTTCGAATAATTTTTTTGTCAAATTGTTCATTCTTAAAGACCATGAGGAGAAGGCCCATGTTATATTGGTATTCATACGGCTGTTACACAGACCAATCATCAAATTAGCCATATTAAAACCGGACTGCCAAATAAACTTAACAAACAGATCCTTTCATGTGACTAATGCTACTAATTAGAAATAATTAGCAAGTAATAGTTAATAAAAAGTAATCAACAGTTTTCTCAACTTCTACATCAGCATAATAGTTCTAATGTAGACTCTCTAATAAACTCCGTAACTGACATTAATTATCGCAAATACAAGTATTCTGATTGGAAATTTCAAATTACCTCATTTTTGTGCACCAATCCATAATAACCAATTTGGTGAAAGAACATTATACTAAAACAAAACTACCAAAACTTGCGATGTTGGTAAAATTACAATGACCGAAAAAATAAAACCGTGCTTCAATCAACAAAAAAAACCTAATAACGGTCTTCTTTTTTGTTTGTTCCAAAAAAAAGGTGATGTTTTATATAAAAAGAGAGTAACTTACTTGTATAGTTTCACACAAAACTAATTGATCGATAATCAAATATGGATTTATCAGGCAGTCTAATTATCCAAAAAACTGAGTATGGTACCACTTCGGAATCACCATCTGCACTCTCCATATTCTCATACAACCTTGTCATGCCAACAATTTCTCCTTCATGATTACACTTGACTGATTTGCATTAGACCTTAAATTACGAAAAAACAGATGCCTAAAAGGGAAAACTTTTTTATAAAATTTAAATAATTATAACATAAAGTTAAGGCTCAAGTGAACACCCTCTACGACCACTGATTCTTTACGCTCTTCCCATGCTGTGATGAGTCGATCAAGACTATCAATGACCATCTCACTTTCGCTATAGTAAAAAAACGATTAAAGCACACACGCACATGTTTACGATTATAAGCCAAATACCAGTTCATGCTACATTATGTATGATATCAAGATAATAAATAAATTTACTATCCATATTATAAGCAATAATTGTAAATTAAAAACAAAAAAGTTACCTGCAACAGGAGACGAACAACTGAGACCTGTCTGCTAACAACAGCAGCCACAAGAGCTGAGCAGTCAATGTTTGTATGCATATATAAGTATGGATTACCTTTAACATACTTAAGTTGAAAGAATGAGAGCATGGGATTGCAACTCTGCCAGGTACAACCATAAGAACACAAATACACAAACATGAACACGATTCTAAAATATGTTTTAAGTTACTTGATCAAACTTACCATGCTACTTCCATAGAACACCTTGTATTCTCAAACCTACACACACAAAAAGAAGAAGAGCGTGAGAGAATTGATGAACAAAAAGGATGAGGAAAAGATAAAATTAGGGTTTGGAGAAAAGGTATATTATGAAGGAACGTGAGATTAGGGTTTTAAGTTGTAGAGATATATGTTATCTAATTTACAGGTTTATGAATATCTATTAGGGAATGCAATAGTTACTAAAGAATGACATAATTGTTTTCAATTATCAAATCACATTACCTCACATGCTCCACTGGTTGACATACTTGTGTGTTAATGCCAATACCTAGGTTCGAATCCTGCAAGTAGCATTTTTTGAAAAACAAATCCGAATTTTTAATTTAATAAATGGCAAAACGTTAATTCATTGAAACTATGCCTAGGTGGCGAAAATTTGTGATGACCGGGAATAAATAAATGGTAAAACTTGCTTACGTGGCAACAACTGATGACATGGCTGCTAATGACAATTACTGGGCAATGAGGTGGCGTTTTCTTGATTTATCTACGTTTAACGCCTCCTGTTATATATAATGTTATATATATATATATATATATATATATATATATATATATATATATATATATATATATATATATATATATATATATATATCTTAACTACTTATAATGTAGATTTAGACAAAGGTGAAAAGTGGAAAACTGAATTTTTAGTCAATCCCCATTTTGTCCTTCTAATTAATGCTCTTGAAAGTGAAATCTTAAAAGTCAAGGGTGAGAGAAAATGAAATGTGTAATTAATGCTTTTATTAAAACACCCATAACTTAAAATTACAATAATTTATTCATATGGTACAACCAATTAAAATCATCTATATTAAATTAAAAACAATCAACTAAAACATCCCTTACTAAAAAAGTACAATAAAATTTTCACAATATACAATTTAAACAAGCTACAATATAATATAAAATATAAAATAATTAAACACACTAATTAATGTTATTTTTAAAACACCCTAAAATGAAAAGTATATGTTATTATACACATTATACAAATTAATAAAACACACAAAACTTTATACAAGCTAACAAGTTGATGTTGCATATAGTTTTGAAAACTGGACCGTACCAACGGGTTCAACTGGGAAAAACATAGAGTTTTGAAAACTGGACACGACGGGTTCAGTTATTAAAAGCATGACTCGGTTTAAATCGACCCGTTTTTCGACCGGAACGGTTCAACCGGGTTTCAAAACATTATGTTGACATGAGCTTAAGTATCAAAGTCAATAAGTCAACAAAGTCAATAAGTCAACACATTTAGTAACTGATTTTCATATCAATTTGGGCGGGAAAATCAGTTATTAAATGTGTTGAGTTATTGACTTTGATACTTAAGCTCATGTCATATGTTTAATCCCTAAATCTTCAAACTTTTATTAGAGGTGGCAAAACGGGGGGCCACAGGCACAGGCTAAAATGGCACGGGTTAAAACGGGCACGGGCTAAACGGACAAATTATAAATCGGGCCAAACGGGCACGGGCTAAAACGAGCAAATTATAATTTAACTATTAAAAACATTCGGAACAGTCCTAAAAACCCCTTTAATTCATCTTGTAAAAAAATTTCAAGCATCTAAGTCTTAACTATATTTAATTATTTTTTCTTAGAAAAAAAATAAAATAAAATAAAAATAAAAATAATCTGACTGCAAATTTGATAAAATCTGCTGGGACAAATGAATAAAAATGCAAATAATTAAAAAAATGAGAGTAATTGCTTGAAAATTGAATTGTGTGATTCGAAAGCCCATCTAATAATATATGTTTTTATCTTTTGCCTGTAAGAGCCTATCAAATAAATGCAAGGGGGCAAAAAACGCCCCAAACTTTTAAAAAAGTGTTAAAAATCGCCCAAAAATTACAAATTGGGCAAGATTTGTCACCCCTAACTTTTATTATTTTTCATTTATAACCCATAAACTTTCTTTTATCACTAAACGATCTGTCGTTATAAAATCCCGTTGCTATGCACGGGTATTCGTCTAGTATATATATATATATATATATATATATATATATATATATATATATATATATAATTATTTGTAATTGAACCACATGCCTTAGTTGATTTTAAAAATCTATTTCAATTCCATTATCATTTGGAATAAAGTTACCTCACTATATGATACGTCTTTGATAAATTCATCTTAATAATACATCGTATATACTAACATATTTGGTTGACTTCAAAAGTCAATTTATGTATATAAAAGTTTTATTTTGGGTTGAAATTGTAGGGAATGTCTTGAAGGGAGTTGGTACGTGATCACCATAAGAATGTTCGGTATTCAACATCATAAGTTAGTTCTCAAGATCGGTGCTCCGATAATTTGTTTGCGCAACATAGACTGATAATATTTTGCTCAACATAGACCAAAGAGGTGGTCTATGTAATGGTACAAGGTTACAAATCGTTAGGATAGGGATCAATGTATTTACCTTCATTCATTTTTATTTTTTTGCTACAAATCTCAATTTGTATGACAAACTTTTATGCTGGTCAACATTATGCATTTGCGCATTATATATATGATTTTTTATATAGAATATATGTAAAACATTTTTTTATTTTTGAATAATAAAACTTAATGCTAGCGCCCCATCGGGGCGGGCCTAAGGCTAGTTCACAAATATTACAATAGTTTAACGAGACCTTTTAATATACTATAGTGTCAAAAGACTTTGCACGTGGGACATTTTCAGGAATAAACAGCCTATTCCTGATTTCGTAAATAGAAATTACAAATAAAGAATTATGTATGTAGATTGTTTGAAAAATCACATCTTCGTACAGCCACGCTAACCACTATTTATATACTAGGGGGCTTTTGGTTGGGGTAAATTTAAGGTAATTAAAAGGATTTGAAATTAAAATTGCTTTAGTTGTCATGTTTGGTTCACAATAAATATATGAGCCCAAATTTTTTTATTGCATGAATGATGCTAAAAGTGAGCCATTTTAATTTCCTTCCACATGAGAAGTATTTACATTTGTTTATAATTTTAAATAACACCATTTATATATCTTGAACCAAATGCCTCATAAAAACTATTTGACCATATTTTCTTTTATCACGCTAGATACTTGATACACCAAAAATATTCCCTATTTTCACATTATACATACACTCTCTATCTATAATCACATTTTTATAAAATCATCATAAAATTTTATATTAACTCTTATAAGATGCTTCATGCAACTCATTCTCCTATCTCACATACATGTTAAACACACATGATATATTTCCACTCACATTTTTATGGTTATATTAAATAATTAACATATGGGGAAATTTCTTCATATATTAAATAATTATAATACGAGCAAATTTCTTCATACTAGACAACATGGCCCGAGCGATGCATGTTTTTTTTATTTAATATGAAACTAAACATAAGCACACTTTATATCCAAAATGCGCATTATTTATAGCAACACTTGTAAACACATTATTTTTTTGTCAAATAAGGCTCGTGTGATGTACGAATTTTGTGTTTTCAAATCGCACATTAAGTTAACGGGTCAAAACATGTAATACTAAAAAATATGATAGTTTTTTAACCCTGTTGAACATTAGTTAATCAAAGTCTATGTAAGTGGGTTCGACCAAAACTTATCGTGCAGTTGAGTCTTGGAATCTTGTGTTTAATTGATATCGAAAGAGGTGCTTGTTTTGTAGAAGAAAACCATTCAAAAGACACAAATATATAAACCTTAGATCCACAAATCCTCAACCTCATGACATTAATAAATCATAAATTAGTTGATGCTTTAGGGCGTGTTTGGTATCTGCCTTTTGGCCCTGTTGGATTAGATTGAGGTGATATTGTTATAAATAATTGTTTGGTAGCAAAATTAGGTTTGGAATTTACCTATCACACCCTCAAATATAGTATTTCATGAAAGATATCTAATATATGAGGTTTCCTGACAAAAAGCATGCAATGCTTTTGGAGGTATGTGACATAACTTTTATTTTTAGTTACTTTTATAATTTTTTAATAATTTTTATGTCATATCTAGTGGGACCTCATCATTATAATATATTTATTTTAATTATTTTATATTTAATATAAAGTTAATAAATTATATATATATTTATATATAATAATATATTTTCTTTCAGTTATTTTTTTCTCAAACCTTTCTCAAATCAAATAGTAGTTTAGTAGTAAATAATTTCATTTTTGAAATAGCATACCTACTTTTACTATAATATTATACCCCGAGAAAAAAATTACAATATCAAGCTACCAATCAAGCTTAAGTAAAACTAAAAACCGATGGCAATTTAATCACACTTAACTATGCACATAACTAACATTGCAAGCTTTAATCTTTTTTTTTTTTTTTTTTTTTTTTTTTTTTAAGTCGCCTAAAAAGAAACATGCGCCGTAATAAATAGTTTCCCACGAAGAGAACTGATTTTATCATTCTAGATTTGAGACTCAATATAGTCAATTTAAGTTGAAGTGTATCATCATATTCTTTTTAAAAGCCTTCGTACCTGGAAAAGTAAAACAATTGGAAATCATATACGTTATGGAAGTCTTCATCATCCCTGTAACAAAGAAACAACATTTGGAAATTGAAACTTAGTATTAGTATACGATTATTAACGCAACCATTTGATACATTATATAGTTGGATAATATGTTTGTAACTCATGAAAAGACGTAACCTTTAAAGAGATGTTTCGGTTTCATGTCTTTATATTAATTGTTGACATTCAATTTCCTTGTAGTATAACCATGGTTTGATGAGTTAACCTCAACCTTTGATTATCCAAAAAATATTGCATTTAATCACCTTAAGCCTTTAATCACTCAAAACTCTACTTTAGAGTATAATAAAAGAAAGATAATTATGATACCATAATAGTTATGAAACGCGTTTTCCGGACTTTACTTTTCCTTTATATAACTTCTAGCGTTACAATTATAGGTATTCAATTAACGTATAATGACATTTTTCTTGAACGGCGAATTTCTTAATTTTTTGTCAGAATCGCACATGCTTTAAAGGCAGGTCCTCATCCACCACTGGCCAGACTTACGTTGTCTTAACCGGGCCCGCGCTGGGACAGTGGGGAATCATTAGCGTCCTCTCGGAAACCGAACCGCCTCCACACAAGTTATTTACACACAAAAACATTTCTTGATCATGCCAAAAGAAAATTATAAGGAAAACTTGATAATTGGACCTTGAACATCTTGAAGCTTAAACTTAACATTAAGAAGCTCTTGCATATAACATCCTCTGTCCCACCCGTTTTGAGTTCTTTTTTACCCGCCCCATCTCGGCTCTGCAATTTGGTTGACCCTTTGTTGTGAGTGTGCCCCGAGAGGTCGGTTGGGTTGTCCCGGTGGATCTTGCACTTCTAAGGGTGTGTTTCAAGAAATGAAGAGATGTTTGTTTTGAATGTTCAAAATCATAGGCGTATAACTATGACTGTGATAAAGGGACATAAAAAGTGAAGACTTCATTTTATACGTTGCATGAAAAATGACATGGCAGTCTTTTTTTTTTTTTTTTTTTTTTTTTTTTTTTCAAACAACTAAATGATATAAATAGAGAAAAAAACTTGCCGAGGCTAGAAAATTTTACAAAATAAGGCTTGGATTTTTAATCCAATCAACCCAACTACTAACATATTTTTTGTTACGATCTGACACCATATAAAAGAAAATTCTTTAACGGAATCGATAATTCTGTCTTTTCTAATTTTTTTTGTTTCCAAAAACCGTATCATTTCTGAACCTCCAAAGCATCCAAATAGTAGTAAAAAACACCGCTTCAATAAGATTCTTCTTCCAAAAATGACATGGTAGTTTAGATTAACTTATTATATGAAAATAAGATGTCACTTGTCGTAGGAGGTTTGAGAGGTGTCTGGATTAGCTTATTTACACATTTTACTAGGTTGTCCCAAATTTGAAAAATAATGAGCTTATCAACCTGATTGTAAGCTTAACATGTTAAAGGATTAGGCCAAATAAGCGAATTTATGACTTTTCTTTTTGGCTTCAAATAAATACATAAGCTGATTAAATTAACTAATCCAAACAACCTATTAATGAATGAAGCTTTATTCACTTGGTTAAATTGTATATACTGTTTATTAATTGTCTACAAGCTAGTTTGAATAAGATGATAAGTCTAGACTTATATTTTGACTTGACTATGGCATGACATGTATCTATTTTGTTACTAGTTATCCCACATCGATCAAGAGACAAATTTTGGCTAGTTGATAAACAATCGCTTACAAGAGCTGTATGTATTGTGATTGCTATTATGTTGTTCCGCCTAACATGATAATCGTCTAAACTTTTTGTAATGTAATTAACGACTTTTTGTGAATATAATTTTGGTTTACAGTAAACAACATTTTGTGAATGTAATTAAATGAGATATGCGCTTTGCCTGAACTTTTATTTTTCGTTTATATAATTTCAAGTGTTACAATTATAGGTATTCAATTCATGTTTAATGGCATTAGACATTAGTTAATATAATTCTCCTTTATCATCTTCTTACTTACTATTATGAGGTGGGGACGGGCACAACATCCCCGCCTCTCCCCGAAATCAATACATTATATATAACAGAAGGCAATTCCATTTATCATCCTGTTAAGGGATCTCTTACAACCTCTAGCATCATAACCTAACGAGCTGCTAAATTCGATTTAATTCATGAATAAGTGAAACACGTTTAATATCTTTTTTACGATATCTAGCAAATGAAGTGGAACACTTACTAGTGTGAGATGGACTCCGTTTCCAATTCTCGAATCCAGGTGGCCAACTTAAATCGGATGGGGCTCCCTCGTTGGACGAATGAGCAGGATTAATCTGATCCTCATCCATTTTCTGTTGTGACTTGTCATAATAAAAGCAGTCCTTGTTAAGTTCTGTTGTGACTTCTTTTTTAACTTCAAATAAATACATAAGCCAATTAAACAAACTAATGTAAACAATGTACTCCTTAATGAATGGAACATTATTCGCTTTGGTTTAATTATACTGTTTATAATTGTATAAAAGTTTGAATAACACGATGAGCGAGTGTAGACTTAAAAATCAATTTGCTCCGTCGCTATCTCCCTTTTCATGAAATTAAGGTTTTATTTATTAGCATAATAAAAGTTTGAATAAGATGATAAGTGTAGACTTATAGCATAGACTATAACATCAATTTGTTCCATTTTCATCAAGTTAAGATTTGTCAAGTCCATCTTTTAAGTCAGTCGATACATACTTAACATAATGAAATGGTTATGAATACGCAACGAGGAGAAATTAAAGGGTTTTTTTTCATACTTAGCCGATCATCTTTGAGAACTTATTTTTACACTCTAATTAATATACTATTGCACACATGGGGCATGGCATGTATCTATTTTTATTTTGTTACGGAGTATGAGTTAACCCACATCGATCAATGTGACAAACTCTGGCTAATTAATTTACTATTGCACACATGGGGCATATGTGTTGTGAGTTCTACTACATTGTTTAGCGTACATGAGAGACAGAGAGAGTAATGTAGTTGAAAATGTTACATTAGCTCTTATGCAAGCTTAACTACTAATATAGGCTCTTAAATTTTTATGAAATATAGTTTTTGTATCATAGACTTAACAATCAATTTCTTAAGTCAGTCTTGAATTCATATATACTGAGCACAATGGAATGATTAGTGTAACTTAAACTTGTTGAGTATCTTAACCATTACTTGCTTCTTTATGTATAAGCAACGAGGAGAAATTAAAGGGTTTTCTCATATTGAGCCCGTTATCTTTTAAAACTTACTTTTACACTCTAATGATATGATTTATTCCACATCAATCAGACAGACGAAAGTTGGCTACTTAACATACCATGGCATACAGGAGCCTTAAGTGTTTTGATTACTATTATGTTATCGACCATAATATTAGAGTTCTGTAATTAAACATGTTGTAACTCTCAGGAGAGTGGTACATAGCTAAGCTCCTAGCTTTTTGTTATCCCACATCGACCAAAGAGACAAAAATTGGCTAGTTAATATACAGTTGCGTACGTATTACATTTGTGTTGTGATCTGCTATTATGTTGTTCACAACAACAGACTAGTTATACGTAACCATTAACCATTACGTAATACTTGTGTTGTTGTAAACATCTTATATAAGATCATAACTTTTTGTGAATATGAATTTGATACCATAGTAAACAACATTGTGTGAATGTAACTAGACAAACTAATAAGATCTTAACTAGCTGTGACATTAATTGGTCATCAACATTGTGTAGTTTTAATTTGTGCAAATTCATGGAGTAAAACACATGTTAAACCTTTTACGCAACTCCGAGAATAACTCGCTAAACATGGATCGAGTATCATTGCCATCACTCATGAGTCATAAATTGAAAAAAGAACCATTTTATCCCATGTCAACGCATCGTACTATAATTTATTCGATTGACATGGGATTGTATAAAAATCAAACTGGTTTTGCAGATGAACAATGACCGATACTTCACCCAATTCCATTTTGCCATATGCAATTATGCATTGTTAGAAAAAGGAAGCAAATACCCCCTAAGTTGTGCTCTGGCACAAATTCGAACACTTGATTAAATACATAGCTTTAATGAGCTCATGTACTTACAGACTGCAAAAAAGAAAATCTTCTACTGATCTTGAGCTAGATCGAACCAACAACCAGCCAAACCATAAATTGTTTGTTCTGGTTTGATATTGTCTGGTTCATAGGTTTTGTCGGTTCAATCGACTCATGCACCCCGAATAGAATCAAACATGAAACAAAACTAGTAACCATAAAAAAGAAAAACTAAATACAAATGGCTGCAAATCCTCAACACCGTCAGTACAAGTGCAGAATATTTCATGAATAAGTAAAACACCTTTAATGTCTTTTTTACGATATCTAGCAAATGAAGTGGAACACTTAGTGTGAGATGGACTCCGTTTCCAATTCTCGAATCCAGGTGACCGACTTAAATTGGATGGGGCTCCCTCGTTGGACGAATGAGCAGGATTAATCTCGCCCTCATCCATTTTCTGTTGTGACTTGTCATAATAAAAGCAGTCCTTGTTAAGTTCTGTTGTGACTTCTTTTTTAACTTCAAATAAATACATAAGCCAATTAAACAAACTAATCTAAACAACGTACTCCTTAATGAATGGAACTTTATTCACTTAATTTGGTTTAATTATACTGTTTATAATTGTATAAAAGTTTGAATAACACGATGAGTGCAGACTTAAAAATCAATTTGCTCCATCATTATCTCCATTTTCATGAAATTATGATTTGGCTATGGCATGTCTATTTTTTAAGTCGGTCTTTGAATCTATATATACTTAACTCAATGGAATGATTAGTGTTACTTAAACTTTTTGAGCATCTTGATATGTGTTTACTTCTTTCTGTATAAAGCCACGAGGAGAAAGGGTTCTCCAATATTGAGAACTCATTTTTACACTCTAGTGATATTTTGACTTGACTATGCCTTATATCTATTTTGTTACCAGATATCCCACATCGATCAAAGAGTTGAAATTTGGCTAGTTAATATACAATCGGGTACATGGCACATGCATGTTACTAGTGATATTATGTTCTTTGCCATAAAACATGAAAGTTATGTAATTAAACATGTTACTTGTTGAAATTTGGCTAGTTAATATACAATTGGGTACATAACGTTCAAATTTTAATAAATACACAACCCAACCCAGTTAAATTAACTAGGCCAAACACCCATTAAATTACTTATAGCATAGACTATACCATCAATTTGCTCCATTTTCATCAAGTTAAGATTTGTCAAGTCCATCTTTTAAGTCACTCGATACATATATACTTAACACAATGAAATGATTAGTGTAACTTATACGCAACGAGGAGAAATTAAAGGGTTTTTTTCATACTCCGCCGATCATCTTTGAGAACTTACTTTTACACTCTAATGATTTTTTTCCCTTGACTATGTCATGGCATGTGCTGTTTTGTTACGAGTTTTCCCACATCGATCAAAGTGACAAACTTTAGCTAATTAATATACTATTACACACACAAAGTATTGCGATTGCTATTACATTGTTTAGCGTACATGAGAGGGTAATGTAATTGAAAATGTTAATTCTCCATCATTTGAAGGGTCTAATATTGTTATTGATTTTTGGTTTGACAACATTAAATCAAAAACATTTATAGCATTATAACCACAAAATACTTAAAATCTATTATTTTACAGGTCTAATATCTCAAGACTAACATGTGATATATAGATAAACGGCGTAACACTATGTTTATAGGGACACCGGAAATAAGATGTGAATTGAAAAGTTTATATTATGTTACGTCTTTCATCATTGAGCTATCATCGCTAAAACATGACGTGATAGTTTAAATGAGCTTATTATATAAAAATTATATGTCACATAATGCAGAAGTGTCTGTGAGGTGGATCTTGAATTTCAGAAGGGTTCTAAAGTCCTTTGTGGTTCAAGAGATGTTTGTTACAAAAGTAAAACGTATAATAATAGTTTTCAAATATTAATTTAATTTAATGATTTACTAAACTAATATAAGTGAACCGATCTCATGACTAATATGTGAGTGCTAAATGACGTAACGTCGTAACACTATGATTATGATTAAAGAGACATGAGGATAAGATGTGAAATGAGAACCTTTATTTATTTTCGCATGTCATCCATTAGAATTAATTACATAAATAGTCACTGTGGTTTGGCCTTTTTTGCACTTTCAGTCACCGAACTTTTTTTTTGACTGATTCAGTCATTGTGGTTTGCATATGTTACAGATCTAGTCCAAATTTGAATAAAATGACCAAAAAGCCCTTGCCTCTTCTTTTCCGTTAACTGTCCGTTAACTAGCATTGCAACGTTAGTCCTTTTCCGTTAATTTTTTTTTTCTAAATTATTTTTTTAGAAAAATATTTTTTTTCGAAAAATTATTTTTTTTCGAAAAATTATTTTTTTCGAAAAATTATTTACACCTTTTCCGTTTTCGTCCGTTTTTACACGTTTTCGTTCGTTTTTATACGTTTTCATCCGTTTTTTACGTTTTCGTCTGTATTTACACGTTTTGTCCGTTTTTACACGTTTTCGTCCGTTTTTACACGTTTTCGAAAAATTATTTTTTTTCGAAATAATTTTTTCGAAATTTTTTTTATTCTAATTTTTTTTTTTAGAATTTTTTTTTTCGTAATAATTTTTTCGAAAATATTTTTCTAAAAAACGGAGGAAAACGTGTAAGAACGGACGAAAACGTGTAAATACAGACGAAAACGTGAAAAAAACGGATGAAAACGTGTAAAAATGGACGAAAACGTGTAAAAACAGACGAAAACGTGTAAATACAGACGAAAACATGAAAAAACGGATGAAAACGTGTAAAAACGAACGAAAACGTGTAAATACGGATGAAAACGTGTAAAAACGGATGAAAACGTGTAAAAATGGACGAAAACATGTAAAAACAGACGAAAACATGTAAATACAGACGAAAACGTGAAAAAACGGATGAAAACGTGTAAATACAGACGAAAACGTATAAAAACGGACGAAAACGTGTAAATACAGATGAAAACGTGAAAAAACGGATGAAAACGTGTAAATACGGACGAAAATGTGTAAAAATGGACGAAAACGTGTAAAAACGGACGAAAACGTGTAAATAGAGATGAAAACGTGAAAAAACGGATGAAAATGTGTAAAAATGGACGAAAAAATGTAAATACGGACGAAAACGTGTAAATACAGATGAAAACGTGTAAAAACGGATGAAAACGTGTAAAAACGGACGAAAACGTGTAAATGCAGACGAAAACGTGTAAAAACGGACGAAAACGTGTAAATACAGACGAAAACCTGTAAATACGGACGAAAATGTGAAAAAACGGATGAAAACGTTTAAAGACCGGACGAAAACGTTAGAAAACCAAGTTTGCGGTTGTTCTCTAACGCTCGTTAGTCTAAAAGACTAACGGTCGTTAGTCCAAATAAGATGACAAGGGCTGTTTGGTCATTTCATTCGGAAAAAAAAAAAAGTTCAGTGACTAGGCCCGTAATAACAGCAAACCACAATGACTAGGCCCATCAAAAAAAAAGTTCAGTGACTAATAGTGAAATTTCAAGCAAACCACAGTAACCATCTATGTAATTAACTCCATCCATTATTGAACTAGTATTGCCTGTAGTTGCTTAAGTTAACTTGTTGTATGAAAAAAGTATGTCCATGTTTAAGAAGTGTGTGGATTAGCTTATTTAGATGGTTCAGTAAGTTATTTATAATTAAATAAATTACAGTGTTGCTCGTTTACTAGATGTACGAGCTTATCAACTTGGTATTTTCAACTTAAACAAGTTGTAAGTTCAAGTTATTAAGCTAATAAGCCATGTTAGAGTTGCATGTCCTCCACCATTGAGGTATCATTGTTGGAACATGACGTAGTTGTTTAGATTATATAAAAAATAATGTCGCTTAATGAATATGTGTTTTCAAAGTGTTTGGGATAGCTTATTTCGACGGTTTATCAGACTATTTAGTCTTAGAATTTAGAAAAGTTACAGGTTTACGAGTTTACTAACTTAAAGTAAATGAGTTTACGAACTTTTCAAATTTTAATAAATAAACTAGTCCAAACAGCCCCTTTAATGAACAAGTTTTACTCATTTTGTTTGAGACAATTATATCGTTTATTATTAGCTTTATAAAAGTTTGAATAAGATGTGATAAGTGTAGACTTATAGCATAGACTATAACATTAATTTGCTTCTTTTTCATCAACTTAAGATTTGTCAATTCCATCTTTAAGTCATTCGATACATACTTAAGACAATGAAATGATTAGTGTTACTTAAACTTGTTGAGTATCTTAATTGTTGTTTGCTTCTTTATGTATACACGACGAGGAGAAATAAAAAGTTTTTTTTTTTTTTTTTTTTTTTTTTTTTTTTTTTTTTTTTACACTCAGCCTATCTTTGCGAACTTGCTTTTACAATTTACACAAATGATATTTTGACTTGACTATGGCATGTATTTGTTTTGTTACCAGTTATCCCACATCGATCAGTGGGACAAAACATGGCTAGTTAATATACAATCGCGTACGAGAGCCATTTATTTTGTGACTCCTATTATGTTGTTTACCTTAACATGGGTGTCATGTTATATAGATCGTACATGTAGCTCATGTAAAGAGCTAACAACTTATATAGGGTTCTTATTTTTTTTTTTTTTTGAATATATGTTTGATTGTTTGTTAAATTTTTGTTGAATCCGTGAATATATATGTTTGGTAACGTAGTAAATAACTTTTTCTGAATATAATAAAATGAAAGTTGATACAATTTTTGTACTACAAAAGGCAAACGACTTATAGTCTTGCAAATCTTTCCGATTTCTGTAACCTTGCTAATTAACAATGAAATGAGTGATGTAGATTAAACTTGTTCAATATGACCGTTACTTGATTCTTGATGTATTGCCAATGTTTGAAAGCCGATTTTTAATCGGTTGCGTTCAGAGTGATCAAATGGTTGGAACACTTGAGAGATAAAGCATTTCAAACTGTGCAGTTTGAATTTGTGCTAATTCATACAGTAAAACACATGGTAACTTTGAGAATAACTCACTCAACATGGATATATCGTAGTATAACATATTGACTCGACATGTTATTATATTAAAATCAGATTGGTTTAGAAGATGAGCAATGACACTTGTGTTCAAAACCATGTTACTAACAAAATATTTGTAACCAAAAAAGTTATAACCTCTTTATTCATTTTCATTTTCCAAGTTCAATATTAATTCCTTAAACTCAAAAAGATTTAATGGGTAACCATAAATCACAACAAAGCATACAACTTTATATACACATAAACATTTCTTGATCATGACAAAAGAAAATTATAAAGAAAACTTAATAATTGGACCTTGAACATTTTGAAGCTTAAACTTAACATTAAGAAGCTCTTGCATAACATCCTAAGTCCGGCCCGTTTTGAGTTCTTTTTTACCCGCCTCATTTCGGCTCTGCAATTTGGTTGACCCGTTGATGTGAGTGTGCCCCGAGATGTCGGTTGGGTTGGCCCGGTGGATCTTGCACTTCTAAGGGTGTGTTTCAAGAGATGAAGAAATGTTTGTTTTGAAAGTTCAAAGTCATAGGCGTAAAACTATGATTGTGATAAAAGGACATGAAAAGTGAAAAACTTCAATTTATACGTTGCATGAAAAATGACAAGGTAGTTTAGATTAACTTATATTCTACGAAAATAAGATGTCAGTTGTCGTAGGAGGTTTGAGAGATGTCTGGATTAGCTTATTTACACATTTTACTAGGTTGCCCAAATTTGAAAAAATAATGGGCTTATCAGCCTGATTGTATGCTTAACTTGCTAAACTATCAGGCCAAATAAGCGAGTTTATGACTTTTCTTTTTTAGCTTCAAATAAATAAATAAGCCGATTAAATTAACTAATCCAAACAACCTATTAATGAATGAAACTTTATTCACTTTGGTTAAATTTACTGTTTATTAATAATAAGATGATAAGTCTATACTTTATTTTGACTTGACTATGGCATGACATGTATCTATTTTTGTTACCAGTTATTGTTGGTTGTATAGCTGCAAAACAGTTCCAGATTAGGGTTAAGATAATCAATGAAGGTACCGGATATTCACTTGAAATCGTGGTATCACTTTCCAATAGAAACTATTCGACCCTATGCCTGGGTTACACGAATATCTCTATGGGATAAGACCAAGTGAAGTTCTTGTTTTAGGCACAAATCAAGAACCAAATGCGTATTTAGTGTTTAGGGTTTGTATCCTTCTCCTCCATGCAAATCAGTTATGACCTCTATTTATAATAGAGTTTACTCAAACCCTAGCCCATGGAATTATGTATAATTAACGGCCCATTAATTATACTTTCCATAATAATAGGGATCAGTGGTTATCAGTGGAAACATTATCACTAGCAGTGGTAATGTTAACACTAGCAGTGGTAACAATAACCCTTGCAGTGGTAACAACAACCCTTGCAGTGGAAACAATAACCCTTGCAGTGGTAATCGTTAACACATCAGTGGAAACACACTAGTAGCTGAATCAACTAGCAGCAGATTCACAACATAACCACTATTGAGTCAGGGGATTCAGTGACCAAATGGGTGTATACTCCATACCTCCAAACCCATTACCAGGTGTGAATTGATCCCTCAAGTGCACTAAATTTTCCAACAATCCTCCCCAAATTTAGTTCACTACCTTTGCATGAAAAATCAAACACAAACCAAAACAAGTGCATAAATGAAAATATCCTGAGGATTGAATTTCCACATTAGTACATATACTTTCAAATATTCGAGAATCAGGGTGTTCTAAGAATTGAACCCTTCAACCCATTTGAATACCTGATGATAAATACACACAAGTTTTCAAACACTAAAATACTCCTGACACTATACAAGCCATGTGTCCATATCCAATTCATAAATGTTGTAAAAGCTAAAAGTCCAAAGCTTCCTGAAGCGGCAAAACTTCAACATTTACATAGGTGGTTCATCTTTAATTCATGCTCCTGCTTAGCACTTTTTCAAAGAAAATTAACCATTAAGAAGTGAAGACTTCATCCTCCTTTCAGCAGGTAACAAGCACAACCTTGGGATGTTTGTGATACATGTGCTTCAGTCCACCAAATGATCAGCTTTCCACATTGAACTCAGCTTTCAAGTTTCCTTAGAAGGGAGTTGGGTATCCTTGCATTCAGTGACTAGTTGGACTTAAACCCATCCCTTTAGCAGACTTCAAAACCAAGTCTCTAGCCAAACCCTTCGTCAAGTGATCAGCTAAGTTTTGTTGAGATTTAACAAACACTATAGATAGCACCCCATTCATGATAAGCTCACGAATCATGCTATGCCTGACACCTAAGTGTCTAGACTTCCCATTGTACATCTGGCTATAAGCCTTTGCCAATGTAGCAGCACTATCACAACGAATATAAATAGGTGCTATAGGTTTAGACCACAATGGAATCTCAAGAAGCAAGTTTTTCAACCATTCAGCTTCTTTGCCAGCAGCAGCTAAAGCCACAAATTCAGATTCCATGGTTGAACTGGTAATGCAAGTTTGTTTCTTGGATGCCCAAGAAATTGCACCTCCACCAAGTAGGAATACCCAGCCACTTGTAGACGAATTGTCTTCAGTGTTACTGATCCAACTTGCATCAGTATATCCTTCTAATACTGAAGGATAACCAGTATATGAGAGACTATAATCCATAGTTCTCTTCAAATACTTAAAGACCATCTGAATTGCTTGCCAATGATGAGCACTAGGATTACTAGTATACCTGCTCAGTTTACCCACAACAAAAGCAATATCAGGTCTTGTACAAGTCATGGCATACATCAAGCAGCCAATCACCCTAGAATACTCAAGTTGAGATACAGCTTTGCCAGTATTAGGCATTAGCTTCTCACTTGTATCCATAGGAGTACTCACTGGAGTACAATCAAAGTAATTAAATTTCTTTAACACCTTCTCAATGTAATGAGACTGAGATATAGAAATTTTGTTACTTTCATGTTTAATCCTTATGCCAAGGATAACATCTGCCTCCCCCATATCCTTCATGGAGAACTTTGATGACAAAAATTCTTTTGTAAGATCAACTTGATTTTGGTCAGTGCCAAAGATCAACATGTCATCAACATATAGACAAATGATGACTCCTTTACTAGATTCATCAAATTTGCTATATACACATTTGTCAGCTTGATTAAGTAAATAACCACTAGACAAAACCACTTCATCAAACTTTTGATGCCATTGCTTAGGTGCCTGTTTTAGTCCATAAAGAGACTTAATCAGTTTACACACCTTGTTTTCATTGCCAGGCATGATGAAGCACTGAGGTTGGTTCATGTAAACCTCCTCATCTAAATCACCATTCAAGAAAGCTGTCTTCACATCCATCTGATGAATAATCAGATTGTGAATTGATGCCAAAGCAATTAGCAATCTTATGGTACTGATACATGCCACTGGAGCATAAGTATCAAAGTAGTCTATTCCTGACTTTTGTTTAAAGCCTTGAATAACTAATCTTGCCTTGAACTTTTCAACAGTTCCATCTACCTTCATTTTCTTTTTGAAAATCCATTTGCTACCTAAAGGTTTGCAACCAGGTGGTAGATCAGTCAACACATAAGTGTTATTGCCCATGATGGAGTCCATCTCATTATTAATTGCTTCTTTCCAGAAAGCAACATCCTGGGACTTCATTGCTTCTTCAAATGTTTTGGGATCATCCTCCACAATGAAGCAATAGGAGTATTGGTCAGAGACCTCACTCCTTGTACCTTCAATTAAGTATAATTGAAACTCAGGTCCAAATGACTTTGGAGTCCTCACCCTATTGCTCCTTCTGAGCTCAGGTTCAGGTTGTTGTTCCACAACCTCAGCAGGAACCTCATTAGCAGGAACCTCATCAGCAGGAACCTCTGAAACACCATTGTCATTGGTTCCATTTGGAATCCTTTGACTTGGTCTAGGGATAGATGAGAATCTGTTCTCATCAAATAGTGCATCCCTTGATTCAATTATTGAGTTAATTGAAACAGACTCATTAGGTTCTATAACATAAAACCTATATGCCTTGGAATGCTCAGCATATCCAACAAAGATGCATTCAATGCCTCTTTCACCCAAAGTTTTCTGCTTTGGATCAGGGAGTCTTACAATAGCCCTACAACCCCATATCCTAAGATAATTAAGGTTAGGTTTCTTTTTAGTCCAAAGTTCATAAGGGGTAACTTTGTTCCTTTTGTTGGGAACTCTATTTAATAAATAGCAAGCTGTTAACATAGCTTCACCCCAGAATCCTTGACTCAGCCCTGAATAGGACAACATGGAATTAACCATCTCCTTCAGCACCCTGTTTTTCCTTTCAGAAATACCATTTTGCTGAGGAGTATAAGGGGCAGTCGTTTCATGGATTATACCAACAGACTGAAAATACAGAGTATCCATGTACTCACCTCCCCTATCAGTCCTTAATCTTTTGATCAGGGAACTTTGTTGCAATTCAACTTCAGTTTTAAATACTTTAAATTTATCTAATGCTTCATCTTTAGAATGTAATAAATAAACATGACAAAACCTAGAAGCATCATCAATAAAAGTCACAAAGTATTTCTTATTCCCCAAAGAGGGAGAAGCATGTAAATCACAAAGATCACTGTGAATTAACTCCAAAACTTTAGTTTCACGTTTTACTCCTTGAAAAGGTTTCTTAATTATTTTGTTCAACATACAAGTTTTACACTTTTCAGTGTTCACATCAAAGGCTGGAATTAACCCATCCTTAGACATATCTTGCATTTTTTTAAAATGTACATGGCCAAGTCTTGCATGCCAAAGGTTTGAATCATAAAGTTTAGATGTAGATATAAAAGCAGAATCAATATTATCATGAACAATATTAAGTCTGAACATTTGATTTCATAAATAACCAAAACCAATAAACACACCATTTTTAGATAAAACAAACTTATCAGATTCAATAACCTGTTTATAACCACAATTATTTAAAACACTACTAGAAACCAAATTCTTTCTAATATCAGGAACATGTAAAACATTAAATAAAGAAACAATCTTTCCAGAACTAAACTTCAACTCAACACATCCTTTTCCATGCACCAGGGCAGTTGACTCATTTCCCATGTGAAGAATAGAACCATCATTCATTGACTTGTAGGTCTTGAACCAGCTTCTATCTTTACACACATGAATTGTAGCTCCAGAGTCAACCCACCAAGCAACATCATCATCCTGCACAAAGTAAATATCAGATATATATGTAACATAATAAATCTTAAAAGACTTATTAAACACATTCTGACCTTTCAGAGAATTGGTGTTACCATTCCCTCCACTTGTGCCTGATCCATTGGATTTGTTTCCAACTTTATCACCCTTGCAATCTTTCCTGAAGTGTCCAGGTTTCCCACACTTCCAACAAGTCACCTTAGGTTTCTTGTTAAGATCAGATTTGGTGTTATCTTGATGCTTACGCTTGCCCTTGTTGTCATTGTACTTGGTGGAGTTGTTATGCTCTACCATATTGACAACTGATGGACCAGTAGCAGTGCTACTCTTTGGCTTGTCAATGGCTTGAGCTTTGAGTGAATCCTCAATGCGCAAGTGACTGCCCAACTCAACAAGAGTTAACTCCTCCTTCTTATGCTTAAGCATATGTTTGAATTCTTTCCAAGAAGGAGGTAGTTTATCGATGATACAAGAGACTGAAATAGCCTCATCCATGTTCATCTTGTGTTGTGTGAATCGACCAAGTATACTAAGAAGTTCATTGTATTGTTCCATGACAGGTCTAGAATCAACCATTTTGTAATTGTTAAAATTACTTACAAGGAACTTCTTACTTGATGCATCCTCAGCCATATATTTGGCTTCCAAGGAATCCCATAGTTCTTCAGAAGTTTCAACATTCTGATAAATATCAAAAAGAGAATCAGACATACCATTGAGAATTAAACCTCTGCATATGTAGTCATCATTCTCCCACTTGCTCCTTGCCCTCATCTGATCCATAGTAGCATCATCTCCATGATCTTCTGGAATCTTAGTCGTGAGAACATACACCACATTCATACTTGACAACAAGAAGTGCATCTTCTTTTGCCATCTTCTGAAATCAACACCTTCAAACTTTTCCAACTTGGAAAAGTTAGCAGCCATTTGTCTCATAGCAGCAGCCATTGATTATCACTAATAGTTTCTATTGATTGTTGGTTGTATAGCTGCAAAACAGTTCCAGATTAGGGTTAAGATAATCAATGAAGGTACCGGATATTCACTTGAAATCGTGGTATCACTTTCCAATAGAAACTATTCGACCCTATGCCTGGGTTACACGAATATCTCTATGGGATAAGACCAAGTGAAGTTCTTGTTTTAGGCACAAATCAAGAACCAGATGCGTATTTAGTGTTTAGGGTTTGTATCCTTCTCCTCCATGCAAATCAGTTATGACCTCTATTTATAATAGAGTTTACTCAAACCCTAGCCCATGGAATTATGTATAATTAACGGCCCATTAATTATACTTTCCATAATAATAAGGATCAGTGGTTATCAGTGGAAACATTATCACTAGCAGTGGTAATGTTAACACTAGCAGTGGTAACAATAACCCTTGCAGTGGTAACAACAACCCTTGCAGTGGAAACAATAACCCTTGCAGTGGTAATCGTTAACACATCAGTGGAAACACACTAGTAGCTGAATCAACTAGCAACAGATTCACAACATAACCACTATTGAGTCAGGGGATTCAGTGACCAAATGGGTGTATACTCCATACCTCCAAACCCATTACCAGGTGTGAATTGATCCCTCAAGTGCACTAAATTTTCCAACAGTTATTCCACATCGATCCAAGAGACAAAATTTAGCTAGTTAATAAAGAATCGCGTACTGGTGCCATATGTGTTGTGATTGCTTTTATGTTGTTTATCCTAACATGATGATTGTGTAAATAAACTTGTCAGAATAGTGATCGTTAGGGGACAACTTATATAGGCTCTTAACTTTTTGTGAATAGGTATTGTAGTAAACAAAATTTTGTGAATGTATAAGATGGGTGTAGTTATGATATCTTAAATTTTTGTGATTCAAGAAATGAAGAAATGTTTGTTACAAATAGGGATGGAAAAAAACCCGAAATTCAAACTTTTTGGGGTAGGGTGGGGCATTCTTATCAGGTTACGGGGCAGATTTCGAGGTCTCAAAGGGGATATAGGGTTTGGGGTGGGAACGGGGCACAACATTCTTGCCCCGCCCCGAAACATATATAAATATAAATACATGAATCTATGTACATAAAATAGATGTTAGTATATCCGTACTAAAAATATAATTCACTAACTTTCCATACATAAAATAAAATACTTAACCCATTTCCATTTACGTACTAAAAATATTATGTTAGTTTTGCAAATGAACAACACCCAATTCCATTTGTCATATGCAATTATGCATCCTTAGAAAAAGGAAGCAAATACCCCCTAAGTTGTGCTCTAGCACAAATTCGAACATCGGATTAAATACACAGGTTTGATATTGTCTGGTTCATAGGTTTGATATGGCATGGGTAGTTTTGTAATGTTCTTCTCTTCTTCATCTTCAGAAATTTCTTCGAGTGATTGATAAGAATCTGTTCTTGTGACCCGTTTTTCCTTGATTTTGTCTTGCTAGAAGTGGCTTCAGGGTCAAAGGGTGTTGGTGGCGTGTTAGCTGGTGTTCTGGCAAATCGTGTCTTAACAGGTTTTGAACGCGCGAATAACATAAGTTTCAAACATGAAAACGACTCGTTTAACATTTGGTTTTGGTGGTTTGAGTATGACAGATATACGTTTTATGTATCAAAAAAGTTAAATATTGAACCCTAAAATAATAAAAACAATTATTTAAAAAAATAAAAAAATTGCATAGTACATTTTTTTCATTAACAGGTCTTAACAGGTCCTAACAGATACCCAATTTGCCAGCTCTAAGTCTGATGTCTCCTTCCCCTGATTAAAGAATTGACAATTAGTAGACTATAACACAACTTTCAAGCTTGAAATAAGAACAATAAGGAAGAGAAAATTTACACAATATACACATCCGCTCCCTAAATATTTCTTGTTCATAATAATCAGCTTATCAGTACTGTATCTAACATAAGCAATTTGAGTTTATGATACTCTACTTAACCCTATGAATTGAGTAGTGTAACTTAAACTTGCTGAGTCTCTTAATTTTTATTTGAACCTATTTTTAAACCAATGATTTTTTACTTGAATATGACATGACATATATCTATACTGTTCCCAATTATCCCACATCGATCAAAGAGATGAAATTTGGCTAGTTAATATACAAATGCGTACATAGAGCTTAAGTTGGTAGCCTACATGAGAGTAGTGTAATTGAACATGTTACACTCCCTCTCTTGTACGGTTCATTAACTTATATTGACTTTATCATATATATTGACTTTATCATAGTAAACGACTACTTTTGGTAGTTATTTATTTATTTATTTTTGATCTCATACCTAATATGTGTCACATACGGCATAATACTATGAATATGATTAAAGGGACATAACAACAAGATGTGAACTGACAATTTTCGCTTTATGTTGCATGTCATTCAACATTGAGCTATTATAGCCGAAATATGACGTTAAATTAACTTATTGTATGAAAATTATACATGACGGGCATGTTTGACATACGAGATTATTAAGAGATTATACTTATTTTTAAGAAAAATAAGCTACTTAAAATATAAGCTTTGTTTGATAGATAAAATATAAAAGATTATAAAAAAAATAATCTTTTATAATTTTTGAAAATCAAATTTTAAAATGTTTTATAATCTCACTCTGCATCTACAGTTTTATCTTGAGTTCTAACAACAGTAATTTTGCCAAACATACAATTTGTTACAGGAGGTTTAAAAAATGTATGGATTAGCTTATTTAGACGTTCACTAGGGTGTCCAAATTTGGAAACATTATGAGTTTTTTATGTTTAACTTAACAAGTTTTTTATGCTAAACTACTAAACAAAATGAGCGAGTTTTTATGACTTCTCTTTATAACTTCAAATAAATACATAAGCCGATTAAATAAATTAATCCAAACTACCTATTAATGAATGAAAATCTATTCACCTTGGTTAAATTATTAACTGAATAGAAGTTTGAAAAAGATGATAAGTGTAAACTTATGGCATAGACTTAACAATCAATTTCTTAAGTCATTCTTTGAATTCATAAATACTGAACACAACGGAATGATTAGTGTAACTTAAACTCGTCGAGTATCTTAACCATTACTTGCTTATTATGTATACGCTGTACGCAACGAGGAGAAAGGGTTTTCTCATATTGAGTCTGTTGTTAGCCTTTAATGTTGTAGATCAAATGATTATGTTTATGTTTAAGACTTTTAGTTATTATACGTATGTTTGTATTTAGTGTTTGGGTCAGTTTAGTATGTCTGCAATATGGGTCCAATTCTGTAAACCCAAACAGGCCCATTATGCAGCAGTTAGGGTAGTTATTAGGAAACGGTTATATGCCAAACATCACAACGTTTGGATGTTCAATGGCAACGCTTAATGTAGTATAAATAGAATAGGATTCTATGTAAACAGGTAACCCTTCATTCATATATATCAGTTAATATAAAGGGTTCAAACCCAATTCTCTTGTTCTTATTTTTATACTTGACGATGGTTCATACATGATGGTTGTTTGGTTATTTATGATCCTGGAAACCTGGAAGATTAAACCGATGCAACGATTATCAATTGGTATCGAGAGCTTCGAGGAATCAAACAACACAATAATTCATGATTTTGATCATCACTCAAGATTCAAAAGCATCGAGATTGAAGTCTGGTTTTTCGCCATGGTTGAATTTACAAGAATACTTGGCGATATGTTGTAGAACTTGAGAGTTCACACAGATTTGGTAACCAGAAACAACAAGGACACAACTTGTTGTTTACCGAGAATTTGCGAGTTCTTTGGAAGTAAAAGCCGAGACAAACAAAGTTGTCTAGTGCACGAATTGGTTCAAATCGACATAGAAAGATGAAGAGGGACATGAAGACCAGATTGAAACAAAGAAAGAAAAGAGAAAAGGGTACACGTTTTTGAGTGACAAGTGTGGAATAATTGCAAAATTTCAAGGACTAGATACCAAAGATGATGAAGCAGTTGCGACTGCACGTTGTAAGAAGTTTGTTGATCTAGTTGTAATCTACCATGAAATTGCTTATGTGCCTTGGGTTGAAAAGTCGTTAGAAGTAGGAGAAGCAAGCAAAGATGGCTTGGCCATGGACCTGCAAGGCCAGAAGGACATGAGGGTGAAGGATGGAGCATTAGAGACAAGTCAGAATCGTTTTGGTGTTAGTCTTGAAGATGATGAAGAAGACAACATGATAGCAGTCAAGGCAAACAATGACTTTGATGTCATTGTTTGGAAAAGACCAGAAGGATCACTCAAGAAGGATTTGATACTAAAACATTAGGGGGGAAATTGTTAGCCTTTAATGTTGTAGATCAAATGATTATGTTTATGTTTAAGACTTTTAGTTATTATACGTATGTTTGTATTTAGTGTTTGGGTCAGTTTAGTATGTCTGCAATATGGGTCCAATTCTGTAAACCCAAACAGGCCCATTATGCAGCAGTTAGGGTAGTTATTAGGAAACGGTTATATGCCAAACATCACAACGTTTGGATGTTCAATGGCAACGCTTAATGTAGTATAAATAGAATAGGATTCTATGTAAACAGGTAACCCTTCATTCATATATATCAGTTAATATAAAGGGTTCAAACCCAATTCTCTTGTTCTTATTTTTATACTTGACGATGGTTCATACATGATGGTTGTTTGGTTATTTATGATCCTGGAAACCTGGAAGATTAAACCGATGCAACGATTATCAATTGGTATCGAGAGCTTCGAGGAATCAAACAACACAATAATTCATGATTTTGATCATCACTCAAGATTCAAAAGCATCGAGATTGAAGTCTGGTTTTTCGCCATGGTTGAATTTACAAGAATACTTGGCGATATGTTGTAGAACTTGAGAGTTCACACAGATTTGGTAACCAGAAACAACAAGGACACAACTTGTTGTTTACCGAGAATTTGCGAGTTCTTTGGAAGTAAAAGCCGAGACAAACAAAGTTGTCTAGTGCACGAATTGGTTCAAATCGACATAGAAAGATGAAGAGGGACATGAAGACCAGATTGAAACAAAGAAAGAAAAGAGAAAAGGGTACACGTTTTTGAGTGACAAGTGTGGAATAATTGCAAAATTTCAAGGACTAGATACCAAAGATGATGAAGCAGTTGCGACTGCACGTTGTAAGAAGTTTGTTGATCTAGTTGTAATCTACCATGAAATTGCTTATGTGCCTTGGGTTGAAAAGTCGTTAGAAGTAGGAGAAGCAAGCAAAGATGGCTTGGCCATGGACCTGCAAGGCCAGAAGGACATGAGGGTGAAGGATGGAGCATTAGAGACAAGTCAGAATCGTTTTGGTGTTAGTCTTGAAGATGATGAAGAAGACAACATGATAGCAGTCAAGGCAAACAATGACTTTGATGTCATTGTTTGGAAAAGACCAGAAGGATCACTCAAGAAGGATTTGATACTAAAACATTAGGGGGGAAATTGTTAGCCTTTAATGTTGTAGATCAAATGATTATGTTTATGTTTAAGACTTTTAGTTATTATACGTATGTTTGTATTTAGTGTTTGGGTCAGTTTAGTATGTCTGCAATATGGGTCCAATTCTGTAAACCCAAACAGGCCCATTATGCAGCAGTTAGGGTAGTTATTAGGAAACGGTTATATGCCAAACATCACAACGTTTGGATGTTCAATGGCAACGCTTAATGTAGTATAAATAGAATAGGATTCTATGTAAACAGGTAACCCTTCATTCATATATATCAGTTAATATAAAGGGTTCAAACCCAATTCTCTTGTTCTTATTTTTATACTTGACGATGGTTCATACATGATGGTTGTTTGGTTATTTATGATCCTGGAAACCTGGAAGATTAAACCGATGCAACGATTATCATCTGTTATCTTTTAAAACTTACTTTTACATTCTAATGATATGATTTATTCCACATCGATCAGAGAGACGAAATTTGGCTACTTAATATACCATGCATTGCATACAGGAGCCTTAAGTGTTTTGATTACTATTATGTTATCGACCATAATATTAGAGTTCTGTAATTAAACATGTTGTAACTCTCAGGAGAGTGATACTTAGCTAAGCTCTTAGCTTTTTGTTATCCCACATCGATCAAAGAGACGAAAGTTGGCTTGTTAATATACAGTTGCGTACGTGTCACATTTGTGTTGTGATCTGCTATTATGTTGTTTACAGCAACAGTAGGAATACGTTACGTCACCTTTACGTATTCGTTCTCTTGCTGTGCAGTTTTAATTTGTGCTAATTCATGGAGTAAAACACATGTTAAACATTATGCAACTCTGAGAATAACTCACTGAACATGGGTTGAGTATCATTGCTATCACTCATGAATCATAACTCATAAGTGACAGAAGAACCACTTTACCCGATATCAACGTATCGTACTATATTTTACCCAAAAAAAAAAAAAAACGTATCGTACTATAATTTATTCACTTGACATGGTATTGTATAAAAATCAGATTGGTTTTGCAGATACTTCACCCATTTCCATTTTGTCATGTGCAATTATGCATCCTTAGAAAAAGGAAGCAAATAACCCATAAGTTGTGCTCTGGCACAAATTCGAACACTTGATCAAATACACAGCTTTGATGAGCTCATGTACTTTAAAGACCGTAAAAATGAAATCTTCTACTGATCTTGAAAAACAACCAGCCAGACCGTAAATTGTTTGTTCTGGTTTGATATTGTCTGGTTCATAGGTTTTGTCGGTTCAATCGACTCATGCACCCTGAATGCAATCAAACATGAAACAAAACTAGTAACCATAAAAAAGAAAAACTAAATACAAATGGCTGCAAATCCTCAACACTGTCAGTACAAGTGCATAATATTAATTCATGAATAAGTGAAACACGTACGTTTAATATCTTTTTTACGATATCTAGCAAATGAAGTGGAACACTTACTAGTATGAGATGGACTCCATTTCCAATTCTCGAATCCAGGTGGCCGACTCAAATCGGATGGGACTCCCTCGTTGGACGAATGAGCAGGATTAATCTCGTCCTCATCCATTTTCTGTTGTGACTTGTCATAATAAAAGCAGTCCTTGTTAAGTTCTGTTGTGACTTCTTTTTTAACTTCAAAAAAATACATAAGCCAATTAAACAAACTAATCTAAAAAACGTACTCCTTAATGAATGGAACTTTATTCACTTAATTTGGTTTAATTATACTGTTTATAATTGTATAAAGTTTGAATAACACGATGAGCGAGTGTAGACTTAAAAATCAATTTGCTCCGTCGTTATCTCCCTTTTCATGAAATTAAGGTTTTGCTATGGCATGTCTATTTCTTAGACTATGTTTATTGGTGACCTTTGGTGTGGGTTGTGGGTTGGGGTCACGACCGATTCTCCCCTTTCAACCAATCACAAATTGACATGTGGCAATCGGTTGTGACTTTAGGTCACCAAGTGACCACAAATTGGCAATCTCTTGTGACCGGTTGTGACTTTAGGTCACCAATAAACATAGTCTTAAGTCAGTCTTTGAATCCATATATACTTAACTCAATGGAATGATTAGTGTTACTTAAACTTTTTGAGCATCTTGATATGTGTTAACTTCTTTCTGTATAAAGCCACAAGGAGAAAGGGTTTTCCAATATTGAGAACTCACTTTTACACTCTAGTGATATTTTGACTTGACTATGCCTTATATCTATTTTGTTACCAGCTATCCCACATCGATCAAAGAGATGTAATTTGGCTAGTTAATATACAGTTGGATACATGGCACAATAAGCTTAATAAAAGTTTTGTTGGGTAAAGGGGAGTAATCCTGCACCCTGGTAAATAAATTAAAACCAAAACGTTTTAGTACAAATGGAATGTGATTGAAGTACCACATTAACCTCAAGCTAACACAGCTTGAAAGACAACTAAACTAGAGCTTATGACATGCCAAAAGCTCTTAACAACTCTAGAATCAAAATGAACCTAGAACAAGAAACAAGACAAAACAAGCTAACCAGCAGCATCCGTGAAAGAAGAACTTCCACCTTTAGCAAAGCAAGGAAATAAATTAGCCGATTCATTAAACCTGTTATCAACACAATCATCATCACCATCTTCATCAGTAGCTCTTAACAACTCTAGAATCAAAATGAACCTAGAACAAGAAACAAGACAAAAAAAGCTAACCAGCAGCCATCCGTGAAAGAAGAACTTCCACCTTTAGCAAAGCAAGGAAATAAATTAGCCGATTCATTAAACCTGTTATCAACACAATCATCGTCACCATCTTCATCAGTAGCTAAAACATCATAAGGATTAGATGTAGACACTTGGGGACCTTTAGACTTCAACATAGATGACGATGTAGACACATTACTAGTAGTTCCCTTTTTTGGTTCACTAGTAGTCTTCTTTGGCACATACCTAACAGACTGTTTGACAGAAGTACCAACCTGACTCCCTATACCTGACTGGGCTTTACCTTTTTTCTTCTTACGACTCACCTTTTGGAAATCATCATTAGCATGCATAGTAGCAGTAGTAACCACATTTGCATTAGTAACAACAGGAGGAGGAATCTCCTTTTTAGTACAATGCTCATAGATGTGCCCAAAAATCTTACATGATGTGCACCTAGGAGGCCTCCACTCATACTCTATTCGGATAGATTCTTTAGTAAACTCATCCCCTGTAAGAGATGGGACCCCAATAGTGATAACTTCCACTAGCTCATCCTCTGAACCGACTTCAATTAAACATCGAGCAAAACTACTTCTACCCCAAGAATCCTTACACATAGAGCTTGTGTACGAATCCAACATAATAGGTTTGTCAATAAAAGAAGCAATCAAGTTAATACCATCATCTTCAAAAACTTGGATAGGCACATCATGCAATTTAACCCATATCGGGATACGTGTCAGCTCTTCCTTACATAATCTAGTTTCAATAGACCATTGCTTGAGAATGATTGGAGATTTACGTATCATCCAAGGGCCATCTTCCAAAACGGATTCTAAACCGGCTTGAGTATCAAATTTAAAAAAGAAAAAACCTTTAGCATTCATCATGATCTTTTTCAAACCATACGTAGCCCAATTATTTCTAGCATAGTATTCAACCAGTGGAAACGCCATTCTATTACCAATAAAGTAGCCATAAAGAGTGTGTTCAAGACGGGCACTAACCTTTTCTACTACTCTACGTGGAATAGACACATTAACACCTTCACAAACAGCCTCAGCAGTAGAGTTTTGTGTAGGTTGAATATTCGCATCCACATTAACATTAGATGTATTATCTATGTCAATCACATCAGATTTAGTATTATCATTCTTCATGTCAATCCCATATGCCTCACATAAGCCACACATAGCCTCATACACCTGTGATTGAGTTTCACTATCCAAACTAGGCCATGTCGGATGTTTGCCCGCTTCAAGCTCTTTAAGAAATACATCAATGTCCAAGGCTGATTTAAGCGAGACCCCCAACACCCCTTTAATAAAGTCATGTTTACTTTGAATAGAGTTAACCTCCGTATTAGGACCAGTAGTGACCACCGATTCCATAATAACCACATGCTCACTAAATGAACCCTTAGGCTTCTTATGTTTCCTCATAGTCACCTTCGACAGATCAACATTAGCAACTTGTAAACAATCAACATCAACCTTAGCAACATCACTTTTCTCCATAACGATAAAGAAAACTAAGAAATAAAACGAAACCCTAAGTCGAAACCCTAAAAAGCGAGACACAAGAAAAACACAAGATCCACGTAAATCTTAAGTCGCGTGCCTCAACAATGTCAAGGCATAATTATATAGTGAGAATACTCCTAACCGATCTCCATGATAGCACCAGAATGATCAATGTCGGTTTAAATCAAAACAAAAACCAACCGAGCGATTAACTAGAAAACCCTAACAAAAAAAAAGAACCCTAACTCAAATCAGGTCTCAATCCGAATAAAAACAATGTTATAGGACTGAATTAAACTTTAACCGTCCAAAACACAATCGTTATAAGGAGCAGGACAAGATTTAGGAGAATAGAGATCGAATTATGTGAGGTAGAAGGGTTAGCAGAAAATCGCCATAAGTCGCCAAAGCTATTAGGGTTTTTTTGTAAAGTTTAGCTTAATAAAAGTTTGAATTAGATAATAAAGGGTTTTGCTAGGATTTGTCAAGTCCATCTTTTAAGTCAGTCGATACATACTTAACGAAGAGAAATTAAAGGGTTTTTTTCATACTCAGCCGATCATCTTTGAGAACTTATTTTTACACTCTAATTAATATACTATTGCACACATGGGGCATGGCATGTATCTATTTTTATTTTGTTATGAGTTAACCCACATCGATCAATGTGACAAACTGTAGCTAATTTACTATTGCACACATGGGGCATATGTGTTGTGAGTGCTACTACATTGTTTAGCGTACATGAGAGACAGAGAGAGTAATGTAGTTGAAAATGTTACATTAGCTCTTATGCAAGCTTAACTACTAATATAGGCTCTTAAATTTTTATGAAATATAGTTTTTGTATCATAGACTTAACAATCAATTTCTTAAGTCAGTCTTTGAATTCATATATACTGAGCACAATGGAATGATTAGTGTAACTTAAACTTGTTGAGTATCTTAACCATTACTTGCTTCTTTATGTATAAGCAACGAGGAGAAATTAAAGGGTTTTCTCATATTGAGCCCGTTATCTTTTAAAACTTACTTTTACACTCTAATGATATGATTTTTTCCACATCGATCAGAGAGACGAAATTTGGCTACTTAATATACCATTGCATACACGAGCCTTAAGTGTTTTGATTACTATTATGTTATCGACCATAATATTAGAGTTCTGTAATTAAACATGTTGTAACTCTCAGGAGAGTGGTACATAGCTAAGCTCCTAGCTTTTTGTTATCCCACATCGACCAAAGAGACAAAAATTGGCTAGTTAATATACAGTTGCGTACGTATTACATTTGTGTTGTGATCTGCTATTATGTTGTTCACAACAACAGACTAGTTATACGTAACCATTAACCATTACGTAATACTTGTGTTGTTGTAAACATCTTATATAACATCATAACTTACTAGACAAACTAATAAGATCTTAACTAGCTGTGACATTAATTGGTCATCAACATTGTGTAGTTTTAATTTGTGCAAATTCATGGAGTAAAACACATGTTAAACCTTTTATGCAACTCCGAGAATAACTCACTGAACATTGTTCGAGTATCATTGCTATCACTCATGTGTCATAAGTGAAAGAAGAACCATTTTAAGTGTCTATAATGGAATCTTTGGATGTCCCAAATTAAGTGTCCTCTTATACCTTTCAACCAATAATATGGGACTTTAGTGGGTAAAAATAATATTTGATTGGTGGAGAGTTTAATTAATGGAATCTTCTAAAACTTTGTACATTAGAAAAAATGGACACTTAATATGGGACGGAGGGAGTATAATTTATTCGCTTGACATGGTATTGCATAAAAATCAGATTTGTTTTGCAGATGAACAATGACAGATACTTCACCCATTTCCTTTTTTTTTTTTTTTTTTTTTTTTTTTTTTTTTTCATTTCCATTTTGTCATGTGCAATTATGCATCCTTAGAAAAAAAAGGAAGCAAATAGTCAAATGCTCCCTAAGTTGTGCTCTGGCACAAATCCGAACCCTTGATTAAATACACATGCTGCTTTGATGAGCCCATGTACTTAAGAAGTGTGTGGATTAGCAAACTTAAACGGCTCACTTAGTTATTCATATTTAAATAAATTACGATTGTGCTCTTTTACTGGATGTACGAGCTTATCAACTTGGTATTGTCAACTTAAACAAGTTGTAAGTTCAAGTTAATAAGCTAATAAGCAATGTTTTAGAGTTTATGAATCTTTTTAAAATCAAATAAATACATAACCGAGTTAAATAAACATGTCCAAACAACCCCTTAATGAATAGAATTTTATTCACTTTTCGTTATATTATACTACTGTTTATTAATTCCAAACAAGTTTGAATAAGATGATGAGTGTATAGCATAGAGTTAAGGATTTGGCATGTCTATTTTTTAAGTCGGTTTTTGAATCCATATATACTTAACACAACGGAATGATTAGTGTAAGTTAAACTTGCTGAGTATCTTCAGTCTTAACCGTTGTTTGCTTCTCACATTGAGTCAGATTATATTTGAGAACTCATTTTACACTCTAATGATATTTTGACTTGACTATGGAATGTATCTATTTTGTTACCAGTTATCCCACATCGGTCGGAGAGACGGAATTTGGCTGATTAATATACCATTGCATACAAGAACCATATGTGTTGCGATTGCTATTATGTTGTTACCCTTTAACCGGAGACTTACGTACATAAACACGTTACCTAATTCTCAGGTTGTAGGTTACAACTTATATAGGCTCTTAGCTTTTTGTTGAAAACAATTTTGGCTCTTAACTTTTTATAAATATAAATTTGGTACCATAATACACAACTTTTCGTGAATATAAAATTAAGTGGTTTAACAGAATAAGAGGTGTGTGGAGTAGTTTATTAGGTTATTCAAAATTTAAAAAATTTTAAAGTCTTTTTTCTTTTTCTAATTTAATGAGCTTATCAACTTTATATGACCAAATTAAACAAGTTGTAAGCTCAAGTTAATAGGCTGATAACCAACGAAACGAGTTTATGAAAATTTTTTCAACTTCAAAATATACATATAAGCCAATTAAATAAACTAATTCAAAAAACATATTAGGTTGTGTGTAGTCGTAGTGGTCTCATCATCTTCATGTCACTGCTACTACATAAGCATTCTCCCCCTCCACTTTTATGTTGTAGTTTCTCCCCTATCTTTTGGTCGCAACCACATGATCGTGCGAAATGTGGCACCCACTGCACGTGCGTGCTGGTTGCTTGGGTGTAGCATTGACCCCCAATGGTCCAAGGCCCTTCACGCGTGAACGGGTGTCTCAATACAACATGTCGTGAAAATCATTTTGAAAAGCAATACAGCTTTAAGAATGTCCGAACAAGATGATAGTGTAGACTTGTAGCATAGACTTGAAAATCAATTTGCTCCATTATCTCACTCCTCATGAAGTTAAGACTTGGCATGTCACAATCTTATTTTTTAACTCGGTCTTTTAGATCCATATGTACTTAAAACAATGAAATGAGTGATGTAGATTAATCGGCCGTTACTTGATTCTTTATGTATAGGCAATGTTTGAAAGTCGTTTTTTAATCGGCCGAGTTTAGAGTGATCAAATGGTTGGAACACTCAGAGATAAAGCCTTTGAAACAATGAGGTTTTAATCTGTGCTAATTCATGGAGTAAAACACATGGCTAAACCTTATGCAACTCCAAGAATAACTCGTTGAACATGGATCAAGTATCATTGCTATCACTCATGAGTCATAAGTGAAAAGAAGAACCATTTTATCCCGTATCAACGTATTGTACTATAGCGTATTTGCATGACATGGTATTGTATAAAAATAAGACTGGTTTTGCAGTTTGTAGATGAACAATGACATATACTTCAGCCCCTAATTCTATTGTGTTCAAAATCATTTTATAAACAACATATTATCTAATACTTTCAATACCATTAATTACACCTAAAAAAATTTCTAACCAAAAAGGTTATCTTACCTTACAATCTTATAATGCATTTAGCACTTTTGGGACATTCATTACACTAAATCTTAAAAATTCTGCAATACAACTATAAAAGCTTAATATTCAACTAAATTAAACACAATTTTCTAACATTAAATACTTCGAAAACTTAATTTTTAGCAATACAAGTATTCATACAATGTTTACAATTCATTGATGCATAATTAATATGTATTCTTAAAACACTCATTTAATGATAAATATAAGTATTAAAATACATAATACAAGTTATGCAAGCTGCTAATTAATTATACTTTAGAAACCCCCTGTCAATGAAAAATATAATTAAAAGAACGCATTATACTAACCAAGCAAGCTACCCAACGAGTTATGAACAGTAATGTTATAACACATAGATTCACGAATTTAGTTTTCAAAAGAGTTAGCTTTGCAATCCAAAAAGGGGTAGTGGCACATCTTGTTGCCCGTGCCTTTAACCACTTATGTAAATTCTATTTTGATAAAATAAAATCAACTTACTTAAACAAATAAAATAATACAACTAAGCAAAGTTTCATCAAACTTTTGGCCATTGCTTATAGTCTCTAAACGAACAAACTAATCACTAAGTTATTGCCAAAAAAAATACAAATGAAATAAATTATTAGCTGAAAAAAAATTAAATTACATGGTACTCGCAGCCGCGTTAAGCGAACCCTGCTAGTAAATTTTTATTCATTTTCATTTTACAAGTTCAATTTTAATTCATTACACTCAATATTAATTCGTTTTCGTCCTTTCTAAACCCGCCTTGATGCTATCCAGTGGACCTTGAGTGTTGCAAAAAGTGAACAGTAGGGACCTTGGGTGACTTTAATTTTTTTGAAGTACTTGTATGTTGTTTTGGTATAAGCTCAGGGACGAACAATATATTTTACTCTATTAATTACATAACATAACCATATAAAGTGTGGGAGGATTTATCATGTATGTTTAACATTTGAGGTAGGAGAATGAGTTTCATGCATGAAGCATCTCATAAGAGCTAATATATATAAAAAAAATAATAAATAAAAAAAAATGATGAATTTATAAGAACAAAATGTGATTATAGATAGAGAGTGTATGTATAATGTGAAAATAACGAATCTTTTTGGTGTATCATGTATCTAGTGTGACAAAAGAAAGTATGCTCAAATAGTTTTTACTTTTTAGTATATAAATAGCGGTTAGAGTGGCTATACGGAGATGTGTTTTTTCAAAAATCTACGTACATAAGTTTTTATTTGTAATTTCTATTTACGAAATGAGGAATATTGTTTATTCCTGAAAATGTCCCGTGTGCAAAGCCTATTTGTACTATAGTATGTGCGAATTCAATGGAAGTATTTATAGCCTCGTAACATTCTTACATTTATTATATATTTTTTTTATTAATAAGTGAAATTTTGTTTGTCGTTGACACAAATATAGTTACATAAGTTAGGTAGTTTTGCTCTTTTTAAATAGTTGATTTATCTCATTATATTACTTATATAGATTCTTTTTTGTCCTTTTGACAAATGTAAGAAAACGAGGTTTTAAACTCGCGCGTTGTAGCGGGGTGTTTTTATACAACAAATTCTCATACAATGTAAGTGCTATATAACAAACTGGGCTGCCAAGAATGGGCCAGCAACAACAGTTCTTCAAAGTTGGCCTGCGAAGTACTGTTCATAGTACTATTCATCAAAGCCATATGGGAAATGTAATATCTTTTATATAATAAAATAATTTTATCATTTCAGAGTGCTTTTGCAAAACCCTTCTCACTGGAAAAAAAATTAGACCAATAGGAGAGCTCAATTTTGCCACGTAGGCGAAATCGAGCAATATGATTGGTCAATAGAAAGTCAAAATTAAATTGATTTTGGTCAAACTTAATAAATTTGATGGAGAAATTTGGTTAAGAAAAAAAATGCATAAAAATATAAGTGTCAAATTTATTAAAACAAAAACTTTAAAAAAAAAGAAGTAATTAATAAAACTTTAGTGGTTGAATTTTACATAAAGTATATGGAACTAAATGTAAAATTACAAGTTTTCATGTTTTTTAATAACTTTAGAAAAAACACAAATAACCTCTTACACTTTATACCCCTTATACCTTATAATATGAAGTTTGTTTAAAATAACATGAGTATTAGTATTAGTTTCAAACTTTCATCTATTTAAATTACAAAATTTTGTAAATATGTGAATTAGTTTTAATATTGTTAGTTGTAGACTTTCATCCATTAGAATATTTTTTAAATAAGGACTCATGTTATTCTATTTAAAAGTTTAATTTATGCGTACACGGGTTTGAATATTAAATACGGCTAAATTATTAGTAACGGGTATATAATATCAAATGATAAGCACGAGTTACTGTGATATGTAAAAATAAATATGTGCAATTCTACTTATAACGACTCATGAAATTGTTATTTAAAATATGTATATAAATATCCATAAAAACATTTTAAAAACTTTACGAAACATATTTTAACTTCATTAACGCTCATTATGTACTACTAAACTCGCACATTTTGTACAACATGATATCAATAGTTAAAGTTAAACAATAAAATCAACATCAACCTCAGCATGTCTGCCAGTTAAAAATATTATACAAAGCTAATTATTAAAATTAAAAAAAAAAGTTAGATAGTCATTGTTTAATTTATAAAGTGTTTTCCTTAAGTTATATAAAAAAAATGCACGCATCACAATTATTTGATAACAATCACCTTCTAAATTAAAAAAAAAAAAAGAAAAAAAAGAAAAAAAAAACTAACTATGAAGGTAATAACCTAACTTTATTCATTGACGTGATGTTTCAAAAATAAATAAATAAATAAATAAATAAATAAAACAAAAAACGTAATAGTTGGCCGTTATAAAGGAATTAAAGTATGTTCACGAGAATTATTAAGTAAGCATATATAGTTTTTAATCAGATTATTACATTACTATATTGCGATAATGTTATTGAGTTGGTAATCACAGATGTGAGATACCATTCTTCTATACTTATGATTTATGTGTTAACCTCTTTTTGCTTCTCGATAGAATCTGAAAGAGACCTCAACAGAACTTTGGCTTATGCCTTATCTAGCTGATAGTTTTTAGTAACCTTTTTTATGGTTTAACTTTTTTGTTATACACACCAACTTTTAGTAACTTTTTTTTTTTTTTTTTTTTTTATTGAAAACTTCTACACTTAATATTTGTGTTTTACTATAAACACACTAAGCTATGATAGAATTAGTTGTGAATTCAGAGGTTATTTACTAAGCTTCTCAAAAAAGCTTTAGCTTTATCATAAACTTATTGTGTTATGTAATTAAATAAGCTAATAAGCACCTTTAATAAGTATAACCAAACACCTTTTTAGTTCTAATCTGAAGTTTTCTTATTTGATGTTATAACTAACTTTTTGTTATCCTCACTATAATGCAACATGTAAGTGGTTTTTGCAGTTTTATGAACTTATCACACACACTAAAGTGCAATGCAATTTGTTGTATGCGTTTTTAGAAGAGGATTAAGTATCAACACATGATTGTTATGGAAAGATTTTCTACGCCTGCTCAAGGTATGAATGTATAATTAAGTTGAGTTGCTGATTTATAAAATACATGAATGTATTTTAATGTACCAAAATGTATTTTAGTGCCTATATGAGGAATTTTATGGTATGAATTCTTAGCTGATGTTTTTGAATGAGTTAATGAAACTTAGCAGGTGTTTGCTGTCAGCAATAACACTATGGGTATCAACCAACGGTCTTAAATATGGGTGTCTTTTACCTTGATGATCTAGACCAATTGTAAAGAAAGTTGCACTAAAGTAAAAGGTCGGTAAGGATTCAAACAATCCTAAAAGACTTGCGAATGTACTATTCTTATTTTTTTCATGCATTTATAATTTACTTATACAAGTAATTATAATTTCCTTATATAGTTCGGTCTTAGAGAAAGTTATTTTTATACATTAGACATAAACGTAAGATTAAATTTGTTCACCCATCACATCTTTTTTTGTTTCTCTTTATTTAATAAAGAGGCTATAGTGTAAACATCTATGTTAATTTGGTAATTTTATAATCAAACATGAGAAGTAAACAGCACAAACTTATGAAAATTCAATTTTTCAAACAAAAAGGTAAATTAGTAAACATGGTATGATGGTTATTTATAATCAAAGGAATGGATCAATATTCAAAACTATCTAAATATGCTACATATTTTAACGAAAATATAAGTAAAAGAAATACCACAATTACAAAACATATTGTAAATTGATAGCATGGGTTTGCAAAACTAAAAGCATATATCACTTACATGTCATGTAAGTCAAGTATCATCATGTGATTTTGCTTGAATAATAAAATATAATTTTTAATCCAAAAGCATTCTCCTAAAATAATATGTAGATTATAACATATATATTATTTTTAGTCCATCAAGTAAAACTAAAAGAAACATGTTAAGTGATTTATTTCTCAGTCGATAATAATACATAATCAAAACGAAATTTTAAAAACCGTGTGCGTGCACAGGTATTATAACTGGTAGCTTTAATTACGCGACTATAAATACTTTTATTGAATCTCCCACTATATAAAACAAGCTTTCCCTAAGGAAGGCTTTGCCCAAAACTCCAGGATAATGACACATGGATATTCAAAGTGATCCAATGGACCAAATGTAATTTCAGCCATTTAATTAATGCAAACAATAAAACACACCAATTACCCTACCCCATGGATCAAACACAACTTACGTATGAAAAAAAACCCCCAAACATTTACCTGAAAAAAAAACCTCTCCAACAATTAATCCCTAACAAAAAAAACCCTCAAATATGATTCCTAACATCAACGATATTCAGGAACAATTATACCACAAAACCAAAAATTCATTGCCAACAATTAACCCAAAATCAAAAAATCCCTCAATCCACAACAAACCCTATAATTTTTATTCCAAAATTCAACCACCAATGTTCATTCCACAACAAACCGTATAATTTTTGGGGCAATATGTATACGGATACAAACTCTATATCATCACTTGTTGTTGATTGATGAGGATTCATGCGACTAACCATAATTTTTGGGGCAATATGAAATTATTGGAAATCGTATATCGACAATTCAAGTGTACGTATTTTTTGTTCAATAACTATGGGCGAATATCAAACAGGTAAATGAATCATTTTTTAATTGTTAATTTTCTTTATAATATATGATTAAGTGTGCAATTTTCTGGGTTCATTAGCCATTTGTATTTTTTTTCATATAATTACCTTCATCAATATGAATGTCAAAAGTTTGTGGTATTTTTGGAGGTGGATATTATTATAATTTCGATAATTATGGATAATTTGAAATTTTAGTTATTATAAGAAAATATTTAAAACGAATTATAAACAATTTGTTAATGTTAGAAAGTTATAAATTAATTAGGGCGTTTTGTATAAACCCAGATAACAGAATCCCTTATTTAATGGTTTATCAATTCAAACACATTTGTTTGGTACATCTTTAGTAGGGTTGTTTGGAGTGATAAATAATACTTATGCGAATTTCAGTTTGTTTTGCAACTATATGTGCCATTGAATAGACTATTTTCTTATAAATAATAAAACATGAGCTATGCATATTTTTGTAACATAGTTTTTAAGATATCGCTAAATTTAATATAATATTCACAATAAAAATAAGTTTCGAAATAAAAGTGCATTTGAACCAAAAGTAGTGCTTTACCAGAACGGGAAGTTTCGAAATCATAGTTTGAATCAAAAGTAGTGCTTTATCAGAACTGGAAGTTTTGAACTCAGGTTTATTATACCAGCTCAATCAATCCCAAAGTTATAACATATACTAGCTTCTTATACCAGCTCAGGTTTATTTGTAGGTTGCACTTTTGATAATCAATCCCAAACACTCCCTTAGGTGTTTTTAGATAATGCATAAGCCTTATCTAACTATGTCTGTTTGCTTTTAGTATGTTAAGAGGGATTAAATAAAGCAACACGGCTAAAATGATATTTTACTAGGAAGGTTAATATTATATATGTTAACACTCTGTTGCACATAGTTTACAGTTTTACTGTCATAAATTGCCCCATCCCATTATATTTTGCAAGTAGTAGGAATTTTGTGCTCATGTCGTGAGTTTTCTGTTTCTATGAGAACCAAAGAAGTTTGTAAAAGCGATAATTGTATGTGTTTTCTGTTTCGTATTTTGCATATAGCGGGGCAAGTTTGTTTAAATGGTCTAATTGCAAGGAGAGCTCTCTCATGTAATGTAAAATCAATGCATGGTAAACCGTCTGCTCCAAAGTGTTTGGCTGTTCTGGGAGATGATTCGAAACCGAGGCAAACAAACTATAAGAGACCCTTTATCAGAAAGAGAAACGGCTTCCTCTTCATAACCACTATAAATAACAAATCTTTTATTTTTTGAAACCGAGTTTGTGAAATTTTCGTAGAAAATGTAATAGCATCGGACAATTGCTGATATGATGGTATTATGTTGCTGATTTTCAGGCCAGCTCGGATCTTAATGGAAAAAAAAAAACAACAATCTTCACTTTCTGGATTGTAAGTACTCTCTTTTATATATTCCGTTTTTGAATTTGAGTTTTGAAAGTCATTTTGCTATATGAAATAATGAAATAAAACTAAAGTCTATAACTTTTAATAAAACATGATGGGTAGAGAGTGTTTTTTACACGTATATGTTATGCTATACCCAACCTCAAGGCAACTATTTTATGCAAGTTTGTAAATGAGAGTTTCAGGACAAAACAACATAATAAGTTATAATGCACCGAGGCTGCACCCACATATGTGACAAGGATGCATAATATAGAGTTGTTACTGGTACACCAGCATCATTATATTATAGAGTAGTTGAGTAGCTGAAAACTGGTTATAGTCAAAGATAGTTGTTTTATTGGGCTAGGTCATAGAATATGGGATATTTTTACATATTCAATTGTAAGTTCGGACTACAAAATACTGATGGATCTATAGTTCTAACTACTTTTATGTGTCACAAAGATATGCTTTCAGTTGGTTCATAATCGTATAATATCCCTCTATGAAATTAGACTTCTACTCTACATTGCAGGAGGTTGAAAGATAACAAGGAAGCTGAACCTGAAGCTGATCCGGAAAGGGACCAAAGGACTTTTTTTTGCTTACAAGGTAATATGGATTGGATCTAATTGCGATGTTATCAGACCATCCCTTTTTTGTAGAGTAATATTAAGCATATATTACTTGCAGATGCCACTCAAAGCAACTGAATTTGATGTTTATGAGTTCTTCTCAAAAGCATGAGAGGTAATTGTCTTTATCCAGGCTACTCCCATTAACACTCATATTCTTTTCTTTCATGTTGTAATTTAATTTTGGAGAATTTGGAAACATAGAAACTCTAAAGTTTTTGAATGAATAAATGTTAATTAGATGGAGGGGCGAGGAAGATGGCGTCCAGTTATCTTGCATTAATATAATTAGCATAGTTTTAGATGATTAGATCACAGGTTCATGTTGAGATATATTTTTGGTCTTGCTGTATCATCACACATGCTTAATATGTAGTATTGTTACTTACTAAAATGAAACCTACTGAGATTTTGTGTCTATTCTTAACGCACAACTATATAGTAAGTGGAAACAATTATGAAGCCACTTTGTTAATGTACTTGGTTTTATTTTTAATTTGTTTTTATATGATCTTCAATCATCATTGTGATATATATATATATATATATATATATATATATATATATATATATATATATATATATATATATATATATATATATATATACTAGCTTTCGAAGCCCGCCCAATGGGCGGGCATGCTTTTGTGAATTTTCCTTTAGCATATTAATGTCGAACAATGTGACATATGTATACAAAGGTTGTATTTGTGTTTATATAATGTGTTAGGAAGTCATTGTTAATCGTTAATTATATGTGTTTGGTTAGATATATAAATATTTGTTATGATTAGTAGAAAAACATAAGCAGTATTTATATAATTAGACAACTTGCATTATTAATGAAAAGATGTTGTGGAGTATTAATGCACTTGCACATTTTTCAACCCATTTAACTTTAGTTGTAACAGCCTGTGGTGCGTTTCAGTTGACTAACTCATAATACCATATGTGTATGTGGTGTGTCTAACTGTGTAAGAGTAACATAAATTAACTCCAATCGTATTAGAATGTTGAGGTCTTTCGAAATACTATTAAAGGATTTGTTTATGTTTGATGGTATAATTCTGCTCATGAGTCACCTAAAAGGTAATTCAAAATTCAAATATCAACAAATAAGGACCCGCCTCCGCAAAACCTATGGGCACACTGGAAACTTTGTGGAATAAGAGATCGGTGGTCGAGTCTCGGGTCGTCTCACTCCAGGTGGTGCTCCTTTGGGCAGGAGATTTGCCGAACTATTCCTTGTGAGGTGGACAATGGCTGGTGCCAAAAAGCACCCAAGATGAGGGTGTTCCCGCCAATCTACACTTTTAATTTCATCCTAATTTAAGAGAACAGTGAATACTTCAAAAAAGGATTACTTGACAAATTATTTAAAATCAATAAAAATACTACTTATATGAAACATAAGAGCAATGCTTAGTTTTTAACACAAATGGCCAAATCTACAAAATCAGTGTGTAACGTTAGTGAAATATTCTTTTAACTTTAAGGTAGGCCAGATATGAAAATTCCCATTTAATGAACACATTTAGGATTGTACACACCAGAAAACAAATAGCAACTGTCCAAAGCAATTGCAACTTGATGTCAAACTTTATTGTATACATAGACGACCTACGTATATAGTACATCATTTATAATTTAGTGGCCAAAATGAAAAAGAGTACAGTAGTTACATAGACTCCATTTTATCATGGAGAACTTGATTATATCCTTCTTAAATCCTTCAATCATCAATGGCATGACTATTGCCCCTCTTATGGTCTTCCATCCTAATGAATTTTAAACACGAATAACTCCTTATTATGTTATTAGAGTCACGCCACATAAGAATATCTACGTAACAATGAAGTGATACCCTTCCAGGATAATGCCATTTTTATCACAGCTGGCCAAAATGGGGCCACGTTGCCTGACAAGTCTGCGGATTTTATGTCCTGCAAAAATGTAGCCATTCTAATTTTTAAGGACTTGAGTTGGTTATAAGATGAGACTTTTTAAAATTTTGGTTATTAGAGATATTTTAATGGTTTAGTAGAAGCAATGAAATAACCAATTTATGCAATAAATAATTAAGGTAAATGCGACTATTGTTGTCCATACAGCTCACTTTAAACGTAATCAAATGGACAATGCAAAATACGAATCTTCGAAGACATATGATACATCTTGCTGAAGTATAAGTAGATGAGGTTAAACACACCCACTGAACCTGCCCAATTAACACACACCCTGAACCCCCACCCTGAACCAACCCGGTGAACAAACTCATTGAATCAACAGCTAACCAACCAACTGAAGCAACCGCAAAAGCAACCCATTGAACCAACCCAAGTTTTACTAAAAACATAGAAACATAACTTTTAAGAAACATTTATAATCACTTCATTCAAGTTGTTTTAAAATACAGATTCTGTAATTATTCATCATCCCGTCACCTATATTTTCTTGCAATGTACGAAGTCATCAACGCTTCTAATATTTTATTAATCAAAAATGGCATGAAAGAGTTAAGTATATCAATATTATAAACCTGAAAAAAGGGAATACAGGCAACAAAACGTCTTTATCAGAACACAAACTTACTTACCTTATGAACCCATTACGACAGAAATACAGGGAAGTAAGTATGTAATGTTGCATAATTCTAGACTCCTAAGTAATTTCACAAACATGCTAAACACGTATTTGTTTTGAAATTTGACTAAAAACCCCACACAATTTCCTGTATATATTGAAGCAATATGTTTATTTGGATATCTTGTATTTAATCAACTTGACTATATTAAGTCCTACAATGCCTTAAGGATAACATAACGGTTAAAATATGGAACATATGGTACCAACAGCCGTTTGAAATTTTGGTCAAGCACACCCTATACTAATTTTTATAGTGGCCTGATCCTAGCGTAACCTAAGTCGACAACAAACGCATACCTTCGCTTTAGAGGAGGCACAGGGTCTTCGAAATGTTGCACTTTCTGGGCTTTAATCCTATCTTTAGAGAGTTGTTCGTCTTTCAGTTTATCTTTAGGCAACCTGGACGATCTAGAGCATTCGAAGTATACAGTCAAATTAAAAAAAAATAGAAGATGCAGTTTAGTAACTATTTTTTATTATGTGAAGTCATGACGTGAACAAACCCCTTTGTGCCTTCAGAACAGCTCTGGCAAACTTAGTTCATTTTTTGGTGCCATCCACTTTCGAGTATCATGGTCCAATGACTGCAACAAAAAATGATTAAGAATTTACATATAGTGCATCAGTTTGCCTCAAATACTTTGATATCATATCGTAAATAAACAAAAATTTATAAAACCCAATCAACTTAGTAATCACATTTAATAACCCAACATTTGAAAATGGGGTAAGCCTTACCTTTTCAATAAGCTTTCTAAGTTCACATTGTTTTTGCAGTGACTGTGCTTTTCCCATTTTTTTTTAACTTGAGTTCACTCTCCATCGCCTTAATTCTTTATCCCCAAAATTTGCTTGACGCGTATCAGCATGTAGGAATCTGTCTTGGTTAAAGTCCAAGTGTTGTTGCCGGCCAACAACTCCTCCTTCAAGATGCACAAAATGAAAACGTAAAATTTTATATTCCATGCTCTGCGTTATCTGTCACAACCCGTAATTTTAGGTCATTTTCCAAACCTCGACAATTTACTATTCACAGATTACTATTCATCGTTTTACTATTCATCGTTTTTTAGGTCAATTTGACATTCCGAGAAACATTCAGAAATTTTACTATTCACTTGACACTATTCATTTCCGAGAGGAAACCACTATTCACGTGCATTACTCATATCATCGTAAATTTAGTTTACGAGTGTTCAAATTCACGTAACCGTAATTGGTTTAGGAGCGAATTCATACATTATTATCAGGAACATTTCATACGGACTAGGAGTAGTCCGCATATCATCATTAGGGCACTTGCATACTATTCCACTCGTAGGATAATTAAATTTATACTTTTGGTATAATTAACGATTTACGTATGTTTATTTTAAATAAACACTAATACGCGAACTATAAATGTGGCTAACATGTCCGACACTCCCGACTATTATCCCAATATATTTTTATATTCATTTTTATAATATAAAAATTATAATATTAATTTACCCGGTATTTTGGATGTTTATTTTAATTATTAACTTAAGTTTACTAAAACTTCGACGGTTTTCGTAGAAAATTTAACTATAATTATCTAAACACCCAATAATTTTACCCAACCTATTTTTATAATTTTTATAACTTTATTATGACCCGGTTAACTTCGTTAAAATTTATTTTTAGTTAACCCGGTACCCGGTACATTTTAAAACTACACATAACATACAATAATGCAAAAATCACCAAAAGTCTTCACAACCATTCCCCCCCCCCCCCCCTCTCCTTTGCCGCCCCCCCCCCCCCCCCCCCCCATGCTATTTTTTCTTACAAGTTACTAATGCACTCTTTCTCATTAAATGCCTCACACTAACTCTTATATATTAATAATAATAACAATAATACATATACTATACTTTATCTTTTTTCACTTCATTTCAACTAAGCTCAAAAGATTTTTTTCTCTCTTTTTCTCTACTCACTCACGGCACAAGGAAGGAAAGGAAGCAAGAACCAAAATTTTCTTAAAGATCTTAGTGTATTTTGTAGTCCTTGTTAGAGTTTTGAGATACAAACTCAAGGATTATTAGGTTTTCATCTCCAAAACTTCATTAATCTTACAAGTAAGTTTACAAAACTCATTTCATAATTTTTACAAAGTATTACTATGTTTATATATGTTTCTTGCAAGATCTCATACATGCATTAACTTATACCACTTTATTTTTGTAAACTTTTGATCATACAAGCCCTAGAAGTGATTTTTGGTTAGATCCTTGTTAGATCTACTTGGTTTTGATGATTAGGAACCCATGACACCCTAAGAAGGTGTATGGTAGGATTAGATTAGTTTTGTGGTGTTTGAAAGTGGTTTGGATGAAAGTGGAACTAGATTAGAACCCTAGAAATGGTTTTTGAAACTTTTGATATACCTACTGTCCCTATTTTAATTTCGTGGGAAAATCAGTAGATGGTGGCCAAGTTTTGACCAAAGATTTAGAAAATACTTTCAAAAATGAAACTTTAGGCGAAAGAATGGATTAAAACGAGTTTATAACGAAGGAGATATGATTTTTGCAAATTTAACGACGAAAACTATTTTTGTAGAAACTGCTTCCTGTTTGGCAGATTTCAATGGGTAAAAAGAGGTATTAAACATAACCTAGAGGAGCCGAGTTATCAAAAATATACTAGTATACACAAAAACGAATCCGTGGACATAAAGAACAAGGAAAACGAGCCTAAAACGACCGAGTTATACCCGTTTTAACATCGTCAAAACTATATATATATATATATATATATATATATATATATATATATATATATATATATATATATATATATATATATATATATATACATATAGCCACAAATAAAAATAATAACGTACGTACTAAATGGTATATTTTCTAGCAACGTTACTAATGACTATTTTCTTAACAAATGAATACGTACAACCCGAGGGAATATTTATACGACTTAACGATGTTATTCTAAGGTTTTGATACATGGATTATAACGCTAACTTTTTCGTACGAGTTAATATGACAAGTATATACTTCTATATATGGACTTATTTTTCCTAAGTATGGAAACTATTTTACTATGACGATAACTAGTATTTCCAAATTACGAGTGGTTTTGGTATCATGTGCATGTGCATTTATTACATCACGACATGATCTAAATTAGATCACTATCATTTATTTTAGGTTGCGGATAGTGTTCGCTCCCTGTTGTCCTTATCATTACGCATATTTGTATCTTCACTCCAGGTGAGTCATAGCCCCACTTTTACTCTTTATACTTGTTTTAACTCTTTGGGGGAGATACATGCTCAACTACTTGTTTTTACTTGTACAAATATTTAAAACATTTATACTTGATTGTTTTATACTCGATTGTTTTATACTTGATTTCATACATACGTGATTGTGCTATACTTAACTGTGTTATACTAAACTGTGATGGTGTATTCTTGAGACTTCCAATGGCCCCAGATTAAGTTGTTGGGCACAACCATTGAGACTTCCAATGGCCCCAGATTGAGTTGCTGGGCACAACCATTGACACTACCAATGGCCCCAGATTAAGTTGCTGGGCACAACCATTGGAACATACATACAAACGTGAGGTCTTCGGAGATGAAGTGTAGACTCACGACTAATTGCTTAACTGTTTTGATAAACTTATACATATTTTACTCATACTATATATTGTAGCAGTGGGTTGTGAACACACAGGTTACAAGTCTCTTATGGCGGGACTTGTAACTGAGTGGATTTACGATGCCTTTGCTGTGTGACCATTCTTCTTTAAACTTTATTTATTAAACAACTCTATGAACTCACCAACCTTTGTGTTGACACCTTTAAGCATGTTTATCTCAGGTTAGAAGGGCGATAGCAGGTATGTGGAGCGGAGAGTCTTAGGGCATGCATTTTGAAGACTTTCGCTTTTATCTTTTACCATTCGATACTTTTAAAAACTTATGTACTATTCTAATTTGGGATCTTTTGGTTTGTAAACTATGACTTTTATCTATTCGAATGGTGACTTTTTAAAAACGTCTCATTTAGAGTTCGTATTCTATAGCTTGTACTTTGTGCCCTGAAGTAGCATCCCTATGACACAGTCTTCCGCTGCGGTATTTTGGGGGTGTTACAGATTGGTACCAGAGCCTTGGTTATAGAGAACTAGGTTGTTTTTAGAGTCTAGACTATAACTACATACATTTAGACTCTCCTCCCTATCGCCTTGCATTTTTCATACACGTACGCTTGCTGATAATTTTCTTAGACCTACGCTATTAGATATTTTGTGGTACCGATGGGGAAGTCCCAAAATCTAGGCAAGTTATCAGAAATATGGAGCTCGGTAATAACTGATCATTTAACTTAATCTTGTGACAGTTCTTGTTTGATGAGACATGAGACTAAGTTAAATGAAGGTTATTACTTAGCTGTAGAGATTTGATGATTTGCCCAAGGATGGGAGTTCTCTTGAGGTTACTCTTTAGAAGCCGTTAGAAACTAGACTACCCAGTGACTTTAGCACTTAAGGGAGAATCCTTTATTCCTTCGTACTGAGCGTGACATTCCCTAGATACCCATTTAAGCAACGTCTACCACTGAGATATGTGTGCCTGGTGATATGTACACATGTGAAAGGAAACATTTATAATTGTGGTGGCCAACATAATTATAAGTGCTTCACGACACACGTGGACATATGACTATGCATATGTAGATCGGTGTTGGCACGACTTAGGAGACAATTGGTGGCACGGTATTATATATGAGGATGTTAAGTATAGACTTTGGTTAATTAACGGTTTTCCCTCAACTCTGACGTTCACTAAATGTCCTTCCTCTCAGGAAATCATGGCACCAAGGAGAGTGACTCGTAGCTCTGGTCGAGGAGGCGCAACACCAAGGGGTGGAAGGACTGGTGGACGTGGAGGTAGAGGAGGTAGAGGAGCTGCTCATGACACTAGTAACCCAAGTAACGATGGTGGAAGAACTGGTAGACGTGGAGGTAGAGGAGGTGGTCACGGCGTTGAAAACAATGATAACAACAACAGTGGAAATACTTATTTTGAAGCCATCATCGCTCGACAACTTGAAAACTTTCTCCCCACTATTGTCACTCAAGTTGGTGATCATATGAATAACTTGGCAAATCACGAAAGCGGAATTAACAACACCAATGGTATAGGCCAGAATGGTAATGGCAACAACAACATTAGGACTGGATGTACGTATAAGGAATTTACATCATGTAAGCCAATGGAGTTCGATGGTATAGGAGGCGCGTTAGGGTATACTCGATGGGTTGAAAAGATGGAGTCGGTGATCGACATTAGTGACTGTGCACCACATCAAATGGTGAAGTACTCTGTATGCTTGCTATCAGGAAAGGCATTGACATGGTGGAATACGCAGGTTCAAGCTAGGGGTAGAGAGGCAGCTGTAGGTATGACATGGGATGATTTTAAGGCATTACTGAAGGAGGAATACTGCCCGGACAATGAAATGCAGAAACTGGAGGATGAACTTTATCATCACTCTATGATTGGGGCTGGACATGCAGCCTATACAGATCGATTCCATGAATTAGCCAGACTAGTTCCACACCTGGTTACCCCTGAGTCCAAGAGGATCGAGAGGTACATATATGGTCTTGTCCCAGAAATTCGTGGGACTGTGAAAGCAACTGAGCCTTCTACAATTCAGAGTGCAATATTGAGAGCAGGGACTCTGACAGATGAGATGGTTAGAAATGGAAGCTTGAAGAACAGTGATAAAAGGAAGGGAACAAGCGAGTCGAACAAGCATATAGGCGCGATAGCTGACAACAAAAGGGCAAGGACCTTTGCGGCGACTAGTTCTGGTCAGAGAGAGTATTTAGGCCAGCATCCTAAATGTACGAAATGTAATTTTCATCACCAAAAGACTGTGCCCTGCCGTATATGTGCTAATTGCAGACAGTCTGGTCATTATGCAAACCAGTGTAGAGAACCAGTGAATGTGGGCAATATGACGAACAATCAAAAGACATGCTATGAGTGTAACAGCCCAGATCACTTTCGGAACACCTGTCCTAAGTTAAAAAGGAATCTTAACCAAGGAGGCAATCGTCCAAAATTAGCAGCAGCAATTGAAGGGCCACAAGATGAGGCCGTTGAGATTCCACCCGCGCGTGGCAGAGCTTACTTCCTAGGAAATCCTATCACCCAACATGTTCACGATAGCATAACGGGTACATTCTCTTGAACAACTATATTATTTTCGTAGCACTTAAGTCTTGGTATAGAACTTATACACAAGCCCGACTAATCTGAGACCTAGCATAATTAATCTAGTTATATTGATAGTAGATGATTTGATTGATGTAAGCAGCTCTAACGAGTTTGGGAAGGAATGAGCTGAACTTCGGGACGAAGTTCCCTTAAGGGGTAGAGACTGTCACAACCCGTAATTTTAGGTCATTTTCCAAACCTCGACAATTTACTATTCACAGATTACTATTCATCGTTTTTGAGGTCAATTTGACATTCCGAGAAACATTCAGAAATTTTACTATTCACTTGACACTATTCATTTCCGAGAGGAAACCACTATTCACGTGCATTACTCATATCATCGTAAATTTAGTTTACGAGTGTTCAAATTCGCGTAACCGTAATTGGTTTAGGACCGAATTCATACATTATTATCAGGAACATTTCATACGGACTAGGAGTACTCCGCATATCATCATTAGGGCACTTGCATACTATTCCACTCGTAGGATAATTAAATTTATACTTTTGGTATAATTAACGATTTACGTATGTTTATTTTAAATAAACACTAATACGCGAACTATAAATGTGGCTAACATGTCCGACACTCCCGACTATTATCCCAATATATTTTTATATTCATTTTTATAATATAAAAATTATAATATTAATTTACTCGGTATTTTGGATGTTTATTTTAATTATTAACTTAAGTTTACTAAAACTTCGACGGTTTTCGTAGAAAATTTAACTATAATTATCTAAACACCCAATAATTTTACCCAACCTATTTTTATAATTTTTATAACTTTATTATGACCCGGTTAACTCCGTTAAAATTTATTTTTAGTTAACCCGGTACCCGGTACATTTTAAAACTACACATAACACACAATAATGCAAAAATCACCAAAAGTCTTCACAACCATTCCCCCCCCCCCCCCTCTCCTTTGCCTCCCCCCCCCCCCCCCCATGCTATTTTTTCTTACAAGTTACTAATGCACTCTTTCTCATTAAATGCCTCACACTAACTCTTATATATTAATAATAATAACAATAATACATATACTATACTTTATCTTTTTTCACTTCATTTCAACTAAGCTCAAAAGATTTTTTTCTCTCTTTTTCTCTACTCACTCACGGCACAAGGAAGGAAAGGAAGCAAGAACCAAAATTTTCTTAAAGATCTTAGTGTATTTTGTAGTCCTTGTTAGAGTTTTGAGATACAAACTCAAGGATTATTAGGTTTTCATCTCCAAAACTTCATTAATCTTACAAGTAAGTTTACAAAACTCATTTCATAATTTTTACAAAGTATTACTATGTTTATATATGTTTCTTGCAAGATCTCATACATGCATTAACTTATACCACTTTATTTTTGTAAACTTTTGATCATACAAGCCCTAGGAGTGATTTTTGGTTAGATCCTTGTTAGATCTACTTGGTTTTGATGATTAGGAACCCATGACACCCTAAGAAGGTGTATGGTAGGATTAGATTAGTTTTGTGGTGTTTGAAAGTGGTTTGGATGAAAGTGGAACTAGATTAGAACCCTAGAAATGGTTTTTGAAACTTTTGATATACCTACTGTCCCTATTTTAATTTCGTGGGAAAATCAGTAGATGGTGGCCAAGTTTTGACCAAAGATTTAGAAAATACTTTCAAAAACGAAACTTTAGGCGAAAGAATGGATTAAAACGAGTTTATAACGAAGGAGATATGATTTTTGCAAATTTAACGACGAAAACTATTTTTGTAGAAACTGCTTGCTGTTTGGCAGATTTCAATGGGTAAAAAGAGGTATTAAACGTAACCTAGAGGAGCCGAGTTATCAAAAATATACTAGTATACACAAAAACGAATCCGTGGACATAAAGAACAAGGAAAACGAGCCTAAAACGACCGAGTTATACCCGTTTTAACATCGTCAAAACTATATATATATATATATATATATATATATATATATATATATATATATATATATATATATATATATATATATATATATATATATATATATAGCCACAAATAAAAATAATAACGTACGTACTAAATGGTATATTTTCTAGCAACGTTACTAATGACTATTTTCTTAACAAATGAATACGTACAACCCGAGGGAATATTTATACGACTTAACGATGTTATTCTAAGGTTTTGATACATGGATTATAACGCTAACTTTTTCGTACGAGTTAATATGACAAGTATATACTTCTATATATGGACTTATTTTTCCTAAGTATGGAAACTATTTTACTATGACGATAACTAGTATTTCCAAATTACGAGTGGTTTTGGTATCATGTGCATGTGCATTTATTACATCACGACATGATCTAAATTAGATCACTATCATTCATTTTAGGTTGCGGATAGTGTTCGCTCCCTGTTGTCCTTATCATTACGCATATTTGTATCTTCACTCCAGGTGAGTCATAGCCCCACTTTTACTCTTTATACTTGTTTTAACTCTTTGGGGGAGATACATGCTCAACTACTTGTTTTTACTTGTACAAATATTTAAAACATTTATACTTGATTGTTTTATACTCGATTGTTTTATACTTGATTTCATACATACGTGATTGTGCTATACTTAACTGTGTTATACTAAACTGTGATGGTGTATTCTTGAGACTTTCAATGGCCCCAGATTAAGTTGCTGGGCACAACCATTGAGACTTCCAATGGCCCCAGATTGAGTTGCTGGGCACAACCATTGACACTACCAATGGCCCCAGATTAAGTTGCTGGGCACAACCATTGGAACATACATACAAACGTGAGGTCTTCGGAGATGAAGTGTAGACTCACGACTAATTGCTTAACTGTTGTGTTAAACTTATACATATTTTACTCATACTATATATTGTAGCAGTGGGTTGTGAACACACAGGTTACAAGTCTCTTATGGCGGGACTTGTAACTGAGTGGATTTACGATGCCTTTGCTGTGTGACCATTCTTCTTTAAACTTTATTTATTAAACAACTCTATGAACTCACCAACCTTTGTGTTGACACCTTTAAGCATGTTTATCTCAGGTTAGAATGGCGATAGCAGGTATGTGGAGCGGAGAGTCTTAGGGCATGCATTTTGAAGACTTTCGCTTTTATCTTTTACCATTCGATACTTTTAAAAACTTATGTACTATTCTAATTTGGGATCTTTTGGTTTGTAAACTATGACTTTTATCTATTTGAATGGTGACTTTTTAAAAACGTCTCATTTAGAGTTCGTTTTCTATAGCTTGTACTTTGTGCCCTGAAGTAGCATCCCTATGACACAGTCTTCCGCTGCGGTATTTTGGGGGTGTTACATTATCCTTGTCTTTTAGTCGAATAATTGTTGTTTAAAAATGCAACCAAATATAACTATTCATTTATTAAAGGAACACAATTCGATTTGAAAAGCGAACATGGAATTACCTGAACCACGAATATGGTGCCGAGTGACGACTTAGGACATCTTAGTACCTTACGTCGATACTTCACAATACAAAAGAACCTGCAAGAAATAAAAACATGAACCATTTATCATAAAACCTCATCGCATCAAGTCAATTTCAAAACGTGCATAAAAGGTTGAAAAAGTTCTACCATAATGTGTAATTTTCTCCAAAACCATTCAAGTATTTAACTTATAAGCAGATCAAATGAAGAATAAAGCACTGTTAATCATAATAAACCAAACCTTACCTCATTTTTACAACTTCGTAGGCCAAAAAATTTAACAAATTACTTGTCTCACTATCAAAACATGTTTAAACAGAAGCAAACGTTGGCCCTGGGATTAATTTACCTTCATATGAATAAGAGTGAAAGAAGTGTCCATGAGGTATATTTTGGAAACGTCATATTAATGAGCCTATTTTTTTACCGTTTCGCTTAGCTAAGTTACCTTATTCTACGTTTCAACCACTACTACCATGCAACTATCAGCATGCTTCACCTCACCTTTTGAAGCCACTAATATTGCCTCATGGACACCCCTACCTGATGCTTGTTAATATATATGACTTGTGAACGTTAAAATCCATTTCACACAATACTTGCAGCTCCATTTATTAATAATCCTATAAGCATTTATCGCATTGGATATTTGCAGGAATTTTGTAGATATCAATAATCATTGTAATGTTACTATAAAAAACATGGCATACGCTTATTATACTGACGGAATTATCTATATACTCGTATAATACTACTTACCGTATGAATAACTTATGCAGGGAAGCTTTTAAAAAAAATGTGGCAAGCAGAATAATCTGACCTGTTTTGTTAATCTCGACATTCATGCGACTCCTCATACCTTTTTTTTCTGCTACTGTGAGTCCATCATAGTTTAGAAAAGCTTGTATACACCTGCAATCAAAAGCTACCATAAAGGTTAAACGAAATATAGACGAACCTTCAAACCTAAGAGACAACTTTAAGATATCAATCAACCAAAAGCCTAACGATGAAAAACCTTCTCTTTCAAAGCTTGGTTTTCGATCCTGGTACTAATATCATCTTCTTTATTTTTCAACTCCGAATTAGGCACATCTATCCGCTTCTGTTCTTCTTCAAGATAAAGTTGTTTCTGTTTAAATACTCTATCAATATCATTCGCAAGCTCTTCCCTTTGGTTGAGCAGTCGACGAACCTCAGCCAGCTTTTCCTCTCCCTCTTGTAACTTCCTCTCTCATTCTCTTAAGTCCTCCCTTTGGTTGGATAAATTTCGTTCATGTGCATCTCTCCTGACAATCCAAAAAAAATGTAAGAAACAGTACGCAAAAAATAATGTTGTCAGAGTACAAATATTTAACAGAAGGTGAGGCATACTTATTATTAAATGACATGCGCTCTCTCAGTAGTGAACTTTCTTTTGCCTCAAGCTCTGATGATTTTCTTATAATCTCTGATGTCTTCCTGTTGACCTTAGCAAGATTGCAGTTCTTTAAAGGTGTATATAAATATTACTCCGTACTAATGACATCATGATTCGGTTAAGTTAACAAAAACTTATATAACTAAGTTAGGATGATACCTGGTTGACACACTGTTTTTCAACTCCTAATGCTTTGCTCAACTTCTCCTTTCGCTTCTCCACTTCCGACATTGCAATAAGATGCGCAGTTTGCTCTCGCTTCAGGAGCTCCTTGGTTTCGAATAATTTTTTTGTCAAATTGTTCATTCTTAAAGACCATGAGGAGAAGGCCCATGTTATATTGGTATTCATACGGCTGTTACACAGACCAATCATCAAATTAGCCATATTAAAACCGGACTGCCAAATAAACTTAACAAACAGATCCTTTCATGTGACTAATGCTACTAATTAGAAATAATTAGCAAGTAATAGTTAATAAAAAGTAATCAACAGTTTTCTCAACTTCTACATCAGCATAATAGTTCTAATGTAGACTCTCTAATAAACTCCGTAACTGACATTAATTATCGCAAATACAAGTATTCTGATTGGAAATTTCAAATTACCTCATTTTTGTGCACCAATCCATAATAACCAATTTGGTGAAAGAACATTATACTAAAACAAAACTACCAAAACTTGCGATGTTGGTAAAATTACAATGACCGAAAAAATAAAACCGTGCTTCAATCAACAAAAAAAACCTAATAACGGTCTTCTTTTTTGTCTGTTCCAAAAAAAAGGTGATGTTTTATGTAAAAAGAGAGTAACTTACTTGTATAGTTTCACACAAAACTAATTGATCGATAATCAAATATGGATTTATCAGGCAGTCTAATTATCCAAAAAATTGAGTATGGTACCACTTCGGAATCACCATCTGCACTCTCCATATTCTCATACAACCTTGTCATGCCAACAATTTCTCCTTCATGATTACACTTGACTGATTTGCATTAGACCTTAAATTACGAAAAAACAGATGCCTAAAAGGGAAAACTTTTTTATAAAATTTAAATAATTATAACACAAAGTTAAGGCTCAAGTGAACACCCTCTACGACCACTGATTCTTTACGCTCTTCCCATGCTGTGATGAGTCGATCAAGACTATCAATGACCATCTCACTTTCGCTATAGTAAAAAAACGATTAAAGCACACACGCACATGTTTACGATTATAAGCCAAATACCAGTTCATGCTACATTATGTATGATATCAAGATAATAAATAAATTTACTATCCATATTATAAGCAATAATTGTAAATTAAAAACAAAAAAGTTACCTGCAACAGGAGACGAACAACTGAGACCTGTCTGCTAACAACAGCAGCCACAAGAGCTGAGCAGTCAATGTTTGTATGCATATATAAGTATGGATTACCTTTAACATACTTAAGTTGAAAGAATGAGAGCCTGGGATTGCAACTCTGCCAGGTACAACCATAAGAACACAAATACACAAACATGAACACGATTCTAAAATATGTTTTAAGTTACTTGATCAAACTTACCATGCCACTTCCATAGAACACCTTGTATTCTCAAACCTACACACGCAAAAAGAAGAAGAGCGTGAGAGAATTGATGAACAAAAAGGATGAGGAAAAGATAAAATTAGGGTTTGGAGAAAAGGTATATTATGAAGGAACGTGAGATTAGGGTTTTAAGTTGTAGAGATATATGTTATCTAATTTACAGGTTTATGAATATCTATTAGGGAATGCAATAGTTACTAAAGAATGACATAATTGTTTTCAATTATCAAATCACATTACCTCACATGCTCCACTGGTTGACATACTTGTGTGTTAATGCCAATACCTAGGTTCGAATCCTGCAAGTAGCATTTTTTGAAAAACAAATCCGAATTTTTAATTTAATAAATGGCAAAACGTTAATTCATTGAAACTATGCCTAGGTGGCGAAAATTTGTGATGACCGGGAATAAATAAATGGTAAAACTTGCTTACGTGGCAACAACTGATGACATGGCTGCTAATGACAATTACTGGGCAATGAGGTGGCGTTTTCTTGATTTATCTACGTTTAACGCCTCCTGTTATATATAATGTTATATATATATATATATATATATATATATATATATATATATATATATATATATATATATATATATATATATATATATATATATATATATATATATATATATATATATCTTAACTACTTATAATGTAGATTTAGACAAAGGTGAAAAGTGGAAAACTGAATTTTTAGTCAATCCCCATTTTGTCCTTCTAATTAATGCTCTTGAAAGTGAAATCTTAAAAGTCAAGGGTGAGAGAAAATGAAATGTGTAATTAATGCTTTTATTAAAACACCCATAACTTAAAATTACAATAATTTATTCATATGGTACAACCAATTAAAAGCATCTATATTAAATTAAAAACAATCAACTAAAACATCCCTTACTAAAAAAGTACAATAAAATTTTCACAATATACAATTTAAACAAGCTACAATATAATATAAAATATAAAATAATTAAACACACTAATTAATGTTATTTTTAAAACACCCTAAAATGAAAAGTATATGTTATTATACACATTATACAAATTAATAAAACACACAAAACTTTATACAAGCTAACAAGTTGATGTTGCATATAGTTTTGAAAACTGGACCGTACCAACGGGTTCAACTGGGAAAAACATAGAGTTTTGAAAACTGGACACGACGGGTTCAGTTATTAAAAGCATGACTCGGTTTAAATCGACCCGTTTTTCGACCGGAACGGTTCAACCGGGTTTCAAAACATTATGTTGACATGAGCTTAAGTATCAAAGTCAATAAGTCAACAAAGTCAATAAGTCAACACATTTAGTAACTGATTTTCATATCAATTTGGGCGGGAAAATCAGTTATTAAATGTGTTGAGTTATTGACTTTGATACTTAAGCTCATGTCATATGTTTAATCCCTAAATCTTCAAACTTTTATTAGAGGTGGCAAAACGGGGGGCCACAGGCACAGGCTAAAATGGCACGGGTTAAAACGGGCACGGGCTAAACGGACAAATTATAAATCGGGCCAAACGGGCACGGGCTAAAACGAGCAAATTATAATTTAACTATTAAAAACATTCGGAACAGTCCTAAAAACCCCTTTAATTCATCTTGTAAAAAAATTTCAAGCATCTAAGTCTTAACTATATTTAATTATTTTTTCTTAGAAAAAAAAATAAAATAAAATAAAAATAAAAATAATCTGACTGCAAATTTGAGAAAATCTGCTGGGACAAATGAATAAAAATGCAAATAATTAAAAAAAATGAGAGTAATTGCTTGAAAATTGAATTGTGTGATTCGAAAGCCCATCTAATAATATATGTTTTTATCTTTTGCCTGTAAGAGCCTATCAAATAAATGCAAGGGGGCAAAAAACGCCCCAAACTTTTAAAAAAGTGTTAAAAATCGCCCAAAAATTACAAATTGGGCAAGATTTGTCACCCCTAACTTTTATTATTTTTCATTTATAACCCATAAACTTTCTTTTATCACTAAACGATCTGTCGTTATAAAATCCCGTTGCTATGCACGGGTATTCGTCTAGTATATATATATATATATATATATATATATATATATATATATATATATATATATATATATATATATATATATATATATATAATTATTTGTAATTGAACCACATGCCTTAGTTGATTTTAAAAATCTATTTCAATTCCATTATCATTTGGAATAAATTTACCTCACTATATGATACGTCTTTGATAAATTCATCTTAATAATACATCGTATATACTAACATATTTGGTTGACTTCAAAAGTCAATTTATGTATATAAAAGTTTTATTTTGGGTTGAAATTGTAGGGAATGTCTTGAAGGGAGTTGGTACGTGATCACCATAAGAATGTTCGGTATTCAACATCATAAGTTAGTTCTCAAGATCGGTGCTCCGATAATTTGTTTGCGCAACATAGACTGATAATATTTTGCTCAACATAGACCAAAGAGGTGGTCTATGTAATGGTACAAGGTTACAAATCGTTAGGATAGGGATCAATGTATTTACCTTCATTCATTTTTATTTTTTTGCTACAAATCTCAATTTGTATGACAAACTTTTATGCTGGTCAACATTATGCATTTGCGCATTATATATATGATTTTTTATATAGAATATATGTAAAACATTTTTTTATTTTTGAATAATAAAACTTAATGCTAGCGCCCCATCGGGGCGGGCCTAAGGCTAGTTCACAAATATTACAATAGTTTAACGAGACCTTTTAATATACTATAGTGTCAAAAGACTTTGCACGTGGGACATTTTCAGGAATAAACAGCCTATTCCTGATTTCGTAAATAGAAATTACAAATAAAGAATTATGTATGTAGATTGTTTGAAAAATCACATCTTCGTACAGCCACGCTAACCACTATTTATATACTAGGGGGCTTTTGGTTGGGGTAAATTTAAAGTAATTAAAAGGATTTGAAATTAAAATTGCTTTAGTTGTCATGTTTGGTTCACAATAAATATATGAGCCCAAATTTTTTTATTGCATGAATGATGCTAAAAGTGAGCCATTTTAATTTCCTTCCACATGAGAAGTATTTACATTTGTTTATAATTTTAAATAACACCATTTATATATCTTGAACCAAATGCCTCATAAAAACTATTTGACCATATTTTCTTTTATCACGCTAGATACTTGATACACCAAAAATATTCCCTATTTTCACATTATACATACACTCTCTATCTATAATCACATTTTTATAAAATCATCATAAAATTTTATATTAACTCTTATAAGATGCTTCATGCAACTCATTCTCCTATCTCACATACATGTTAAACACACATGATATATTTCCACTCACATTTTTATGGTTATATTAAATAATTAACATATGGGGAAATTTCTTCATATATTAAATAATTATAATACGAGCAAATTTCTTCATACTAGACAACATGGCCCGAGCGATGCATGTTTTTTTTATTTAATATGAAACTAAACATAAGCACACTTTATATCCAAAATGCGCATTATTTATAGCAACACTTGTAAACACATTATTTTTTTTGTCAAATAAGGCTCGTGTGATGTACGAATTTTGTGTTTTCAAATCGCACATTAAGTTAACGGGTCAAAACATGTAATACTAAAAAATATGATAGTTTTTTAACCCTGTTGAACATTAGTTAATCAAAGTCTATGTAAGTGGGTTCGACCAAAACTTATCGTGCAGTTGAGTCTTGGAATCTTGTGTTTAATTGATATCGAAAGAGGTGCTTGTTTTGTAGAAGAAAACCATTCAAAAGACACAAATATATAAACCTTAGATCCACAAATCCTCAACCTCATGACATTAATAAATCATAAATTAGTTGATGCTTTAGGGCGTGTTTGGTATCTGCCTTTTGGCCCTGTTGGATTAGATTGAGGTGATATTGTTATAAATAATTGTTTGGTAGCAAAATTAGGTTTGGAATTTACCTATCACACCCTCAAATATAGTATTTCATGAAAGATATCTAATATATGAGGTTTCCTGACAAAAAGCATGCAATGCTTTTGGAGGTATGTGACATAACTTTTATTTTTAGTTACTTTTATAATTTTTTAATAATTTTTATGTCATATCTAGTGGGACCTCATCATTATAATATATTTATTTTAATTATTTTATATTTAATATAAAGTTAATAAATTATATATATATTTATATATAATAATATATTTTCTTTCAGTTATTTTTTTCTCAAACCTTTCTCAAATCAAATAGTAGTTTAGTAGTAAATAATTTCATTTTTGAAATAGCATACCTACTTTTACTATAATATTATACCCCGAGAAAAAAATTACAATATCAAGCTACCAATCAAGCTTAAGTAAAACTAAAAACCGATGGCAATTTAATCACACTTAACTATGCACATAACTAACATTGCAAGCTTTAATCTTTTTTTTTTTTTTTTTTTTTTTTTTTTTTTTTAAGTCGCCTAAAAAGAAACATGCGCCGTAATAAATAGTTTCCCACGAAGAGAACTGATTTTATCATTCTAGATTTGAGACTCAATATAGTCAATTTAAGTTGAAGTGTATCATCATATTCTTTTTAAAAGCCTTCGTACCTGGAAAAGTAAAACAATTGGAAATCATATACGTTATGGAAGTCTTCATCATCCCTGTAACAAAGAAACAACATTTGGAAATTGAAACTTAGTATTAGTATACGATTATTAACGCAACCATTTGATACATTATATAGTTGGATAATATGTTTGTAACTCATGAAAAGACGTAACCTTTAAAGAGATGTTTCGGTTTCATGTCTTTATATTAATTGTTGACATTCAATTTCCTTGTAGTATAACCATGGTTTGATGAGTTAACCTCAACCTTTGATTATCCAAAAAATATTGCATTTAATCACCTTAAGCCTTTAATCACTCAAAACTCTACTTTAGAGTATAATAAAAGAAAGATAATTATGATACCATAATAGTTATGAAACGCGTTTTCCGGACTTTACTTTTCCTTTATATAACTTCTAGCGTTACAATTATAGGTATTCAATTAAAGTATAATGACATTTTTCTTGAACGGCGAATTTCTTAATTTTTTGTCAGAATCGCACATGCTTTAAAGGCAGGTCCTCATCCACCACTGGCCAGACTTACGTTGTCTTAACCGGGCCCGCGCTGGGACAGTGGGGAATCATTAGCGTCCTCTCGGAAACCGAACCGCCTCCACACAAGTTATTTACACACAAAAACATTTCTTGATCATGCCAAAAGAAAATTATAAGGAAAACTTGATAATTGGACCTTGAACATCTTGAAGCTTAAACTTAACATTAAGAAGCTCTTGCATATAACATCCTCTGTCCCACCCGTTTTGAGTTTTTTTTTACCCGCCCCATCTCGGCTCTGCAATTTGGTTGACCCTTTGTTGTGAGTGTGCCCCGAGAGGTCGGTTGGGTTGTCCCGGTGGATCTTGCACTTCTAAGGGTGTGTTTCAAGAAATGAAGAGATGTTTGTTTTGAATGTTCAAAATCATAGGCGTATAACTATGACTGTGATAAAGGGACATAAAAAGTGAAGACTTCATTTTATACGTTGCATGAAAAATGACATGGCAGTCTTTTTTTTTTTTTTTTTTTTTTTTTTTTTTTTGAAACAACTAAATGATATAAATAGAGAAAAAAACTTGCCGAGGCTAGAAAATTTTACAAAATAAGGCTTGGATTTTTAATCCAATCAACCCAACTACTAACATATTTTTTGTTACGATCTGACACCATATAAAAGAAAATTCTTTAACGGAATCGATAATTCTGTCTTTTCTAATTTTTTTTGTTTCCAAAAACCGTATCATTTCTGAACCTCCAAAGCATCCAAATAGTAGTAAAAAACACCGCTTCAATAAGATTCTTCTTCCAAAAATGACATGGTAGTTTAGATTAACTTATTATATGAAAATAAGATGTCACTTGTCGTAGGAGGTTTGAGAGGTGTCTGGATTAGCTTATTTACACATTTTACTAGGTTGTCCCAAATTTGAAAAATAATGAGCTTATCAACCTGATTGTAAGCTTAACATGTTAAAGGATTAGACCAAATAAGCGAATTTATGACTTTTCTTTTTGGCTTCAAATAAATACATAAGCTGATTAAATTAACTAATCCAAACAACCTATTAATGAATGAAGCTTTATTCACTTGGTTAAATTGTATATACTGTTTATTAATTGTCTACAAGCTAGTTTGAATAAGATGATAAGTCTAGACTTATATTTTGACTTGACTATGGCATGACATGTATCTATTTTGTTACTAGTTATCCCACATCGATCAAGAGACAAATTTTGGCTAGTTGATAAACAATCGCTTACAAAAGCTGTATGTATTGTGATTGCTATTATGTTGTTCCGCCTAACATGATAATCGTCTAAACTTTTTGTAATGTAATTAACGACTTTTTGTGAATATAATTTTGGTTTACAGTAAACAACATTTTGTGAATGTAATTAAATGAGATATGCGCTTTGCCTGAACTTTTATTTTTCGTTTATATAATTTCAAGTGTTACAATTATAGGTATTCAATTCATGTTTAATGGCATTAGACATTAGTTAATATAATTCTCCTTTATCATCTTCTTACTTACTATTATGAGGTGGGGACGGGCACAACATCCCCGCCTCTCCCCGAAATCAATACATTATATATAACAGAAGGCAATTCCATTTATCATCCTGTTAAGGGATCTCTTACAACCTCTAGCATCATAACCTAACGAGCTGCTAAATTCGATTTAATTCATGAATAAGTGAAACACGTTTAATATCTTTTTTACGATATCTAGCAAATGAAGTGGAACACTTACTAGTGTGAGATGGACTCCGTTTCCAATTCTCGAATCCAGGTGGCCAACTTAAATCGGATGGGGCTCCCTCGTTGGACGAATGAGCAGGATTAATCTGATCCTCATCCATTTTCTGTTGTGACTTGTCATAATAAAAGCAGTCCTTGTTAAGTTCTGTTGTGACTTCTTTTTTAACTTCAAATAAATACATAAGCCAATTAAACAAACTAATGTAAACAATGTACTCCTTAATGAATGGAACATTATTCGCTTTGGTTTAATTATACTGTTTATAATTGTATAAAAGTTTGAATAACACGATGAGCGAGTGTAGACTTAAAAATCAATTTGCTCCGTCGCTATCTCCCTTTTCATGAAATTAAGGTTTTATTTATTAGCATAATAAAAGTTTGAATAAGATGATAAGTGTAGACTTATAGCATAGACTATAACATCAATTTGTTCCATTTTCATCAAGTTAAGATTTGTCAAGTCCATCTTTTAAGTCAGTCGATACATACTTAACATAATGAAATGGTTATGAATACGCAACGAGGAGAAATTAAAGGGTTTTTTTCATACTTAGCCGATCATCTTTGAGAACTTATTTTTACACTCTAATTAATATACTATTGCACACATGGGGCATGTCATGTATCTATTTTTATTTTGTTACGGAGTATGAGTTAACCCACATCGATCAATGTGACAAACTCTGGCTAATTAATTTACTATTGCACACATGGGGCATATGTGTTGTGAGTTTCTACTACATTGTTTAGCGTACATGAGAGACAGAGAGAGTAATGTAGTTGAAAATGTTACATTAGCTCTCATGCAAGCTTAAATACTAATATAGGCTCTTAAATTTTTATGAAATATAGTTTTTGTATCATAGACTTAACAATCAATTTCTTAAGTCAGTCTTGAATTCATATATACTGAGCACAATGGAATGATTAGTGTAACTTAAACTTGTTGAGTATCTTAACCATTACTTGCTATAAGCAACGAGGAGAAATTAAAGGGTTTTCTCATATTGAGCCCGTTATCTTTTAAAACTTACTTTTACACTCTAATGATATGATTTATTCCACATCAATCAGACAGACGAAAGTTGGCTACTTAACATACCATGGCATACAGCAGCCTTAAGTGTTTTGATTACTATTATGTTATCGACCATAATATTAGAGTTCTGTAATTAAACATGTTGTAACTCTCAGGAGAGTGGTACATAGCTAAGCTCCTAGCTTTTTGTTATCCCACATCGACCAAAGAGACAAAAATTGGCTAGTTAATATACAGTTGCGTACGTATTACATTTGTGTTGTGATCTGCTATTATGTTGTTTACAGCAACAGGCTAGTTATACGTAACCATTAACCATTACGTAATACTTGTGTTGTTGTAAACATCTTATATAAGATCATAACTTTTTGTGAATATGAATTTGATACCATAGTAAACAACATTTTGTGTTGTTGTAAACATCTTATATAAGATCATAACTTTTTGTGAATATGAATTTGATACCATAGTAAACAACATTGTGTGAATGTAACTAGACAAACTAATAAGATCTTAACTAGCTGTGACATTAATTGGTCATCAACATTGTGTAGTTTTAATTTGTGCAAATTCATGGAGTAAAACACATGTTAAACCTTTTATGCAACTCCGAGAATAACTCACTGAACATTGTTCGAGTATCATTGCTATCACTCATGTGTCATAAGTGAAAGAAGAACCATTTTACCCAATATCAACGTATCGTACTATAATTTATTCGCTTGACATGGTATTGTAGAAAAATCAGATTGGTTTTGCAGATGAACAATGGCAGATACTTCACCCATTTCCATTTTGTCATGTGCAATTATGCATCCTTAGAAAAAGGAAGCAAATAACACATAAGTTGTGCTCTGGCACAAATCCGAACCCTTGATTAAATACACATGCTGCTTTGATGAGCCCATGTACTTAAGAAGTGTGTGGATTAGCTAACTTAAACGGTTCACTTAGTTATTCATATTTGAATAAATTACGATTGTGCTCTTTTACTAGATATACGAGCTTATCAACTTGGTATTGTCAACTTAAACAAGTTGTAAGTTCAAGTTAATAAGCTAATAAGCAATGTTAGAGTTTATGAATCTTTTTAAAATTAAATAAATACATAACCGAGTTAAATAAACAAGTCCAAACAACCCCATAATGAATAGAATTTTATTCACTTTTCATTATATTATACTACTGTTTATTAATTCTAAACAAGTTTGAATAAGATGATGAGTGTATAGCATAGAGTTAAGGATTTGGCATGTCTATTTTTTAAGTCGGTTTTTGAATCCATATATACTTAACACAACGGAATGATTAGTGTAAGTTAAACTTGCTGAGTATCTTCAGTCTTAACCGTTGTTTGCTTCTCACATTGAGTCACATTATATTTGAGAACTCATTTTACACTCTAATGATATTTTGACTTGACTATGGAATGTATCTATTTTGTTACTAGTTATCCCACATCGGTTGGAGAGACGGAATTTGGCTAATTAATATACCATTGCATACAAGAACCATATGTATTGCGATTGCTATTATGTTGTTACCCTTAACAAGAGACTTACGTACATAAACTTGTTACCTAATTCTCAGGTTGTAGGCAACAACTTATATAGGCTCTTAATTTTTTGTTGAATACAATTTTGGCTCTTTAACTTTTTATGAATATAATGTGAATATAAAATTAAGTGGTTTAAGAGAATAAGAGGTGTGTAGAGTAGTTAATAGTTTATTAGGTTATTCAAAATTTAAAAAGTTTTAAGTCTTTTTTCTTTTTCTAATTTAATGAGCTTATCAACTTTATATGACCAAATTAAACAAGTTGTAAGCTCAAGTTAATAGGCTGATAACCAACGAAACGAGTTTATGAAATTTTTTTCCAGTTCAAAATATACATATAAGCCAATTAAATAAACTAATTCAAAAAACATCTTAGGTTGTGTGTTGTGGTAGTGGTCTCATCATCTTCATGTCAGTGCTACATAAGCATTCTCCCCCTCCACTTTTACGTTGTAGTTTCTCCCCTATCTTTTGGTCTTAACCACATGATCGTGCGAAATGTGGCACCCACTGCACGTGCGTGCTGGTTGCTTGGGTGTAGCATTGACCCCCAATGGTCCAAGGCCCTTCACGCGTGAACGGGTGTCTCAATACAACATGTCGTGAAAATCATCTTGAAAAGCAACACAGCTTTAAGAATGTCCGAACAAGATGATAGTGTAGACTTGTAGCATAGACTTGAAAATCAATTTGCTCCATTATCTCACTCCTCATGAAGTTAAGACTTGGCATGTCATAATCTTATTTTTGAACTTGGTCTTTTAGATCCATATGTACTTAAAAACAATTAAACAAGTGGTGTAGATTAAATTTGCTCAGTATCTTGACAGTTTCTTGAATCTTTATATCTAAGCAATGTTTGAAAGCCATTTTTTAATCAGACCAAGTTCAGAGTGATCAAATGGTTGGAACACTCGAGAGATAAAGCCTTTGAAAGCGTGAGGTGTTAATCTGTGCTAATTCATGGAATAAAACACATGGCTAAACCTTATGCAACTCCGAGAATAACTCACAGAACATTGATCGAGTATCATTGCTATCACTCATGAGTCACAAGTGAAAAGATGAACCACTTTATCCCATATCAACGTATTGTACTATAATTTATTTGCATGACATGGAATTGTATAAAAATAAGACTGGTTTTGTAGTTTGCAGATGAACAATGACATATACTTCACCCCCTAATTCTATTGTGTTCAAAATCATTTTATAAACAAAATATTATCTAATATTTTCAATACCATTAATTACAACTAAAAAAATTTCTAACCAAAAAGGTTATCTTACCTTACAATCTTATAATGCATTTATCACTTTTGGGACATTCATTGCACTAAATCTTAAAAATTGAGCAATACAAGTATAAAAGCTAAATATTCAACTAAATTAAACACAATTTTCTAACATTAAATACTTCGAAAACTTAATTTTTAGCAATACAAGTATTCATGCAATGTTTACAATTCATTGATGCATAATTAATATGTATTCTTAAAACACTCATTTAATGATAAATATAAGTATTAAAATACATAATACAAGTCATGCAAGCTGCTAATTAGTTATACTTTAGAAACCCCCTTTCAATGAAAAATACAATTAAAAGAACGCATTATACTAACCAAGCAAGCTACCGAACGAGTTACGAACAGTAATGTTATGACACGTAGATCCACGAATGTAGTTTTTAAAAGAGTTAGCTTTGCAATCCAAAAAGAGGTAGCGGCACATCTTGTTGCCCGTGCCTTCAACCACTATGTAAATTCTATTTTGATGAAATAAAATCAACTTAAACATATAAAATAATACAACTAAGCAAAGTTTCACCAAACTTTTGGCAATTGCTTATAGTCACTAAACGAACAAACTAATCAGTAAGTTATTGCCAAAAAAAGTATAAATGAAATAAATTATTAGCCCAAAAAAATTAAATTACTTGGTACTCGCAGCCACATTACGCGGTGACTTTTATTTTTTTGAAGGACTCAGTATGTTGTTTTGGTATAAGTTCAGGGACGAACAATATATTTTACTCTATTAATTACATAATATAACCATATAAAGTGTGGGGGGATTTATCATGTATGTTTAACATTTGAGGTAGGAGAAAAAGTTACGAGCATGAAGCATCTCATAAGAGCTAATATAAAAAAAATTATGATGAATTTATAAGAAACAAAATGTGATTATAGATAGAGTATATTTATAATGTGAAAATAATGAATCTTTTTGGTGTATCATGTATCTAGTGTGACAAAAGAAAGTATGCTCAAATAGTCTTTTAGTATATAAATAGTGGTTAGAGTGGCTATACGGAAATGCACTTTCTTCAAAAATCTACATACATAAGTTTTTATTTGTAATTTATATTTACGAAATCAGGAATATGTTGTTTATTGCTGAAAATGTCCCGCGTGCAAAGCCTATTGGTACTATAGTATGTGTGAATTCAATGAAAGTATTTATAGCCTCGTAACTTTCTTACATTTATTATATATTTTTTTATTAATGAGTGAAATTTTGTTTGTCGTTGCACACAAATATAGTTACATAAGTTAGGTAGTTTTGCTCTTTTTAAATAGTAGATTTATCTCATTATATTACTTAGAGCATCCACTATGATAAACATTTTACAAAAGTTTATACATTAACACATCAATAAATTTTAGACCTTTTGCTTTTATAAACCTACATTCACTATAGTATAAACCTTTGCAACTTCATGAAATGTCTTTTTTAAACAAATGCATTAAATGTATTAAATTTATAAAGAGGTTCAAGAATTATGACCTCTTCATGCCACATAGACATGAAATGAGTGTCCACTATGGTTGAAATAAACATAAACCTCTTCATCTTTTTTAGACCTTTTCATAAACCCACCATAGTGGATGCCCTTATATACATTCTTTTTTGTCCTTTTGACAAATGTAAGAAAATTACGCGACTATAAATACTTTCATTGAATTCACAAATATTACAATAGTTTAACGAGACCTTTTAATATACTATAGTGTCAAAAGACTTTGCACGTGGGACATTTTCAGGAATAAACAACCTATTCATGATTTCGTAAAATAGAAATTACAAATAAAGACTTATGTATGTAGATTGTTTGAAAAATCACATCTGCGGACAGCCACACTAACCACTATTTATATACTAGGGGGCGTTTGGTTGGGGTAAATTCAAGGTAATTGAGGGGATTTGAAATTAAAATTACTTCAATTGTCTTGTTTGGTTCACAATAAATATGTGAGCCTAAAAATTTTATTTGCATGAATGAGGCTAAAAGTGAGCCATTTTAATTTCCTTTCACATAAAAAGTATTTACATTTGCTTAGAATTTTAAATAGCACCATTGATATATCTTGAACAAAATATTCCCTATTTATCACACTAGATACATGATACACCAAAAATATTCCCTATTTTCACATTATACATACACTTTCTATCTATAATCACATTTTGTTTCTTATAAAATTATCATAATATTTTATATTAACTCTTATCAGATGCTGCATGCACGTAACTCATTCTTCTATCTCACATGTGATACTTACACCACTTTATTTTATGCACACACCACAATGTTACATCATTAATACACATGTTACAATATCCTATATGCATAATTGTGGTGTGTGCATCAAAAAAAGTGGTGTAAGTATCACTTCCCCATGTTAAACACACATGATATATTTCCACTCACAATTTTATGGTTATATTAAATAATTAACATATGGGGAAATTTCTTCATATATTAAATAATTATAATACGAGCAAATTTCTTCATACTAGACAACATGGCCCGAGCGATGCATGTTTTTTTATTTAATATGAAACTAAACATAAGGGCATCCACTATGATGGTTTATGAAAAGGTTTATAAAATTATGAAGAGGTCTAAAAACTTATAAACCATAGTGGACATCTATTTCATGCTTATGTGTTATGAAGAGGTCTAGGATATTGGACCTTTTCATAATTTAATGCATTTGAATTATGTGAGATGTTGATAAAACTTGAAAAGGTTTATACATAGTGGGAATAGGTTTATAAAACAAAAAGGTTTATAAATTAATGTCATAACACAATTATAAACCTTTATAAAGGTTTACCATAGTAGATGCTCTAAGCACACTTTATATCCCAAAAAAAAAAAAAAAAAAAAAAAAAAAAAAAAAAAAAAAAGGCGCATTATTTATAGCAACACTTGTAAACACATTATTTTTTGTCAAATATGGCTCGTGTGATGTACAAATTTTGTGTTTTCAAATCGCACATTAAGTTAACGGGTCAAAACATGTAATACTAAAAAATATGACATTTTTTGAACCCTGTTGAACATTAGTTAATCAAAGTCTATGTAAGTGGGTTCGACCAAGACTTATCGTACGTGTAGTTGAGTCTTGGAATCTTGTGTTTAATTGATATATCCAAAGAGGTGCTTGTTTTGTAGAAGAAAACCATTCAAAAGACACAAATATATAAACCTTGATCCACAAATCCTCAACCTCATGACCTTAGTAATCTTAGAAATCATAAATTAGTTGATGCTTAAGTTTTCATGCATGTAGCCAAGTGATGGTCTTCCTATATTGTGCGCCTCCTTAAACTATCATACCGTATTTTGCAATCAATTCACGGTGCATTAAACCTTTATGTTTTAGGAGGTTGATTTCAAGTAGTAGTTTAGTAGTAAATAATTTCATTTTTGCAATAGCATACGTTCTTTTACTATAATATTATACCCAAGAAAAAAATTACAATATCAAGCTACCAATCAAGCTTAAGTAAAACTAAAAACCGATGGCAATTTAATCACGCTTAACTATGCATATAACTAACATTGCAAGCTTTAATATATATATAGTCAATTTAAGCTGAAAAGTATAATCATAGTCTTTTTAAAAGCCTTCATACCTGGAAAAATGAAAACAATTGTAAATCATTTACTTTATAGAAGTCTTCATCACCCCGATAGGCCGATAACAAAGAAACATTATTTGGAAATTGAAACTTAGTATTAGTATACGATTATTAATATAACCATTTGACACATTATATAGTTGGATATAATATGTTTGTAACTCTTGAAAAAGTAAAAAGACGTAACCTCTAAAGAGATGTTTCGGTTTCACGTCTTTATATTAATTGATGATATTCAATTTCCTTGTTGTATAACCATGGTTTGATGAGTTAACCTCAACCTTTGATTATCCAAAAAATATTGCATTTAATCACCTTAATCTTTACTCACTCAAAACTCTACTTTAGAGTATAACAGAAGAAAGATAATTATGATACCATAGTAGTTATGAACTTATGATACGCGTTTTCCGGACTTACTTTTCCTTTATATAACTTCAAGCGTTACAATTATAGATTCAATTTATGTATAATGACATTAGTTGATATATTTCTCCTTTATGCTCTTCTTACTAATTATTTAAATTTATTAAACATAATTCAATAATTATTTTGCGGGTATGATATTTTTCTTTCAACTTTGTATCGACTTGATAATGTAGACTTGTAGCATAGACTTGGAAATCAATTTGCTCCATTATCTCCCTTCTCATGAAGTTGAGATTTGGCATGTCATAATCTTATTTAACTTGGTCTTCTAGATCCATATATATACTTAAAACCAGTGTTAAAAAAAAAAAAAAAAAAAAAAAAAAAAAAAACACCTACAAGGCCGATTGATCGCCGCCTAGGCGCTACTAGGCCTCCAATCTTTTCGATTTGTATAAATCGATCAACCATGGTCAAGGGTGGTCAACAACTGTCAATGGCGGTTATAGTTGTCGGAAACTTGCAAATCTTGCCGAAATACTCAAAAACTCAGTGTAAACTAGTTTTAATCACTTATAGTCGCTGTTTATATATATTAAAAGATGTTTCTTAATGAAAATCTTGTTGGGAAATGCTAATCAGATTAATCACCAATTAATCCCGCTTAGATTGATTACAAGCTACAAAAGGGTTGACGGGCGACTACCAATTCACGATTTATGTAACCTTGCTTAACAATGAAATGAGTGATGTAGATTAAACTTGTTCAATATGACCGTTACTTGATTCTTTATGTATTACCAATGTTTGAAAGCCCATTTTTAATCGGCCGAGTTCAGAATGATCAAATGGTTGTTACACTCGAGATATAGAGCATTTCACCCGCAATTTTAATTTGTGCTAATTCATGAAGTAAAACACAAGGTTAAACCTTACACAACTTTGAGAATAACTCACTCGACATGGATCGAGTATCATTGCTATCAATCATGAGTCATAAGTGAAAAAGCAAAACATATTGACTCGAAATGTTATTCTATGACAATCAGATTGGTTTTAAAGATGAGCAATGATACTTCAACCCAATGTTTTGAAAACCGGGTTGGAAATCGACCCGGTCGAGTCACCGGGCACCGGTTCGACCGGTTGGACCGCCGGGTCAACCCGGTTTTCAATTTATTATTTTTTTGACCGGGTCAACCCGGGTTTTTATTAAAATATTTTGAAAAAATAAACCCGGCCGGGTTTCGAGAACCGGGTTGACCCGGGTCACTCAAAACCCGGCGGGTCAAACCGGTTAACCCGGTTTTAGAAACCCGGGTTGTTTTGACCCCTTTTTTCGGCCGGAACCGGTCGAACCGGTTAACCCGGAAGGGTCGACCCGGGTTTCTATTGTGTTCAAAATCATTTTACAAACAAAATATTATCTGATACTTTCAATGCCATCAACTACAACTTAAAAAAAAATCTAACCAAAGAAGTTAGAAACTTTTTAGTCATTTTCATTCTCCAAGTTCAATATTAATTCATTACACTCAGAAAGATTTAATGGGCACAACAAAGCATACAACTTTATATACACATAAACATTTCTTTATCATGCCAAAAGAAAATTATAAAGAAAACTTAATAATTAGACCTTGAACATCTTGAAGCTTAAACTTAACATTAAGAAGCTCTTGCATAACATCCTCTGTCCGGCCCCTTTTGAGTTCTTTTTTACCCGCCCCATTTCGGCTCTGCAGTTTGTTCCCCGAGATGTCGTGGATCTTGCACTTCTAAGGGTGTGTTTCAAGAAATGAAGAAATGTTTGTTCTGAAAGTTAAAAGGCATAGGCGTAAAACCATGACTGATAAAGGGACATGAAAAGTGAAAAACATCATTTTATACGTTGCATGAAAAATGACATGGTAGTTCAGATTAACTTATTATATGAAAATAAGATGTCAGTTGTCTTAGGAGGTTTAAGAGGTGTGTGGATTAGCTTATTTACACATTTTACTAGGTTGTCCAAATTTGAAAAAATAATGAGCTTATCAGCCTGATTGTATGCTTAACTTGCTAAACTATTAGGCCAAATAAGCGAGTTTATGACTTTTCTTTTTAGCTTCATATAAATACATAAGCTGATTAAATTAACTAATCCAAACAACCTATTAATGAATGAAACTTTATTCACTTTGGTTAAATTGTATAATACTGTTTATTAATAATAAGATGATAAGTGATCTATACTTTATTTTGACTTGACTATGGCATGACATGTATCTATTTTTGTTACTAGTTATCCCACATAGATCAAAGAGACAAACTTTAGCTAGTTAATAAACAATCGCGTACTGGTGCCATATATGTTATGATTGCTATTATGTTGTTTCGCCTAACATGATGATCGTGTAAATAAACATGTTACACGTTTGTTATATCAGCGGACAACTTATATAGGCTCTTAGCTTTTAACTTTTTGTGAAAAGGTATTATAGTAAACAAAATTTTGTGAATGTAATTAGAGGGTTGTAGTTATGATCTCTTACATTTTTGTGGTTCAAGGAATGAAGAAATGTTTTTTTCAAATAGGGATGGAAAAAACCTGAAATTCGAACTTTTTGGGGCGGGGTGGGGCATTCTTATTGGATTATGGGACAGATTTCGGGGTCCTAAACTGGGATTCTTATTGGGTTAGGGACGGGAACGGGGCACAACATCCCCACCCTGCCCTGAAACATATATAAACATAAATCTATATACATAAAATACGTGTTAGTATTATACGTTATAAAAATAGAATTTACTAACTTTCTGAACATAAAATACTTCACCCATTTCCATTTACGTACTAAATATATTATGTTAGTTTTGCAGATGAACAATGACACATACTTCAGCCAATTCCATTTTGCCATATGCAATTATGCATCCTTAGTAAAAGGAAGCAAATACCCCCGAAGTTGTGCTCTGGCACAAATTCGAACACTTGATTAAATGCACAGCTTTGATGAGCTCGTGTACTTAAAGACCACAAAAAAGAGAATCTTCTACTGATCTTGAGCTAGATTGGAGCAACAACCTGCCAAACCGTAAATTGTTTGTTTGGTTTTATATTAACTGGTTCATAGGTTTTGTCGGCTCAATCCACTTATACACGCCGAATGCAATCCAACATGAAACAAAACTAGTAGCCAGAAAAAAGAAAAACTCAATACAAATGGCTGCAAAGTCCTCAATAAAAGATACACCATCAGTACAAGTGTAAAATATTTGCTTACAGCTTACATTACTACTTTAATACTTATCCCAAAATTCTCCCTATCCCCAATCTGAATACATAACAACAAAAAGCAAAGACTCATCGTGGGCTTGTTAAATCTTGCAATCAGATCAACCAAAATGTTGTAAGAATATATCCTTCATGACCATGCCCGTATGTCTCCAGAAAACCTTAGCTTCAAATCCAAACACCCCTTTAACTAGCAAAAACTACGAGATATTGCAGTATATGGTTTATAAGATAAAGGGTGAATAAAACCAAACAACGATAGTTAGCACACATAGCATCTAATCTTAGGTTTTGTTAACTGTATGTACTTTTACCAAGATATATGTACGGTAGACATCTATAATGTAGGACGCTGACTTTAAAAGATCAGGATCATTGCTTGCTCGTGAACGAGTTTGTTGAGTACTAATGTTAAAAGATCAGGATCATTGCCCTTAAAAGATATATGTACGGTAAACCTTATTGTATGCTTACATGAAAAAGATTTTGAGTCTGACTCTTCCCACTCCACAAGCTCCCCCCACAGTGATGTAATTTTTTGAAAAGAGTTGGGAGTCCATGCTTTGATAGGGAGACCCTCAATTGATACCCAAACAATCCTTTCATCACATACAAATGAGTTAGTCGCATGTTTGATAGAAGTGAACCAAGAGCCAACACCAGTGTGGTTAAGGAATTTTTCTTTAGATGCAATAGTGTCCAACTCTATAAGAGCCCACATCCCTCCGAGATATGTAAGCTTGATATTTTGAAAACCCTCTTTGGAAAGTATGATGTAAAGGTTAGGAATTGCAGAAACATCTTTTGCCTTTCCCATAAGAGACATGCCAAAATCATGCTCCTTGATACAAGATTCATCAAGAACCAAGGCTGGTTTAGAGCAATCAAAGAGAGCTTGTGACTGGTTTCCATCTTTAAGAACAGAGGCAAAAGAGCTTTTTGATGTCCCCACATTTGTCCCTTTGGGAATGAAAGTATTGGGTTTTTGTGGTCTTTGAAACCTTACAATATTTGCATATAAGTGATATCGCCCAATCCAAATTCTACGTAGGTTCTCCACCAAAGGATCCAAATTAATGACCTTAATAAATAGAACAAAAGCGAAGCGTTTACCTGCTTTTGACTTCTTAAACGGAATGAAAACATCAACAACTGTACCATAGTCGTCACACGGACAAACCATTGCACACGTGTGGCAAATATGTTGCGATTGGTATTATGTTTGTTTAGCCTACATGAGAGAGTAGTGTAGTAGAAAATGTTACACGACCTTTCTAGTATGACCAACAGCTTATATACACTCTTAACTTTAAATTTAGCCAAGTAAAAATTGATAGTTACTTGAAGGTATGTATCTATTTTGTTACCAGTTATCCCACATCGATCAAAGAGATAATATTTGCGTACATGGGCCATATGTGTTTTGAGTGCTGTTATGTTGTTTATTATGACATATGAGTGTCAGTTAACTAAAAATGTTACTTGATTCTCAAGGTTATAGTAAATAACTTATATATCTCAATAACTTTTTAGGTATATATCTGTATTTTTCGTTATTATGATTCTCCTTTATCCTCTACTTACAAACTATTTAAATTTAGTGAACAAAATTCAATAATTATTTACGGGTCTGATATTCTTCTTCAACTTTGTTTCGACTTGATAATGTAGACTTGCAGCATAGACTTGAATATCAATTTGATCCATCTTCTCCCTTTTCATGAAGATAAGATTTGGCATGCGATAATCTTATTTGTAAGTCAGTCTTTGAATGCGTATATACTGAAAACAATGAAATGAATGATGATGTAACTTGAACTTGTTCAGTATCTTGACTGTTACTTTATTCTTTATGTATAAGCAATGTTTGAAAGCAGTGGCGGAGCCAGGAGCCAAGTTTAGGGGTAGCGAAATATGAAAATTTGTTTAGGGGTAGCGAAAATTTGTTTCAGGGGTAGCGAAATCGCCAAAAAATGGCCAAAAATCGCCAAAAATTGCTAAAATTACACTACCGAGTAAAAGTTCAGGGGTAGCGACCGCTACCCCTGGCTTACACATGCCTCCGCCCCTGTTTGAAAGCCGTTTTTTAATCGACCGAGTTCAATATGTGCTAATTCATGAAGTAAAACACATGGCTAAACCTAATGCAACTCAAGACGGCGAGAATAGGTCACTGAACATGGATCGAGTATCATTGCTATCACTCATGATTCATAAGTGAAAAGCAAACTCATTTTATCTCATATCAACTATCGTACTATAACATATTGACTTGGCATGTTATTCTATAAAAGTCAGTTTGGTTTTCATTTTCCAAGTTCAATAGTAATTCATTACACTCAAAAAAGATTTATTGTGTAATTATAAATCCAAATAATAATAATAATAATAATAATAATAATAATAATAATAATAATAATAATAATAATAATAAGGCATACAAGTTTACTGTTTATATACATATAAACATTTCTTGATCATGCCAAAAGAAAATTATAAAAAAGATAAAAAATGGTCCTTGAACATCAAACTCAATATGAAGCTCTTGCAAGTAAAATTCTGTTTTGGTTGTGGCAGTGTGACCCGTGATGTCGGATTGGGTTGGCCCGGTGGATCTTGCACTTCAAAGGGTCAATAAATGAAGAAATGTTTGTTTAAGAACTTAAAAGATTATAGGGCCTTTTTGACGTCTTTAAATTTTAATGATTTGATAAATTGAATTACCGAATCGTTCTCACGGCTAACATGTGATGCGTAATATGACTATGCTTAGAATGCTCGGTACAAGGGCTGATGGCTCAAGCCATAGCTTTCGGCGCCACCATATGATGCGAGACATCACACCGGAAGTGGGATGGTGGGTCTTGGCGCCATGGCCACCAGCTCACGCTAGCATTTTTTTTCAAATCATACCTTATAAGCATTATCTACAAATATTTAAACCACAAATAAAAATAAAAAAAAACACCACTAATCTAATATAATTAATACACTATTAAAAACTCCCATTGATTAAAAAATACCACTATTTAACCGCAATGTATAACATAATTATGCTTTCAAAACAAAAATATGAGATCCAGCAACCCAAAACAAAAATTGAAGATATTCATTGCTACAAATTTTATTACAGGATACCCGCCCGCCGTATCGCACGGATACCCTGCTAGTTTACACTATCTTCCCGAGTTCTTATTTGGAGAGAAGAGAAGAGAAGTGGAGAGGAAATTGAAAAAAAAAATTAACTCCCCAAATTTTTTTTGGAGAGAAGAAAAAAGGAGAGGAAATTATGCCAAAACTTCTCTCCTAATCTTCTTCCTAAATTGGGTTTTAAAGCCATTTTTTCTTACGTGTCATTTCTTTTATCTCCGACTAGGGAACACAAAATTAAAAATAAATTTTGTTTTGTCTTTCCTCTTCTTTTCTCTTTTGTTTTCTCTCTTCATTTCTCTTCTTTCCGTTTTATACTTGGGTACAAAGTGTTAATGTAACAAGGGGAAAGTCACTTTATCCAATTAAGACATTCAAAAAAAAGCCCGAAGATACGAAGGTCTTGGCAATCAAAACGAACAAGAAGGATCCGGTTGATGCGAGTATCGTCGAGGAGAAAAAAAACAAATCCGGGCCTTATATACTATTCACAAGGCTAGTTTACTTTATTTTTACGTCTAATTTATATTTTACGTATTTTTTATTGTATTATTTTAGTTTGATGTATATTTTCTATTTTATGTAGTATATTTTTTTATTAATTAAATTAAGTTTTAGCTAAATAGATTGTTTATTTAAAAAAAATAAAGGAAAAATATGTACAACGGCGTGTTATGCCAGAGAGAGGCGTTTTGGTGTTATAGCCAAAATTAGTGTCATGAGCAAAAAGTGCTAAGCTAGCACCAGTTTTTCATATGGCACTACCCCACGACGCCAACTGTAACTAGTGCTGTGAAAGGAACATGTGGACAAGAATTTTATCACAATATGTTGCAAGTCTTTTATTATTGAGCAACGAAGAGAAAGGGTTTCCCATACTCAGTAGTGTGTGGATCAGTCTTTTATTATTGAACATGTGGAATGAAATTCTATTCATTTTGGTTAAACTATATTGTTTAAGCAACGAAGAGAAAGGGTTTCCCATACTCAGTCGATTATCCTTTGACTATGGCATGGTATGATATATACCAGTTATCCCACATCGATATAAGAGACAAAATTTGGCTTAGTTTATATAGAATTGCATACAGGAATTATATTGTTGTGATTGCTATTATGTTGTTTCGCTTAACGTGAGTGTCATGTAAATTAACATGTTACATGCTCGCTCTGTTAGGCAAACAACTTATAACTTTTTATGAATATAATAAAGAGTAAAGATCAAATGAGAAATAAAAGTAAAATGAGAAGAATGAGAAGTAACCTCAGCCGCACATTTCAGATGCACCTACAAAATAAGATGCGTCTCCCATGAAATTCTCCTTCTTCATTTAAAATATGTGGCCACAAACATTTCTCATTCTTCTTATTTAATTTTCTCTTCTTAGTGGATCCATTCCCATATAATAAAACGAGAGTTGATACAATTTTTGTACTCTACTATAGTAAGCAACTTTTTTTGTAAATACACTAAAACGGGTGTTAGACTGTTAGTTATGATCCGTCCTTCGCCGGACTTTTAATTAGAGCAATTGAAATACATCGTTTTATAAAAGACTTTTACTATTTAATAAGCTTTTTAGATGACTTCGTGCATTGTAACAAAAGCTTTACTAAAGAGTTTGACATAAAACTACTAAAGTGATTTTTATTAATTGAAGACTTAAATTACACAAATGGGGTATAAAAAAAAAAGCTATTGCAAAACATTTTAGCATTGGAGAAGATTTTGAAAAAAAGTTTTTTGTATAAGAAATTAAATGGAATAATTAATGTTTAATCTAGTAAAAGTCTTTAATAGTTTTGTGCAATGCCGATATCTTACTGTTTAAGTTTACTAAAAAAAAAACTCACTCACTATTTTGCGGGTATTGTTTTTCATTTTTGTTAAGGCTTTTTGGTTTGACAACATTAACGCTACGTTCCCGTGTTTAATTTTGGGGTGAAACGAAAGAAAAGAAAAGGAAATTGTGATAATGTTTTCTTCTTCAGTCTTTTTAAGACATGAAAACAAAGTAAATGAATGAAATTTGAGGAGAAATTGAGTATATAACTTTCCTCCCAAAAAAGAGAAGAAATGAAAGTAAACTAAAATATAACATATCAAAATAACAAAACTATCTTTAATTGTAAATAGACTCAATAAGAATGTTACATAATTCTTCTAAAGGCAATAGCTTATACAAGCTTTTAACCTTTTTCACGCTTTACGGAACTTTGATTTTTCATTTATACTAGCAGGGTACCCACGCGTTGTGGCGGTGGGTACCCTTTTATTTAAAGTCCATGCACCAACAAAATAACGATGATGAGTTTGTTAACCTGAGAAAATCATTCTGTACAATAATTTTGAGACGGAGGGAGTAACCATTTTACCTTTACGTTTTTTAACAAATCTATTAACAGTGAAGGGTAAATTGGTCTCTACATATTAGAGTTTATGAATCTTTTTAAAATCAAATAAATACATAACAAAGCTAACTAAACAAGTCCAAACAAGTTGAATTTTATTCACTTTGGTTATATTATATTGTTTATTAACTGTATAGAAGTTTGAGTAAGACGATGAGTGTATATATATTTTGACTTTGCTATGGGCATGTATCTATTTTGTACCAGTTATCCCACATCGATCAACATAATAAAATTTGGCTAGTTAATATGCATTTGCGTACGGAACGTATGTGTGTTGTGATTGCTATTATGTTGTTTATTTATACCATGAGAATTTGTTAATTGACATGTTACAAATGAATAACTATATAAGCTCTTAACATTTTATAAATCTAATGTAATTTTGATATCATAGTAAACAACAAAACATTTGTGAATGTAATTTTGACTTTTTATAAATGTAATGTAATTTTGATATCATAGTAAACAACATTTTGTCAAGTGTAGTTATGATACGCATTTCACCGGATTTTTTATTTTCATTTATATAGTCTAGCCAAATGCCCGCGCTATGCGATGGCAAAAGTTATTTCAGGATTATCCAAATTTTCATAAAATTTTATACTCTAAAGTCTTTTATATCAATTAGCGCACATGAAATAAAACATTGTTAGTATTTTTTTCATAAGCCAATGATATTTATTACATGCTGAAATTTGACTTCAATAAACATTAAAAAATTATTAATAATTACTTTATAACTCCAAAAAATCATTAACTCAAATTTATATTCTAAGAAAATGTGCTTTAAGTGCTTGTACCATCTTCATAGTAATTTGTACTACTTAATAGGCCTATTAATACATGCATTAAAAATGTTGCGAAATTTGCTTGTTGAGTAGCGCTTAAGACAAAAATATACATGTTCATAAAGTACTACGTAGTAATATGCAAAATTTACAAATATAGTTATTCAATTCATTGACATTAGCTGTGTTTTTAATCATTAACTCAGATGATCATTTACGAAAACTTACTTTTACACTCTAATGATATTTTGACTTGACTATGGCACGACATGTATCTATTTTGTGTAATTACATTCACAAAATGTTTTTTTACTGTAATACCAAAATTATATTCACAAAAAGTTTACATTATAAAAAGTTAGGAGGCTATATAAGTTGTCCACTTTTATGACAATCGTGTAACATGTTTATTTACACGATCATCATGTTAGGCGAAACAACATAATAGCAATCAATATGGCACCAGTACGTGATTGTTAATTAACTAGCTAAATTTTGTCTCTTGGATCGATGTGGGATAACTGGTAACAAAAATAGATACATGTCTTGCCATAGTCAATACATAAAGCCAATTAAACAATCTCGTCCTCATCCATTTTCTGTCGTGACTTGTCGTAATAAAAGCAGTCCTTGTTAAATTCTGTTGTGACTTCTTTTTTAACTTCAAATAATTACATAAGCCAATTAAACAAACTAATGTAAACAATCTCCTCCTTAATGAATGGAACTTTATTCGTTTTGGTTTAATTATACTGTTTATAATTGTATAAAAGTTTGAATAACACGATGAGCGAGTGTAGACTTAAAAATCAATTTGCTCCGTCGTTATCTCCCTTTTCATGAAATTAAGATTTGGCTATGGCATGTATGTTTCTTAAGTCAGTCTTTGAATCCATATATACTTAACTCAATGCAATGATTAGTGTTACTAAACTTTTTTTTTTTTTTTTTCTTTTTCTAAGCAGTAAATTAGTACAATACTAAGTTAATTATTTGATTCTACAATACTTATCTACAAGGTAGTCCCTGTAAACCTCGAATAATAATTAGTGATTCGATTTCACAGTAAATACAAAGAAATTAGTCCCTGCTAGCCTCGAATTGACGCATTTATGGGGCAGAACCCCACAGATTCTACCTTGAAGGAAAACCCTCACGAAGAGACTCGAACCTAAGACCTCTTGCATGTGGTAACAACCTCCCAAGGAGAAAACCACGAGGAGAAACGGTTTTCCAATATTGAGAACTCATTTTTACACTCTAGTGATACTTTGACTTGACTGTGGCAAGGCATATCTATTTTGTTACCAGGTATCCCACATCGATCAAAGTGGCGAAATTTGGCAATTTGATATACAATTGGGTACATGGCACATATGTGTTATGAGTGCTATTATGTTGTTTGCCATAACATGAAGGTTATGTAATCAAACATGTTACATACCATTCATAGGTGAAGAACTTATATAAGCTTTTAACTTTTTGTTGAAATTTGGCTAGTTGACATACAATTTTGGGTACATAACGTTCAAATTTTAATAAATAAATAACCCAACCAAGTTAAATAAACTAGTCCAAATGGTACGATTCCTCGGGTATCCATAATGAAGTTCACATCTGATCCGAGTTGCTAAGGTGCTGTTTGTTTATTAAGAGGCTTTGAATCTCAATCTGATTTTTGCACATCTGAATCTTAATATGAGACGTAAATGTCTGAATTTGAATGAAATAATATTGTTTGCTTTTTTGTAAAAAAACATTTGAATGAAATGAATATGATGCAATTTTATTCTTAGGACACATAAACATTAAAAGACATTAAGAGGCAACAAGACATCCCCTACACAACTTGTTGGTTAAGAGGTTTGAGCCTCCAACTGCCTCTGAAAGAGAAGAAAAAAACCAAACGCACTTAATGACCCATATGTCTGACCGCATCTGTACGAGTCAGATTAAGAGACTGTTAAGAGACTTTTTAAAAACCAAACACCACCTTAGTCTCAACTGTTGATCAATTTACTCGATGATTTTATACACACGTTTAAATGTGTATGTTGCATGCATGTAAACAGTTTGCACCATAAGTTTAGGGATCCATGTGTTAGTTTGACGGATAATAAATTAATATATCATGACCGGACTCGAACTCGAGACTTCGGGATTGCACACTTTACGTATGAGTTTCAATGAATTAATAATTATTGTTTTAGTGACGAATAATTATTAAATACACGAAATATAAACTTAACGGTAACTAACGACCGTTAGACGAAACATGAAGGACTAGAGTTGGAAAAGAGTGAAAGTTCGGTTCGGGTTGGGCTTTTGTAACCCATGGCCGGCCACACCCATAACCCCATAGGGTTTGGGATAGCTTTTGCTCCAAGCCTCTTGATTAGTATATAATGAGACCCCTCTCATTCATTCTAATCATCCATTGGTTCCAGTGCAACCTAATCTTCTCTAATCTCTTTCTTTGTGTCTAATCGATCTTTGATTGATAGGACCAATAGTTTAATCTTTTCGTGTACTACGAATCTAGCATTTCCATTGAAACGCTTATAGTACGTGTGTGTGAGAACGAAGTGTTAGCATACTTTTGCTAACGGTGATCTTGCCTTGTGACTAGCCCTAGTCGATCCATATAAGCCCTCTCCTAGGGTTTATAAGTTCTTGTTCTTGCTAGCAATCAAGAGGTATGTATCCATTTATATTTCGGTTAATTTGTTATTTGTATTTGATCTATTCCGCTGCGTACTCTTTGATGTTTATATGTTTATTGTTTTATATTATTCATATATTCCAACAGTGGCATCAAGAGCCGTTAATACATTATAATGAATTACCGAAACACATAAAATTGAATCGTTTGATTATAACATGCTTGGTGTTCTTATGTTTTTATTTTTTTCATAAACCCTAGTTTTATTTTTTTTATTTCGAATTTATTTTATATATATGTCGAAAGTTTTTTTTATTTAAAAAGAAATTAGGGTTTGATGAATTATGTAATAAAAACTTGTAGAAACCATAGGTTGCATGTAATTTATGTGTATGGATATTGTTATATGCCGTTTGATTGCGTTCCTTGATTGACATGATTATTTGTATAATATGTGCAATATGGGCATCCATGACAAACTATGCATGTGTTGTTATGGATTATGATTTGTTTTGATTTCATGCTTATTTATGCGATTTATTATAATTGATAAATGGTTTAGTAAAAATTATGTATAAAGATTACTAAAATTTGATTAATTATAAAATTAGGGAAGACCCTATTAATCGTATATTAAATCAATAGTGTGTTTTATATTGATTGTAATTTGCATGACCATTATTGTTGTTGTTTGTTTATTTTATTTTATTACTTTTGTTTTATATGTTTTTGCAACATGATAGTAACAAAGGGTAATTTCAAGAAATAAAATATTAAACGGACTTAATAATGGTGAAATCTTGTTTTGAGCTTACTTATAAATCTTGAACTTTTGGTTGATTGATCGCGACTGTATTAAGTGGTTTGACGGGCAAAGCTAATTATGACAATCTGTGTGGTGGGTATAACTGGAACCGGGTTATTAAGGATCTTCGGACCACCTTTGGTTCTGGGCTTGCTTGGGCGTCATATTTTAGTCTTTACGTTACATCCATGATAACTACGAAGCACTTAAGGCAAAGTTGTAAGTTTCTCAACGCCTCAATCAAAAGTTTGGAGATTTAAGCTCGTAAAGAAACTAATGAGTAAAAGTTTTTTACATGAAACATATGCTACAAGATGAATGCATGACATCTTTGTACATATATTTTGATTACACACATCAAAATTACTACCCTTAAATTTAAGTTATATGCCATCCAATGAAACCGAAACACCTGAAATTGGATCTACGCCAGGGCGTAACCTGACTAGATTGCAATGGAAGGACAAATTACACGATTCCATCACTTGCAGATCAACTGGTGTGGTGTCATTATGTAAGTTTGTTGTTTCTTAAATTGGTTAACTTAATTGAGTTGATAGTGGGAACTGATCACTCAAGGCATAAGAAGATGGGGATAAAACATGTTTACATTGCAACTGCGGTTGGCAAATAATGTAAATCCCATCGATTCTAGGAATTGCAATTGAATATTGGCAATTGGGACACGACCCGTACCTTATTGAATAACGTCATCACTAGCAGATCAACTGATGTGATGAACTTATGTCAATTTGGATCCTAGTTTTTCAATATAAAATTAAAATGGTTATATGTTTATGAACCAAGGGTATTTAATTTTATTGAAATTTAATTATCGAAAGTACTAACTTTTGAATTTTTTCTGTAGAAATGGCTACACCTAAAAACACTAATATGAGCAACATGAGTTCTGCGTTCAAGCAAATGATTGATCGAGACAAGTTGACTGGTATCGATCTTTAAGAATCACCTTAAGGATGGCCAGAAGATATGATTATCTTGGTGAACCTCTACCTGAGAAACCTGCTGATGATGCAACACAAGCCGTAAAGGATGCATACAACATTGAATATGAGAAGCACAATGATGTGGCTTGTCTCATGTTGGCTGGGATGGATACTCAATTGCAAAAGCGGTTTGAGCCCTTTGGTCCCATGGACATGATCAATGAACTCAGACGAATGTTTGAGAAACCACCTGCTGCAGAATTATATGATCTAATAGAATCTCTGCACAATTGTAAGCAGGAAGCAGGAAAATCCGTGAGTGCCCATTTTTTGTCCATGAAATATTATATGGATCAATTGGAGCGACTTGATTGCGGATATCAGGAAAGTGTGTGCATTGGTCTCATTTTGCGATCCCTTAATCAGGATCTGTATAGTGAGTTTGTACGCAACTATAATATGCATTGCAAGGGGAAGACAGTAAGTGAAGTTCATGCAATGCTTATAGATTATGAGAAAAGCCTGAATAAGAAGGCACCTACACCTGCTGTAATGGCGATACAGGGTGGTAGGATCACCAAGAAACCCAACAAACCGCATAATGCGAACGTCAAGGGTAAAGGCAATGGTACTGGTAAAGGCAAGCAGATTGCAAATCACCAACAGAAGCCTAAGAAGCAAAATCCTCCTTTTCAGAAGAAGAAGGAAATTTTCAATAAGGATTTGGCTAAATGTCACCACTGCAACACTCCTGGTCATTGGAAGAAAAACTGTCCATTGTTTCTAGAGGAGTTGCGCCTCAACAAAAGTAAAATGCCTGGTAACGTCGCAAGCACTTCAGGTATGTTTATGATTGAGTTATTTTCTTTTCCTCGTAAGAATAATTCCTGGATATATGATACAGGATGTGGTACTTACATCTGTAATACGTCGCAGGAACTTAGAGGAGCAAGGAAGCTGGCCTATGGAGAAAGATACTTGTACGTAGGAAATGGAGTACGTGCAGCAGTTGAAGCCATAGGGACTTTCGATTTAGTTTTACCTTTGGGAATGATACTAGTATTGAATAATTGTCATTTTGCACCCTCTATTGTTAGGGGTGTCATTTCAGTTTCTTTGTTATTAGATAATGGTTTTGTTCACACATTTATTAATAATGGAATTTCTGTTTCTTTAAATAATGTTTTTTACTTTAAAGCAATTCCAATAAATGGTGTGTTTGAAATTGATATGGAAGATTCCATGTCCAATGGAAATAATTCTATGTATAGCATTAACAATAAGAGAATCAAGTCTAACTTGGATTCGTCTTATCTTTGGCACTGTCGTCTTGCTCATATAGGCAAGGATCGCATGCAAAAGCTGCAACATGATGGGCTTTTACAAAAGATCAATGATGAATCATTTGATAAATGCGAGTCCTGCATATCTGGGAAGATGACAAGGAAACCTTTTTCACCACAAGTGGAAAGGGCAACAGATTTACTTGGATTAATACACACTGATGTGTGTGGTCCACTTAGACATGTGTCAAGACGTGGTGCTACCTACTTCATAACCTTCACGGATGATTATAGTCGTTATGGTTATGTTTATTTACTTAAACATAAACATGAAGTCTTTAATACCTTCAAGGTTTTTAAAAGTGAAGTAGAATTACAACTCGGTAAGAAGATTAAGGCACTTCGATCCGATAGAGGCGGTGAATATTTAAGCCAAGAGTTTAAAGATTATCTAGCTGAGTGTGGTATAGTCCAGCATCTCACGGCTCCTTATACTCCACAGCAAAATGGTGTATCTGAAAGGAGAAATCGTACTTTGCTAGACATGGTACGATCAATGTTTAATCTTACATCTCTACCCTTATCCTTTTGGGATTATGCCCTTGAAACTGCTATTCGCATATTGAATATGGTTCCAACAAAGAAGGTTGATAAGACTCCATATGAATTATGGACAGGAAAAGCTCCTAGCTTTTCTTACTTAAAGGTCTGGGGTTGTGACGCGTTTGTTAAACGTGATTCACCAGATAAACTCCAACAGAGATCTGTTAAGTGTATCTTCGTAGGATACCCAAAGGAAACAATGGGTTACTACTTTTACTTTCCACCAGAGAATAAAGTCATTGTGGCTAGGTATGGAGATTTCTTTGAAAAGAATCTTATATCTCAAGAATTCAGTGGGAGAGTTTATGATCTAGAAGATGAAGATACATCACCTTCTGAAAACACTAGCACACTTCCTGTGGAACCTGAAAGTTTAGGTCCTCCACCTGAAATGGAAGTGGTACCCATTCGCAGATCTTCAAGAACTGTGAAAGCACCCGAACGTCTATGTCTTAACGTAGAATGTGAGGAAACGATACTAGGGGATCTTAATGAACCTACTAGTTATAAGGCTGCCGTTAATGGTCCTGAAAAGGAGAAATGGCAGAGTGCTATGAATGGGGAAATGCAGTCCATGAAAGACAATGAAGTCTGGGAAGAAGTAGACTTACCTCCAAATGCTAAGGTAGTTGGAAGTAAATGGCTCTACAAAATGAAAACAGACATGGATGGCATTGTACACATCTATAAGGCTCGTTTGGTAGCTAAAGGCTATACTCAAACATTTGGTGTTGACTACGAGGAGACCTTTTCTCCTGTAGCTGACATTAGAGCTATTAGGATTCTCTTAGCCATAGCTGCCTACTATGACTATGAGATATGGCAAATGGATGTCAAAACCGCCTTCTTGAATGGTCGCCTAGATGAAGACATCTATATGGCACAGCCTGAGGGGTTTGTGAATCCAGAATTTCCAAACCGTGTATGCAAACTTGAAAGATCCATTTATGGATTAAAGCAAGCATCACGTCAATGGAATAAGAGATTTGACGCAGAAATCAAAAGTTTTGGATTTAGTCAAAATCTTGATGAGCCATGTGTATACCAGAAAGCTAGTGGGAGTAATGTTACTTTCCTTATCCTATATGTCGATGACATATTAATATTAGGAAATCATATACCAAGTTTAAACGAAGTTAAAGCTTATCTTGGTAGATGTTTTTCTATGAAGGATTTAGGAGAAGCAACATTCATCCTTGGAATCAAGATCTACAGAGATAGATCAAAGCGGTTGATTGGATTAAGTCAAAGTACTTACATTGATAAAGTATTGAAGAGATTTAATATGCAAAATTCCAAGAAAGGATATTTGCCAATGCAAGTGGAACATGGCTTAAGTAGCAAACTATGTGCCTCAACACCTGAAGAGGTTGCAATCATGAAGAAGGTTCCGTATGCTTCAGCAGTAGGATCTATCATGTATGCAGTTAGATGCACAAGACCTGATGTGGCGTTTGCACAAAATATGACCAGTCGTTATCAACAGAATCCAGGTGGAAAGCACTGGCACGCTGTTAAAAGCATTCTTAAGTATTTAAGGAATACTAAAGATATGTTTCTAATGTATGGGGGAAATCCAGAAGCAGAACTTGATGTTACAGGTTACTGTGATGCGTCCTTTGAAACTGATAAAGATGATACAAAGTCTCAGACGGGTTATGTCTTTGTTATTAATGGAGGAGCAGTTGACTGGAAGAGCAAGAAGCAGACAACAATTGCGATGTCTGTTACAGAAGCTGAGTATATTGCTGCATCGAAAGCTGCGATGGAAGCTGTTTGGATCAGGAAATTCATTTCGGGGCTTGGTATTATGCCGTCAATTGAATTACCTATTAATATGTATTGTGACAACTCTGCCGCAGTTACATTCGCCAATGAACCTGGAGTTATGAAGGGCGCCAGACATTTTCCAAGAAGATATCACTATGTTCGAGAACAAGTCGACATAGGTGAAATCAATCTACTCAAAATTCACACAGATAACAATCTAGCTGATCCATTTACGAAGGCTTTATCTAAGGAAAAGCTTACTCGACTTGCTGATGGCATTGGACTTCGTTTAGCTAGTAGTTTCACGTAAATCTGTGGTTAGTATTTGGATAAAGGATTGTAAACAATAATTATTCGAATGAAATGAAGTATTGTGTTATGTTTATTTCTATTCATAAATATTGTATCCTGTATTTGCATGTTTAATCCATGAATAACTTAAGTTATTCTAAATTGTCCGTTGTCAATTAATGATATGGGAGTATCATTGAACTAAGACAAATGTGAGATTTGGTATAATATATATAAATTATATTGGTGCGTAGACATGCCAAATTCACATGATATTCAATACTGGATAAATTGAATATAGGACAAAATCCCAACTACATGATTGTACTTATGGATGTTGTCATTATAGTAAATCATGAATATTTATCCTCAGACTTGAGATACTAGGTAACTACTATGGATGTAGCTCATTTTCTGTGAGATAATCTAACGCTATCCGTAACTGGTAGTTATAAGGATTATTTTCAGAGGTGATGCGAAGTTCATAGGTTATGCTTGTAGTCAATACAGGATTTGGTTCCTTCAAATTTGTTTTGAAGTATAATACTGTTTGGCCGCTCGTAGGATTAACAAGATGTTTGCATGGCCATGCCCAAGGTCTATCTGGAATACGTTCAGAAGAATTGGTAATCTTGCTTAATCATAAATAACGAGAAACACTAGTTAATTATGGAATGACTTCAATCCATATCCAAATTAACATAGTATTAGAATCAAAAGGATAAGTATGATGATGAATCATCAAAGGTGGTTTTTTCCAGGAAACCATACTCGAGATCGTTCTGGGGACATTGGCGTGTTATGCTAGACTAACCATTGTCATTGTTACATTAATCTATATCCGAGTGGGAGCTGTTAGTTTGACGGATAATAAATTAATATATCATGACCGGACTCGAACTCGAGACTTCGGGATTGCACACTTTACGTATGAGTTTCAATGAATTAATAATTATTGTTTTAGTGACGAATAATTATTAAATACACGAAATATAAACTTAACGGTAACTAACGACCGTTAGACGAAACATGAAGGACTAGAGTTGGAAAAGAGTGAAAGTTCGGTTCGGGTTGGGCTTTTGTAACCCATGGCCGGCCACACCCATAACCCCATAGGGTTTGGGATAGCTTTTGCTCCAAGCCTCTTGATTAGTATATAATGAGACCCCTCTCATTCATTCTAATCATCCATTGGTTCCAGTGCAACCTAATCTTCTCTAATCTCTTTCTTTGTGTCTAATCGATCTTTGATTGATAGGACCAATAGTTTAATCTTTTCGTGTACTACGAATCTAGCATTTCCATTGAAACGCTTATAGTACGTGTGTGTGAGAACGAAGTGTTAGCATACTTTTGCTAACGGTGATCTTGCCTTGTGACTAGCCCTAGTCGATCCATATAAGCCCTCTCCTAGGGTTTATAAGTTCTTGTTCTTGCTAGCAATCAAGAGGTATGTATCCATTTATATTTCGGTTAATTTGTTATTTGTATTTGATCTATTCCGCTGCGTACTCTTTGATGTTTATATGTTTATTGTTTTATATTATTCATATATTCCAACACCATGCATTTGTATTTTGATTATTTAAGTGTAACTTTGCATTATGAAAAGCAGAGAAGAAAATTGCCCACTCAAAGGGACTTATCTTCTTGTTTCTTTATTTAATTCTTGGGAGATTGACCTCCTCTAATTGGTCTCTATCACCAAACAACCTCTTATATTGTTTTATTAGCGATGTAAAAGTTTGAATAAGATGAGAAGTGTAGACTTTATAGCATAGACTATAACATCAATTTGCTCCATTGTCTCCTTTTTCAAGTTAAGATTTGTTATGTCCATCTTTTAAGTCAGTCGATACATGCTTAACATAATAAAATAATTAGTGTAACTTAAACTTGTTAAGCATCTTAATCGTTGTTTGCCTCTTTATGTATACGCAACAAGGAGAAAGGGTTTTTCCATACTCTAACGATATTTTGACTTGACTATGGCATGTATCTGTTTCGAAACCAATTATCCCACATCGATCAGACGGAAAAACTTTTGCTAATTAATATACCATTGCACACGTCTGGCAAATATGTTGCGATTGCTATTATGTTGTTTAGCCTACATGAGAGAGTAGTGTAATTAAACATGTTACCCCCTCTCTAGTATGGACAACAGCTTGTATACACTCTTAACTTCTTAACTTTTTATGAATACATGTTTTGCGATTGCTATTATGTTAGATTGGCCTACATGAGAGAGTAATTTAATTGAACATGTTACACTACCTACCTCTTGTATGACAAATAGCCTATATAGATTCTTAATTTTGCGAATATAATTTTGGTATCCTTGTAAACAATGTTTAGCCTACACGAGAGTAATGTAATTAAACATGTTAGATACATTTCATTGTATGATCAACAACTTAATTATATAGGCTCTTAACTTTTCGTGAATGTAATTTTCGTATCATATAGTAAACTACTACTTTTGTGAATGTAACCAAACGAGTGTAGTTATGATCTGTGTTTCGTTGCGGACTTTTATCGGAAATTCAGATGTTATAATCATAGGTACTCAATTCATTCTTAATGACATTAGACATTAATTATTGTAATTCTCCATTATCCTCTTCTTACATATTTTTTAAATTTACCAAAAAAAAAAAAAAAAAAAAAAAACTCAATAATTATTTGAAGGGTCTGATATTGTTCTTGATTTTTGGTTTGACAACATTATATCAAAAACATTTATAGCATTATGACCACAAAATACTTATATATATATTTTTTTATTTTACGGCTCTAATATCTCATGACTAACATATGATAGATAAGCGGCGTAACACTATGACTATGATTAAAGGGACACGAATAAGATGTACATTGAAGAGTTTTATATTATTTTACATGTCTTTCATTATTGAGCTATCATCGCTGAAACAAGACGTGATAGTTTAAATGAGCTTATTATATAAAAATTATATGTCACATAATGTGGAAGTGTCTGTGAGGTGGATCTTGCACTTCAAAAGGGTCCTGAAGTCCTTTGTGGTTCAAGTGATCTTCGTTACAAAAGTAAATATATAAGAGTTTACAAATATTATTTTTAATGATTTACTAAACTGATATAAGTGAACCGATCTCATGACTAATATGTGAGTGATAAACACCTTCTTTTTATGTTGCATGTCCCAGACCATTGACCTGCAATTACTAGTAGTAGTTTAAGTTAGCTTATTATATATATATATATATATATATATATATATATATATATATATATATATATATATATATATATATATATAGGGTAAGGTTCTAGAGAAAAGTACACTTTAGTAAAAAAGTGAGAAAAAAAGTTACAGGGTTTAATTTGAAACATCTCAAACTTCTGGGGTATGTCTTGAAACATGCCCCCCCCCCCCAAAAAAAAATTATTTTTCCCGCAAAAAAAAAAAAAAAAAAAAAAAAAAAAAAAAAAAAAAAAAAAAAAAAAAAATTGGGGCAAAAAAAAAAAAAATTTTTTTTGGCCAAAAATTTATAACCCAGATGCACCTTTTTTTTTAGTGCATCTCAGTTATAAAAATTGGTGCATCATAGTTATAACTGAGATGCACTAAAAAAAAGGTGCATCTGGGTTATAAATTTTTAGCGGGAAAATTTTTGGCCAAAAAAAAAAAAAAAAAATTTTTGGCGGTAAAAAAAAAAATTTCGGGGGGGGGGGGGGGTAGGAGAGGGGAGGGGACAAATTTGTTGGAAGTTGTAGGGTTTTGGGGGCTGGGTATTAGGCGGGGAAGAAAGTGGTACTGGGGGGTTGACTATTTTTGACCCGGGTTGAATTATTAATAAAAAGGTGGGTGGATTGGGCTTTGGGAATTGTTGGGCTGGTAAAGGGTGGTGGGTTTGTGTTTGGATTGTCTTGGTTTTGGTTTAGGATAATACAAAGGTCCGTTTGTAGTTTAGTTCAAAAATCACAAGGACCAAAATTGCAAGTTCTGATTTTATGAGGACCAAAGTTGCCAACCATCCAAAGTATTCCAAGGGTCACATTTGTTACATTCCCAAAAGATGAGGGTCACAAAATGTATTTTCCATTTTAAAATTCCCCAGGGACTGATTTTGTTAATTTCCCAAACTGCAGGGATCAAAAGTGTAAATTTTCCAAAGTTTTTACCTAAGGACAATATTTGATAAATTTTGATTTTTAAATGCCTTAGGTTGACTTTCCTTTCAAAACAAATGCTCAGGGACTAGTTTTGCAAATTTTTGAAAGTCGGGGGACTAAAACTGCCAATTGTGTAAACTTTGTTCGTTTTTCATTGTTTTTGCTCATTTTGCATCTGAAACGTATAAAATACAATCCCTGGGATATTTTTAGTATTTTGATGCATTTCTGAGCGTTTTCGGATGTTTTGGCAGTTTAAATACGATAAAAATGATGAGTGTTTGAGCACTCATCAATCCCCCACACTAAACTATTGCTAGTCCCTAGCAATATTTTTGGAAAACTTGATGGATTTTAAACTCTTTACCAAAAGCCATCACTTCTGGAGTAGCCAGGTGTAAGAACTGTGGCACACCTGATAACCGTGTGATTTTGAGCAAACCACCAGCTGTCAACGGATTTGGTTTGTCTTTACCAGGAGCCATTTGCTCCTGGAGTAGCCAGCTCTTGATGGAATAGTCAACATCTTGGTGAGCTGATTACCAATTATGGATTTTCCACTTCCTTTACCACAAGCCATAATCTTGCGGGCTAGCCAACTCATTTGTTTTTGGGGAGTTGATGAACCATACAATTTTGGGCAAATTGCAAGCCGTAAACGGATTTGAGATGTCTTTACCAAGAGCTGTTTGCTCCTGGACTAGCCAATCCCTTTTGTCGGTTAGACAAGGCGAACTGATTACCACAAAAATTTTGAAGCACCAGTGAAAAAAATTTAAAATTTTTGAAATTTTGGTTAAAACGGGGGTATTATATAGTAAAAGGTGATAAAATTCGCTAGAATAGCGAAATACCCCCCCACACTTAGGATGAATATTGTCCTCAATATTCAAAGGCCCGGCTGTTATGCCGACTCTTTGAACGTAAAAGGGCAACATTACAAGCTAAGCGTGGAAAACACCATTTTGTTTTTCACTCTTGTAACCATAGCATGGGGGACTCCCCCACACTTAGGGTGAAAACCCTATAAGCATGCTATTGTTTTTGTTTACCGAGTCGCTAGCTTGACTCGACCCCGAATTCATTTGTCCTTGGGGAAGCATGATGTGGAAGAAACAATCTCAATCGGACTTTCATTCAAGATGTTTGGACAAACATTTGAAGCACGTGAAAGTTCCACACCGATGAGATAAGTATCCGGCTCAAGATAATGATACATGAAAATGCCGGGATCAAATATGGTATCTTCATTCCCGAAGGAGTGAAGAAGAGAAGAAGTCACCCGGTAGGTGAAGAACAGGAAGAAAACCATGATGAAAATCATGATTTGGTCTTCTTCCTCGAAAGCAGACTCCGTAGCCTCAGTTTGGATTGCAAAGGGTAAGCTCATAAACAACCCGGGAGGGTGGGTGGGAATTTGCAAATTCTCATAATTGAGAGCATCTCCCCCCGGGCTATCAAACTCCGGAGGAGTTATGATATGATGAGTGAGTTCACCGGAGAACTCCTCATGAAGAGAATTATTCACAAGATGTGAATATGTGAACTCATGTTCCGGAATAGACTCATCACAATCCTCATTCTGAATATCAAAGAGTGGATTATCAGAAATCAAAGTGAATTCAGATTCGAATTCAAATAGAGGATTGGTGAGAGTAGTATTGAATGATTCGGGAAAAAAATGGTTAACATTCTCAATTGGACTGCTGGGATCAGAAGTGAGTGACGGATCATGATATAGGAGACTTTCAATTTCTCCCAGATCGGCTTCGAAATCGAGGAGACCATCATCACTTTCAAATGAAAGTGGATCGATGTGAGCAAGTTCATCAGCGAACTCCTCAAGAAGATGATCAGCATCAGAATGTGGAACTGACGCCTCAACATACTCGATGTCTCCATAAGATATACAATCATTGCTACAATCGGAGAAAGTCTCAAATTGATCTTTAGGACACTCAATAGGGGAAGGAATATCACACACATGATCCAAAGTTCCCTGTGACTCTCTCGGGATTGAGACAAGGATCTCAACACTAGACTTTATTAATTCGTCCGATTCTCTTTCAGGAACAGTGTCAAGATGCTCGTCCCCCATGATCAAAGAGTGAGTGGGAACCTCGGGTGCGATAGCAGTTGTTTGAGATGGAATCTCAACTGCTGGGGTATCAACTGATGAACTTGATGAAGTTTTATAAAATTCAAGGATGTCAAGTGTATCCTTATCATCACTGTCATCAGGAATGAAACGGAATTGAGAGCTAGATCTGGCTGTTTTTTCTCTTGCAATTGATTCCGTAATAGATTTTTCATATGCATCTTGGGAATTTATTCTAGCAGCCTGCTCTTCAGCTAGCAATTCTTCCATGGATTTTTGATGAGTATGCCTTTGGGCAAAGTCTTTAACTAAACTGTTAAGCTCATCAACGATTTTCATCATATTTTGCATTTCTGGAAGAAGTGCTTGATTCATATCATACTGTGGAGGTTGGTCGTAATAAGGTGTGTCAAAATTGTCACAAGGATATGGATTCCCTGATTGACAATCTGAGCTGAAGTGTGGACCTCCACAGTAATCACAACAGTAAAACTGTTGAGGCTGTGAGTCGTATGTGCTAGAGTTATAATTGTTATCGGGAAACTGCTCATAGACAAGCGTATTTCCCGATTGACAATCAGAACTGTAGTGTGAACCACCACAGTACTCACAACAGTAAAACTGCTGAGACTGATGGTGTGGTAGCTGGTGGAATGAATCAGTGGTGTCATGATAGGAATAGGGATCTTGGTTATAGACAGACCCGTTTCCTGACTCTACCATGCCACAACCGGGGCAATTACCACCATTATAAGAACTACCACACCACTGGCAAACCAAAAAGTGTGGATGAGACATACAAAGAATCAAAATGTTTGGGAGGGGTAGGGATGAAGAATCAAAGATGTGAGAGGGTAAAGGTGAATATTTTTGGATTTTTGGATAAACATTTTGTACAAATGTTAAAGAAAACGTTTTTGTGTGTGTGTGTGTGTTTTTTTTTTTTTTTTTTTTTTTTTTTTTTTTTTTTTTTTGTGTTCGTTGAAAACTGATTTAAAATGTTTTCGGGAACAGTTTTGTTTTGAAAATAAGAAAATATGAACAAAGGATAGATAAATGTACAATGGAACGAATTCCAAAATCACTAATCAGAAAAACCGATTAGAATAGCGCGCACACCTCCCCGGCAGCGGCGCCAAAATTTGATTGGTTCCAAACGGTCAACCTAAATTGACCAGGGATGGTCAACAAGGTCAAACAGCCTAGAATCAATCTCCGTTGAAGTACAGTGGCTTCCCCGGGTCGTTATGTCCCGACGAGGTGTGGATTGTAATCAAAACGGTTTCGTGATCGGGTGAAATTGGACAGGAATGGGTATAAGAGATTTGTGATGATTACACTAAGGAAATACGAATGAAAACGATTTAAACAAACTATATTAACAATTACGTGAAACCTAGTTAACTTAAAACGCAATCTAAAAACTTGAAATAAGAAATTGCTTATACGTAAGCAGAAAAATAAGCCAAACGGCTTAAATAGAAGCTATCACTTTATTTATGTTTTTGGTTTTTCTTAATTTAACAAACTACTTTTGATAACGTAACCTAAATTTAAAAACGTGAAAGTTATTCAAATAAAACGCGAGTTAAACTTAAAATAAACGCGAGTGCGCAAAATAAAAAGTGAAAATTGAGCTACGCTAACCCTATGGACATGAAAATTATATTTTTACGATCCTAATGATAAAAGAAAAATTTAGAAAAAAGAAAATTATTTTTTTGGCTTTTTAATTATTTATTATTAATTAAAAACTATTTATTAACTAATTAAACTATTTTGATTTATTAAAAATACTAAATAAAGAGTAATAATTATAAAACTTTTTATATAAATACTAAGTAGTAATACTAAGCTAAGAAAAATATAAAAGTTAAGAAAAGCTTAAAAATAAGCTGTTAAGCTTATTAAGCTTAAAAGGAAATTGAACTACTATAAATGGAACTTAGGAAATATAAAACACAAGATATTACATAGCCCAGATTGTACACCCTTTTTGTCTGAATGTTGACCAGTCAACACTAGAGGTCCAAGGTTCGAATCTGGCTAAACCCCATTTTTGCTAAACTATTTTTTTTTTGTAACTTTTCTTTACAAACATACTTAACAACTGTAGATAGACATTTTTTACAAAGAAACTTTTTTTTGAAATCACAATTAAGCATAGAAACAGTAGAAATCATAAGCAGATTACAAATAAGCTTAAAAGTAAATTTTGAAAACTGAAAAGCCAAATAAAGGGACCAATAAGCTACCTAAAGGTCCAAATAAGCTAAGGGAACCTAAGAGAGACCTAATAAGCTGGGAAGGATAGCATTAAGCAAGTACATAAGCTGAAAATCAAAAATAAGCACATCCCCACAACTGAAAACTGGACAGGTTACAAGGCTGCAACTGCAGGCCACTTTTTAGCCTAACAAATGAGCTTAGAAGCTCAGAATAAGCTTGGATGTGAGAAGCTGGGTGTATGAGCTTCCCAAAAAGCTCATCCCATCAGGTTAAAGCTCACAAATAAGCTCAAAAGGAGCTTATGAAACTGCCCAATCACACTGATGAATCAGATTTTTGGTTTTTTGAGAATAAGCAAGCTGTGTAATGGATCACAAAAGCTAACACCGAGGCAAACATAAATCAAATTTATCACAAATAATCACAAGCCACCAACACAAGCTCAAAACACCAACAACAATTACACAGAATTGGATAAAACAGGAACAAGAAACAGCTAGGCTTAACTGCTTGAACAAATTATCCCAAACAAGCAACAAGCTCAACTAAATAAGCTAAAAAGAACTACACTTAACCTGATAATCTATTCTAGATACATAATGAGCAACAAATCAACAATTAAACACTAAATTTCAAATGAGTCAAACTGACTTAAACAGCAGGTCTGTGGAATGAATTTGCAGCCTAAAGACAAGCTACTTTGAGGTCATTAAAAGCTATGAAACAAAATTAAAAAAAGGAAATAAAATTATGAGCATAAAAATAAGCTGCCAAATATTAAACGTACCAAGTTTTAGGTCATGAGAACTTGTTTTGAACAAATGAGAATCCAACCACAAAACCTGTTTTGGACAGAGCTAAAAGGTGCAGGGCACAATCATGTCTCAACAGCCAACTTGGTGATCGATTCTAACCAAACAAATGAGTTCCAAACCCAATTTTTCTTTTTGATCATGAAAGTTTAGCAATCATAGAACACAAATCATCATCCCTTTTCCATTTCCAATCAATAACAAAGATTATGGACTGATTTGAAAGTTGGACAAAAATTGAGTAGCAGATTTTGACTCTTTGAAATAATTTGGAAACTTTGACTTTTGTTGATTTCTAATGGACCAAACTTACTACGTGTGTTATATTTCCCCTAAATGCAACTGACTAAAGTGGTGTGAACAGATTATAAGCCAAGTAACAACCTTTGCTGCCTCACCTATCAAACAGTTAAACAGCTAATGGAACTCAAGGTAAGATTTGACTTTTTAATGAACTATCCTACCAATTTGTGTTTGTATACCCCTAATACAACCTAAGTGATAAGTCTGAGCTAATTACCACTTCTGAGACAAGCATTATATCAGCAAACTTTAAAATGCCAAACACCCTTAAAGTGGTGACCTATTGAAGTTATTCACTGAAAGACAGCTTATTAGACCACCATATTGAAAGCATTAAATACACTAGGCTACTTATACACTAACAAGCCTAAATGAATAAAAAAACAATAGTGATAAGTAGGAAATGGATGAGCAGTTACAGGCTAAGCTAACAGTTATTGTGAGAAGATTTGCAAAAACTTTTTAAGCCATAAATACTAAAACTACAACATATCCACTCAGCTATAAGGAGCAATAATGAGTAGAAATTAAGCAAATGAATACTAGTATAAGCTAATTAAGCAGTTTACATAAGCAATTGACCAAGCAGAAGTAGAAACATGAGATTTAAAAGGTATTAAACTTTCATTGAACTTAAAAAAAAGCATACAAGAAACTTAACTAAAAACTATACTAAAAACCCTACTACAAACTAAAATTAACTACTGGCCATCAAATGGCTTACAACTTCTTTTTAAATACTAAAAAAAAATATAAAAAGAAACTTGGACCAGGCCTTTGTGTTCCTTCTTGTCTTGTTCCCCGTTTGTCTGGTGCTTTTTGTGTTTTATTTGTCCCCTGAGAACATCTTTTAGCCCTATGATTGTCTGCTTCTTCTCTTAGCAGCCCTAGGATTGGTATTGGAGTTATAAGGGTGTGGGGTAATAATAAGGTTGGGGTTGACTTTGTGGAGGGTTTAGGGTGGCTGGTAGGAGAGGGGAGGGGACAAATTTGTTGGAAGTTGCAGGGTTTTGGGGGCTGGGTATTAGGCGGGGAAGAAAGTGGTACTGGGGGGTTGACTATTTTTGACCCGGGTTGAATTATTAATAAAAAGGTGGGTGGATTGGGCTTTGGGAATTGTTGGGCTGGTAAAGGGTGGTGGGTTTGTGTTTGGATTGTCTTGGTTTTGGTTTAGGATAATACAAAGGTCCGTTTGTAGTTTAGTTCAAAAATCACAAGGACCAAAATTGCAAGTTCTGATTTTATGAGGACCAAAGTTTCCAACCATCCAAAGTATTCCAAGGGTCACATTTGTTACATTCCCAAAAGATGAGGGTCACAAAATGTATTTTCCATTTTAAAATTCCCCAGGGACTGATTTTGTTAATTTCCCAAACTGCAGGGACCAAAAGTGTAAATTTTCCAAAGTTTTTACCTAAGGACAATATTTGATAAATTTTGATTTTTAAATGCCTTAGGTTGACTTTCCTTTCAAAACAAATGCTCAGGGACTAGTTTTGTAAATTTTTGAAAGTCGGGGGACTAAAACTGCCAATTGTGTAAACTTTGTTCGTTTTTCATTGTTTTTGCTCATTTTGCATCTGAAACGTATAAAATACAATCCCTGTGATATTTTTAGTATTTTGATGCATTTCTGAGCGTTTTCGGATGTTTTGGCAGTTTAAATACGATAAAAATGATGAGTGTTTGAGCACTCATCAACAACATTAAATCAAAAACATTTATAGCATTATAACTACAAAATACTTAAAATTTATGGGTCTAATATCTCATGAGTCATGAGTAACATGTGATAAATAAAAGGCGTAACACTATGATTATGTTTAAAGGGACACTGGAAATAAGATGTGAATTGAAAAGTTTATACTACAAGGCTTTATACAACCCGTGCGATGCACGGGACGGGTTGTTTGCTGAATAATTATGTGTTTTTTCTTTTCGTAATGTTGGTGCTGACGCAGCATATGACGGTTGATTGTTATTGATTATTTATTTACGTGTGTAGTAAAAATTTAATTATAAATGGGATTTTTTTGTAAATATAAATAAGGAAAGTTACATGCTTTGTATGTAACGTAATGTTTACCTGTCAGCCCTACAAAATGAAATTTCATGCTAATTATAAGTTACACTATGACATATGAGAATGAACTGGTGAATCCTTAAGATTTTAATTATATGTTAACCCGTGTGGTCATAATCAGTATCATATTGACCCGTGTGGTGATATTTATACAACCCTTGCGATGCACGGGGTATGGTTGAATTAAAACTAAATACAAAATGTGTTCTCATTTAGTTTATCCATGTGGCCATGTATATCTTTATAGGAAGAAGAGAAATGGAAACATTGCGGAAGTGGAAACTCGCATGAAATTGTCCAAACCAATGTGTATCAAAAAATGGGTCCTTTCTTTTCACAAATCCAATTTAGTTCTATTCTGATGAGTTTATTAAACAATCTAGTTACTTGTATGGTTACATATCTTTCTAAAATGATTTACTTTTTTTAACTGAAAATGTCTCAAGTACTCATTAACGTGCAAATGGTATACAAAGACTCGTGAACATTTATTTTCTCATTTTCAACAAATTATTAAATCCTATGAAAACATATGACTGTCTTAGACATTTATAGTGAAATCTTTAAAGATTGTTACACAAAATGAACGGACTGTGTTCTTTTTGTTTGTTTTTCGAGTCTTGTTTGTAGTCTTGCTCGTAGTGTAATATTTGGTAATAATTTTCGAACCTCGTATCTAACATAACAGTTATATTAAACGTGTGTAACTAAAATATATCAGTACTTGTACCGAACTTAAACTTTGTATAAAATATATCAATACTTGTACCGTACTAAAACTTTGTATGTGTCGATTTGAGCTCGGATAGTGTCGATTTGTGTTGGGTTTTGATAGTTTTGAGGTTTTGATGATTTGGTTCGAGTGGTTATACTCGTGGGTATTAGCCGAAACCCTCAAGGGTCGTCCGACGTGATATACGGCTCAGTATGAGCAAGCCGTGACCCTTTGGGTCCGAATGGTTATGGTTGTGTGTGATATACGGCTCGGTCGAGTTAAGTCGTGACCCTTTGGGTCTATTCGAAGGTTATATGAATTTTTTGTGTTCTGTGAGTGAGATTTTCATTTTTTTGGTGGTGAAGATGGTGATGCTTTGGTATTTATAATCATAAAAGTGAAGTCACATTTATGAGGGATTTTAGGTTGCAAAAACTGTAGGCCTTTCACATTCCATAACCGCAAATAATTTGAAGTATGTAGATGTAAATTTGTGTAATTCATATACTTAAGAGGTTGCTTAAACTATGTTGTACCGTACCACCCATTTGTGCACAATACTCTTGCACATTAAATTAAGGGGTTTAACTTTTATATAGTATAGATGTTACATTTCTTGCATCATTGAGCTATCATTGCTAAAGCATGACGTGATAGTTTAAATGAGCTTATTTTAGAAAAATTATATGTCACATAATGTAGAAGTGTCTGTGAGGTGGATCTTGCATTTCAGAAGGGTCCTAAAGTCCTTTGTGGTTCAAGAGATGTTTGTTACAAAAGTAAAACGTATAATAGTTTTCAAATATTAATTTTAATGATTTACTAAACTAATCTAAGTGAACCGATCTCATGACTAATATGTGAGTGATAAATGACGTAACGTCGTAACACTATGATTATGATTAAAGAGACATGAGGATAAGATGTGAAATGAGAACCTTTATTTATTGTCGCATGTCATCCATTATTGAACTAGTATTGCCTGTAGTTGTTTAAGTTAACTTGTTGTATGAAAAAAGTATGTCCATGTTTAAGAAGTTTGTGGATTAGCTTATTTAGATGGTTCAGTAAGTTATTTATAATTAAATAAATTACAATGTTGCTCGTTTACTAGATGTACGAGCTTATCAACTTGGTATTTTCAACTTAAACAAGTTGTAAGTTCAAGTTATTAAGCAAATAAGCCATGTTAGAGTTTATGAATCTTTCATATTGTTTATTAAGCAAATAAACAAGTCCAAACAAGTTCAAGTTATTAAGCAAATAAGATGCTTCTTTATATATAAGCAACGAGGAGAAAGGATTTTTTCATATTGAGTCGATTATCTTTGAGAACTCATTTTTACATTCTAGTGATATTTTGACTTGACTATGACATATATCTATTTTGTTACTAGTTATCCCACATCGATCGTAGAGATGAAATTTGGCTAGTTAATATACAATCGCGTACTAGAGCTTTATGTGTTGTGATTGTTATTATGTTGCTTATCATAACATGAGGGTTATGTAAATAAGCATGTTACAGGCCTCCCATGTTTTGATGAAACAACTTATATAGCCTCTCAACTTTTTGTTAATGTAATTAAACGAGTGTGGATTTTTATTTTTTGTCTTATTTTGTGGATGTAATTAAACGAGTGTAGTCGTAATATGCGCTTTGCTGGACTTTTATTTTTCGTTATATAGACTAGCCGAATGCCCGCGGTATGTTTACCATAACATGAGGGTTATGTAATTAAGCATGTTACATGCCTCTCATTTTCTGGTCAAACAACTTATATAGCCTCTCAACTTTTTGTGAATGTAATTAAACGAGTGTAGTCGTAATATGAGCTTCGCCGGACTTTTATTTTTTGTTTTTATTTTTTGTGAATGTAATTAACGAGTGTAGTCATAATATGCGCTTCGCCGGACTTTTATTTTTCGTTTATATAGATTAGCCAAATGCCCGCGGTATGCGGCGGCAAAAGTGAGGAGAAAGCTTTTTCTTGCCAAATAGATGAACATACTGAAGATGCACTGCAGTTGTTGTTAAGTCTTTGAAGAACTCCATACTCTTTTATCTCAATTTAACACTCATTAAAAGAAAAAAAACTGTTCATATTTTTTTCATAAGCTCATGATATATATTACATGTAGTAAATTAACTTTAATAAAAATTTACAATTTCTTAATAATTACTTTGTAACTCCCAAAAATTATTAACTCAAATTTATATTCTAAGAAAATGTTATGTGGTTGTATCATTTTCATAATAACTTGTACCACTTAATTGGTCTATTAATACATGCATTAAAATGTTGTAAAATTTCCTTGTAGAGTAGTACATAAGACAAAGTTATACATGCTTAATAAAGGAAGTAAGATTAAACTCAACGTTAAGAAGCTCTTGCATTACATCCGCCGTTCGATCGTTTGACCCGCCCCATTTTGCCTCTGCTGTTTCTTTGAAAAACCCTTCTAGCTCATTTGGTATGAGTGTAACCCGACATGTCGGCTCGGGTTGACTCGGTGGATCTTGCAACTCAAAGGGTCAAGAAATGAAGAAATGTTTGTTATGAAAGTGAAAAGTTTATGGGCTTTTTTGATGTTCTTAAAATTTAATGATTTGATACATTGGTTAAATTGACCGATCTCATGACTAACATGTGATGGATAAACAACGAAACGTTATGACAATGATTAAAGGGACGGAACCAGGTGCGTCTCGGAGGTTCCCTAGACACTCATTAATTTCTTCGGCATAATGTTAATTTTTTTTTAAAAAGCCTCTGCTAAAATAATAAACCTAATGCCAACACAACCACAACACAGCTGATTCACCCAACCAACCACCCCTTGGTGAAATCTTTTATTAACTGAATATGCAAGAAGATGAGTCCACAAAACGTGTGCTCACCAAACAAATACAACCAGAAAAGATAGTCCCCTTCAGAAGGATCCTACCTATCTCACTACAAGAATCTTTTATACAAACAACCTCACTACAACTCTCTTAACAAAGAAACTCAACTAAACTAGATGATCAAGATGATCAAAGTATGAATACCAGACTGTAAGAGACCAGAGAACAATGAGATGAAAACCCTAATTATATTTTGAGAGAGATAATGTCTAATGACGGCTAGGCTGGGATCCAGCTTATATAGCAACTAGTTTCACTTCAGCTTATATAGCAACTAGTTTCACTTCAGCCCCTGTAATACTAAACACCTGTCAAACAGAGTAAGACAACCAAACATTAGTAATAAGTGACATATTAAGTCCCTAGACTTAATATGTCACAATACCAAAGACATAAGATTGCACAATATGACTAATTCCAACAGCCTCGAATTGTTGTAAATGCATCTGGTCCAAGAAAAGTGTGTCTCTAGTCGCGTTTAATCTTTTTAAAATGCACCTGTTCACTTTGTGTCCTCTTCTGTTGCTGAACGAATGAATAAGATGTGAATTGAAAACTTTTGTTTGTGTTGCATGTCCTCCACCATTGAGGTATCATTGTTTGAACATGACGTTTTTGTTTAGAGTATATAAAAATAATGTCGCTTAATGTATATTTGTTTTCGAGGTGTCAAGGGTAGCTTTTTTCGACGGTTTATTAGATTATTTAGACTTAGAAAAGTTACAGGTTTACGAGTTTGCTAACTTGAAGTAAATGAGTTTACGAACTTTTCAAATTCTAATAAATAAACTAGTCCAAACAACCCCTAAATGAATGGATTTTATTCATTTTGATTAAGAAAATTATATTGTTTATTAGCTTTATAAAAGTTTGAATAAGATGTGATAAGTGTAGACTTATAGCATAGACTATAAGGGCATGTTTGGTAGAGAGAAATTAAGATAAATGAAATGAGGTAAAGAAAAAGAATATAGAGAATTAGAATTGGTGGAGAAATTTAGTAAATTACCATGTTTGGTAACAATAGAGAATTAACCAAAGAAATAAGAAATATCAAGTTCTTAAAAAAAATAAAAAAATAAAAAATAAATAAAAAATAAAAATAAATGATAACAAGCAACAAACAGCAGAAGCTTCATATTGATTTACGAGTTGCAACTTTAATTTTATATGGAATCCATATAAAATTCACTTTGAACTCTTAAGAACATATAACAATAATGAATTCAGATGTTAAACAACTTTGTGATACGGAAATTCAAGGTGCCAAATTGTATAAAAAATAATTGAATTATAATTGATCTTTTCATATCATGAATATGTAATCAACAGATAGGATGCAAATAGTGGCGTGTAACCATAAGTTGACCACCAACCATCAAGGAAGATAAGAAAATGACAAATGAACCAGTGTGAGAAAAGCAATTTTGGGGGTTAGGGTTGAAAAGTTGGTTTGAGAAAAAGCAATTTTGGGGGTTATAGTTTGGCTGCTTATTGGTTATAGATGGAATGTGACTTGCACGTGATTTTTTGATTTATACATCTCTTTTTTAATATTTTAATATTCCACCTGCAAAACATAAAGCGGAGAATTCTGATTTCCATAGCATATAGGGTGGAAATAAAATTACACACAAAGTAACTCTCGAGAATTATAGTTTCTCCGCTTTTTTTATTCTCTGGGTACCAAACGTGATTGAGAAATGGAATTAGATTCATTTCTCTCCATTTCTCCCTACCAAACACACCCTAACATTAATTTGCTTCTTTTCATCAAGTTAAGATTTGCCATGTCCATCTTTTAAGTCAGTCGATACATACATATTACATAACACAATAAAATGATTGGTGTAACTTAAACTTGTTGAGTATCTTAATCCTTGTTTGCTTCTTTATGTATACGCAACCAGGAGAAATAAAAAGTTTTTTTTTTTTTTTTTTTTTTTTTTTTTAAATTCACACTCAGCCAATCTTTGAGATCTTACTTTTACAATTTACACTAATGATATTTTGACTTGACTATGGCATGTATTTGTTTTGTTACCGGTTATCCCACATCGATCAGTGGGACATAACATAGCTAGTTAATATACAATTGTGTACATGATATTTTGTGCGACTCCTATGAAACTCATGCAAAGCTAATAACTTATATAGGGTTCTTAATTTTTTGTGAATATATGTTTGATTGTTTGTTAACTTTTTTTAATCCGTAAATATATGTTTGGTAACCTAGTAAACAGCTTTCTATGAATATAATAAAATGAAAGTTAATACATGGGTGTCCTCCACCAATGAACTACCATCGATGAAAAATGACATGGTAGTTTAGATCAGCTTAGAGTATAAGGTATCATGAAGAGCTCAAACTTTTCATTTGGGCCACACCGATACCACATCACCATAACACAACCTCTCCAAAACACATATTTTATCATAACACAACACAACATCTTCATTTGAGTTCAATCATTTTTCACATTTATTTTTATTTTTTAATTTTCCAAATAAACTAAAATCATTTTATTCAAATAAAAATATAAATAACATTTTTATAAAAAAAATAATAAAAAAAACTTAACTGTTAAACTAAAAAAACCATACAAATAACATTTAACCCAACTTCAGCCCACTTTCAAGCCCACATTTAACCCAATTTTTCTTAAAAAAAAAAAAAAAAAAAAAAAAAAAAAATGTATCAATAGACCTATTAAGTAGTACAACTTACTATGAAAATTACATAATCAAAGTATAAACTAATTAAACACACTAATTAATATTATTTTTTATCACATTTCTAAAATAGAAAGTACATATTATTATACATAATGTATAAACTAATAAAGCACACAAAGTTTTATACAAGCTAACAAGTTGAAAACGGGACTAAAACAATAGGTTCAACCGGGAACCGGAGTTGCCACCGGTTTGGCTAGCCAATAAAAGCCATCCAAAAACGAACCGGAGACGACCGTTGGAACCGATACAAATGGGTGAACCAGGCCATATCTGAATCTATTTCTCCGGTTAATCGTCACAAAGTACCCGCCGCCGCAACGGGTATAGGTACCATACTAGTAAATACATAAACCAAATAAACAAACTAATCTAAACAACCGCTTGATGAATGGAACTTTATTCACTTTGGTTAAATTATATCGTTTATAAATTGTATAGAAGTTTGAAAAGATGACGAGTGTAGGCTTGTGGCATGGCATGCATCTATTTTGTTACAAGTTATCCCACATCGATCAAACAGACAATATTTGGTTAGTTAATATATAGCTGCGTACCTAAGCTATTTGTGTTGTGAGTGCTATTATGTTGTTTATTATGACATGAGTGTCAATTAACTAAACATGTTACTTGATTCTCCCTTCATAATCAATAACTTATATATCTCTTTAACTTTTTAGGTATATATCTATGTTTTTCGTTAATATAATTTCAAGTGTTACATATATAGGTATTCAATTCATGTTTAATGACATTAGACCTTAGTTATTATTATTCTCCTTTATCCTCTACTTACAAATTATTTATATTTAGTGAACAAAATTCAATAATTATTTACGGGTCTGATATTCTTCTTCAACTTTGCTTTGACTTGATAATGTAGACTTGGATATCAATTTGATCCATTTTCTCCCTTTTCATGAAGATAAGATTTGGCACGCGATAATCTTATTTGTAAGTCAGTCTTTGAATGTGTATATGCTGAAAACAATGAAATGAGTGATGATGTAACTTGAACTTGTTCGGTATCTTGACCGTTACTTGATTTTTTATGTATAAGCAATGTTTGAAAGCCATTTTTTAATCGGCCTGAGTTCAGAGTGATCAAATGGTTGGAACACTCGAGAGATAAAGCATTTCAATATGTGCAGTTCTAATTTGTGCTAATTCATGGAGTAAAACACATGGCTAAACCTTATGCAACTCAAGACGGCAAGAATAAGTCACTGAACATGGATCGAGTATCATTGCTATCACTCATGAGTCGTAAGTGAAAAGCAAACTGATTTTATCTCATATCAACTATCTTACTATAACATATTGACTCGACATGTTATTCTATAAAAGTCATATTGGTTTTCATTTTCCAATTTCAATATTAACTCATTACACTGAAAAGATTTATTGGGTAATCATAAATGACAAAAAACATACAACTTTATATACATTTAAACATTTCTCGATCATTCCAAACGAAATTAACATTTTTTCGCTTGTTTATGCATAAGCAACGAGGAGAAATTAAAGGGTTTTCTCACATTGAGTCCATTATCTTTCAAAACTTACTTTTACACTCTAATGATATGTTGGGTAATGTATTTATCAAAATTTGTATTGTGTACTACTGGAGCTGTTTGCCGTTATGAATAAGGCACTGTTGAGAAATTGGGATTTTGGTCTTTGAATGTTTTTTGTGATGAATGGATTTAACTGTCTCTAAAAAGTTATTTGAATGAATCACTAGTGTCTTACCGTTAATCATCCGTTCGAATAACTGAATAATTCCGTCGTCTGAACTACAAGCCTTTTTATTATGAATACTACTATCACTAGTATTCAAGGAGGGCAGATCATCATCAATATCATTGTTATAATTATAATTATAATTATGATGTTGATGATGATCTTGATGGTTGTTGTTAATGACGTAATCATTGAGTTTGCGTTTGGGGTGACAGAGTCATGGTTATTTTTATAAAATAATTTATTAGAAAAGAGATAAATAAAAGACTCATACATTAAAGCAGCAACACCACATACGCTATTGCTGTTTGGTAGAATATGACTGAGGGTGCGCTTGGTTCAAAATGGGAAATGGAAAGGCAAATGGAATGCAAAGGGAATGCAAAGGAATGTAATGAAGATTATCATTATCTTTAATGGTGCTTGGTTTAAGAAAAACACATTAACCTCCAAGGTGATGGTGGCTGGTGGCGACTGGCAATGTTGCAAAAATCGTTAATCGGTACTGAGGCGGTCGAGATATAAGGAAGTCCCTTTAATCGGTACTCTTTGATGGTGCTGTGTTCATCTTTGAGATATAAGGAAGTCCCTTTATGAGGGCTTGGTTTGGGTTTACTCAGGTCAAGTCTGAGGGGGCAGGGTTTACCCCTATTAATCGTCGTGCCTTCGGGCGGATTAGTAAGGGGTTCTCCCCCCATCGGGTATTTGAATAAGGCTTTCACTTCGAGAGAGCTCTCTAGCGCGGGCCCGGTTAAGACAACGTAAGCTAGACCTTCCGCTGTCGAATGGCGACACGAAGTTTTCAAAGAAACTCACCTTTCAAAAAAAAATTATACTAGGCATTTACGGGGCATTCCGACTCGGTTTGGTCGGAGATTTTAAGTAACTATCCATAGCACGGTGCAGGTAGTTTATTTTACTATTCTAAACCGAACTATACTAGGCGAGTAACCTGACATGTGGGTACCCGAAATGAGCGGTTACTCACGGTTTGGGACGGTTATCCATTTTAAAAAATTAGTCGAATCGAATTGGACATACATAACATAAATTAGAATGTAATATGTTATTCTAGTAAAATTAAATAACATTGAAGATATTAGAGTTATAGATTACGTCGCAATAAAAACACCCAATTTATCATATATAATAAAATAACTAATACTATTTATTTGACGTTTATAGGTTATGATCACTTTAATCATATGTAATCTATGGACGTTAGTAAATGATAACATTAGGTAAGTAAAAATGTGTTATATGATAAAAGTGGAGCAGTAATATAGATTGTAGAATACTAACTATGTTGGAAACATGATCAAGAGGTGATGTGAGTGGCGTGGAAATGGGGAGGAGGGAGGAAAGGAGAGAAAGAGAGGAACCTTGAAAGAAAAGGAAAATGTTAGTTTGAAAAATGAATGAAGGTCCAACCCTCTCCACATGTGGAGAGGGGTATTTATAGTTACAATATTACGCCCACTCCCGGGCTGTGGATCAGGCATACAGTGGGTGAAGACCCGTTCCTTCTTCCACGGTGTTACTTAATCTAACTCTAATTAACTAATAAACAAACTAACTACGAGCTAACTTAATGCTATTAAAATCATTAGGTGACTGAGACTTTTATAGGAATATTTGTATTCCTAACAATCTCCCCCTAAGCGAGGTCACCTTTAAAATTAAGCTCTTTGTTCTTCAAGCATTCTTTTGATCTTGTAGCTCGTAGGTTCTGATTCTTCACTTTTCAGCACACTTTGTACATTCAGCAATGAACTTGTGATTTGAGTTCCTTTGTGAGGTGTGATCTTTGAGCTTCTTTGAGATCATCAGCCAAAGTAAATCTCCAGGCTCATCCATAGTTGTATTGCCTTCATGTGATGTAGTGACTAAGGACCATCATGCTCACACCCTTCTTTATCTGGAGACGTTGCATAAGAGTTGTAGATTAGGAGACTTTTTCATCAGAGTTGCGGAAACGTTGTTAGTAGTCTCTCAACATTTGTTGTAGCAAGTCTCTCATCTTCATTGATAGTGTGGAGGATGTGTGAGCATGAGGTATGGATTGACCCGATTAAGCTGGAAACTGGAGCCATCAACGCCATCTTTATATGTGTCCCTGAAATAAAACAGTTAGCAATAAAGATAGAGAACGAACATGGCTTTGTCATTCGTTCTGCGAGGCCAGACTACCCTCCGGTTTTGTGAAAACCGACCTGTGATCAGGTAGAGTCTCTTTAAAAGAGGACTCTCCTTGACAGGAATTTCCAGCTTGTAGTAATGAAAGTTCCAAAGAATCCACTTTGGAATCTTCATACTTAGCATGTTCTCTGATGCGTGGGAATCGCACCTTGCTTTACCTCTCGAGGGATCTCGAGAAGCTTACAACCCCCACCAGGCAGTGTACCTGATCGTTGTAGTATAGTATAGTGACAAGTACCGGGGGATTGATCGTTCAGCTTAGGAATAGTGTCGCTAGGATTAGAAAACCTAATTAATAGTTCTAGAGATGAAAGATGATTATTTTTGTATTTTTATATTTTAATGAAAGCAAGTAAAATCTCGGGTTTTGGAAGAGTGGGCGGAATTAGTTGCTATTCAACTAACCCAAAGCTATTATATAATTGAAATAAATGAAAATGAAATTAAACTAATATTAAACTAAGGGTGTGAGCAGTGGTTGGAGAAATTGTGTTTACTTAGACTTCATTACTCCCTAGATATCTTTTACATATTAATTACTTGTTACACTTGTATGGATGACGGATTGTATTCCTTAATACCATTCGTGGGGTGGCATACATAACTCCCCAACTCTATGAGCTCTTATCTCCTCCTACATCATGACCCAGCACAACTATAGGGATTGTAAACAGTGGCTCATGCATTAAATACAACCAATAAAGACCTAGTATGCCTCGGTTCATGTTTCTTAAGACGTTCAAGCATGTTACCATTTGGAGATCTGCCAGTTTTCTTAAGCCTAACATATAATATCATTCATCCAAAACAAGAATAGACAAGTAATCAACACATAATCAACATCTAGGTTTCATTAGATCTAAGCAAACACAAAGGAAATCTAGCCTAGCATAGTAGAATTAAGATAAGAACAAGAGATAAACAACCAACACATAGACATATTGATTGAATTAAAAGTATACTTATCTCAATTACAATGCAAGGTCTCAAGGGTTTGGAACCCTTGAAAAACCTGTAAAAGAGGCACCAAAATCGTCTTTAGGGTTTCACCAAAACTTCTCTCTCTTTAATGAAAAAACTAGAAAACTATATATAGGAAAGATAGTCTGACGGCGTCAAGAGTAACTTCTGACGCCGTCACCTCGCCGCCATACACTTCCTCGGACGGCCTTGATCCACTTATGACGGCCTTTGTGACGCCGTCACCACCCACGGTATTTTATTCTTGCCACTTTGACGCCGTCATAAAGCCTTCTGACGCCGTCACCACCTACGGTGTTTAATTCTTCATGTCTGACGCCGTCAAGATGGTGGTCTTGACGCCGTCACCTTGTATCTTCAGCATGGATTTTTGGTACTTTGTCGTTTTCTTCACTTTTATGCTCCAAAAACGTCCAAAATGACTTCTTTTCCAGAATTCACTCTCCAAACACCTAAAATCACAAAAGGAACGATTTAGGGCAATATTTGATCAAATAAAGTCGGATTCGGGCTTAAATGACCCCCTAAAAACGGATCATTTTTCGCCTCATCATATACCCTTACACTTGAGATTTGCTTGTCCTCAAGCAAATGAGCTTTTATTCTACTCAAAAGACAAGTTAGGGGTCATTTAACACTAATATAAAAGTAATTACAACAAATAATCGTTCCACTAAAGACCAATAGACAAGCACGGAGGTCATACACAAGCACCTCACAAATAGTGTTTAGATACTCACATCTCTCGGGTGTAATAAAGTAATATAACATTATGGAAATGGAAGATATCTCTCACTACCTGTCATAGCAAAATAGATTACCATAGGCTTGGGAAAGGATCAAACCTCCACCACACGGCGTAAGCACCTAGGATAAACTATCAAAGAGGTCTTTTAAAGGGTTATAATATTAGGTGTAGGGATATGAATTACAAGGTTTTGTTGGATAAAGGAAGTTTTACTGGTGGCGAGTTAACAATCTTAGTTAATTACATGTACAAGATGGCGTTGCTAAGCCAAGACTAGACTCGACTTAAGCTAATAAATGAAAAATAACAAAAACATAAAATGAACATAGAATGAAAACGGGATGGTAGTCCGTATGGTTTTTCTCTTTCTTTTTCCTTTTTTTCTATTTTTTTTCTTTTCTTTTTCTTAATTTTTTTTTTCGAATTTTTTTTTCTTTTTTTTTTTCTGTTTTTTTTTTTTTTTTTTTTGCATACACTCTTACCTTACCATCCAAAATAATACATCATAGGGGTATGAGCAATCCCCTTACACTTGGATCTTTACATACTTTACATTAAACTATTCTAATGACTCGAATTAAGAAAATCAAAACACTTGGAGCACTTTTAAGATTAACGTACGTATGGGGGTAATAATATGATGTTCTTCCCCATTACTCCATAAAATAAGTACTTACCCATGAGTCCCAATCGTCCCAAAACAATATGTACAATGATATGACTCGACTTAGCAACCATGTAATCAATTAGAAAGTTAACTTAGGGTTTAACAAATAACAATAATGCACTAAAAATGAGCGCATACACGGAAGGCTAAGGCGATTTGGGTGTACATTTAAGTGGGGTGTAACAAATTCTTCCTTTAAGTAAAATGCTTAAAGTTAGAAATGAAAAGATAGGCTCGGAGGGGTGTACTAGGGGTATCGTGTACTAAAAATGAGTACAACGCTAAGGGTGTGGGAAAATTAGTTGACTTAACTAGCCAAGTAATATGACTTAAATGGTCAAGTAATTATAATACGGGTTTAACACAAGGGTGATCCTAATGCCTCTTATCATGTAGTAAATCCTACCACATGAATGTAGTCTCACTAGCGGTCTCAGGATGCATCACTAACGCAAGTTCTAGAATCTAAATGCTACCGGTACAATCATAAGCACCAATAATGAATGCTTTTCCTATCAAATCTAAAGGCGAACCTCACATTTTTGGGTGGAAAATTTTTCTGAATATACGGTTATGTGCTAGTCATACAACCTCATATCCATGAGACGCTTGCTATGGCTAAAGTTTCACTCCTAAATGTTGTAAAAAAATTTAAATTTGGCGCTAAAATTACACTAACAAGTATTTCTCATAGTTTTATTACACATCTACTATCAAACAAAACAAACTCAAGCGAAAGTGCATATGTAAGGTATCATCTTTTTACCCTCCCCTTACACTTAGGATAAACATTGTCCCCAATGTTCAAGTAAAGAATGTAAAAGTTAAGAAGTAAAGAGAATGAAATCAAATACTCCCCTGATTCGCTCGGTATGGATTATAGGTTGGCCAGGTTAAATCTTCCTCCAAGAAAATGAACAATCAAAGCTTCCCTTCCAGAATATAAATCATCTTCTTGTCATTAATAACCTGTAAATCCTGACAAAAGTAGACAAGGCAACCTCGCGTAAAATCGGCGGCATCCTATATAAGTTACTAAATCCTAGAAAACAAAGTAAGATATAATGCTTGTGGAATGAAGTTTGCAGATTTCCTGGAGATTATAAAACTTAATAATTCACAAAAACCATAAGACTCCGTTAGAAAAACAAAACCGGTAAAATTTCCAGATTTTTGACTCCTGACGCCGTCAAGAGTAATTCCCTGACGCCGTCAGAATGGACCTGCAAAAATTCTTATGTTAAGTTTCCGGAAAATTTCTGGAAAAACTTTGTCCTACTTCCTGGAAAATCCTGCAAAACTTCATTATGACTCAATACAAGCATTTGACTCTAACAAATACGAATATACATGTTCATTAAATATTGTGGAGAATCATGATCGGTTTGTTTCTTAAAAACATATTTGGGGTTTCCCCTTACACTTATCTTTTGCAAAAATACCTTTAGGTTGAAGTTAAGACTAGGCCAAACAACATAATAAAGTATTTCCACATTTTAATTGAGAAGTATGATCAACCAACAATAAAAAATAAAACATGCATACGGATGCAAATAACAATCAAACAAATAAAATCACACAAAACATGGGTTGCCTCCCAAGAAGCGCTTTTCTTTATTTACGAGTCTTGTAGCTAGACTCAAAGTCGTGGGTTACTACGTGATTCGGGTGAGTTCCTCGTTGAGGATATCTTTGGGATCAAACTTGGGTTTCAACTTTCTATCGGTCTCCTTAGTACGATATGACCTTTCAAACTTTTCTCCATCCGGATCATATAAGGTCATTCTAATATGCCATGACCCGTCACCTTCTTTGGGTGGCTTGTCCCACCTCCACTCACACTTATCTCCCTCTCTTTTCCATTTATTCCTTTCTATGTTGATGGGCATTACGCTTAATAACTCAATCATCTTCCTAAAGACTAAGGGATCCTCAAAGGGGTCTAGCTCCTCATCTCTAGCAATGAGTTGTTCTACCGAATGTGTCTTCTCAACAAAGTCCTTCTCTGGATAAAATGGACATTGAGGTCCTATGAAATTCCTTTCTATCCAAGGCCCATACCTAGACGGCCTCCTATTCATCTCTACCCAATATGGCGTTGGTTCATCATTACAATCATAACTATGCTTCTTAACATCATATACCGACCAAGTGTCGCCTTCCCCTACCGTTATCTTTGATTCCTTGCAATCTATCATGGCACTAGCGGTTGCTAAAAATCCTCTTCCTACCAATAATGGGCATGTAGTGTCACTAACCATGTCTAGGACATGAAAATCCGCTAAAATAGTTAACTTCCCTACGTGAACAACTACATCCTTAATCATTCCAACCGGGTGTGCAATACTCCCATCCGCTAGACCTATCAATACCTCCGTTTCCTCTAACTTTCCTAGCTTAAGAGTGGTGAATAAGGATAAGGGAATCAAGTTGAGGCTTGACCCTAAATCGGCTAATGTGTCGAAAGCTTCAGATCTTCCTATCTTACAAGGCAAAACAAATATACCCGGGTCATCAAGCTTTTTAGGTAACTTGTTTTGAACGAAGGCGGTCCCATTTTTGCCTAGCTTACACTTCTCATATTTTTCTAGGAGGGCGCTATAGTAGAGAGCACGCGCTAAGACATCATTGACGGGGCGTTCAAGGTGAAGTTCTTTGAATTCATCGTCAAGGTCTTGCGTAAGAGGTGTTTCAACAATGCTTTTGACCGGCTCTATAGTGGTAGTTTTAGTTGATTGGTCCTTTTGGGGAACTTGGTTTTGCTTGAAACACGTGCTCGTTGATTTGACCGAATAATATTGTGGACACGAAGCGGGTGACGAAACGGATGATATGGAATTAACGGTTAGTTTCGGATTCTTGATTGTGTCACTTGGGAGTGCTCCCATTTCTCGGTCGTTGAGAACTTTCAACAATGTGTCAATTCTAGTGGTCATCTCGCTTTGCTTTTGTTTGAAATCGGCTTCAAACTTGGAGATGCGAGCTTCTTGAGATGCCATGAACTTTGACATCAATCCTTCAAGATTGTTGGTACTACCATAGTTGTTAGAAGGATTGTTGTTGAAGGTACGGTTGGATGGTGGACCGTTTGATTGGTAACGATTAGGCGGATTGGAAGAATTGGGTTGATTTTGTTTCCACCTAAGGTTTGGGTGATTTTTCCATGAGGGGTTGTATGAATCACCGTATGTGTTTGGCTCGGGCTTGAAAGTGTACCACTTATCTCCCGCTTCGTCGGTACGCGTGGATGCGTAGTCCGCAAAAGCTGTTTCGGGGAGTTCCATACAATCACGAGTGTCATGGGGACCACTACATAATTCGCATGAAGAAGTGATTTTGTTCACTTGGCTTGAATGCTTCGGAGCTTCGTAAGATTTCATGAGAAACTTGACTTGGTCCTCAAGTTCCATGATCCTACGGTCGGGAGTGCTTGAATTGTTCGAAGGCAAAGATATTGCCTTGACCGTTTTGTTCAAATCACGGGGATCATTCCAACTTTCATTGTCATAAAGAGCAAGATCTTCTATGAGTTCCCATGATTGTTCCGCACTAAGATCACGTAGCTTACCACCGGCCGATTGGTCAATGGTTCGCCTCGTGGAGATGTCGATATGATCATAGAAAATTTGGACTTGGAGCCAAAGATCTATGCCATGATGAGGGACTTTTTGGAGTAAGTCCTTGAAACGAGTCCATGCTTCATAAAGAGATTCATTTTGACGTTGTTGGAACATCAAGATGTCATTCCTAAGCTTAGTAGTTCTCCCCGGTGGGAAAAATTGAGCAAGGAAACGAGTGGTGAGATCATCCCATGTGGTGATGGATCCCGCGGGTAAACGCTCAAGCCATTGACTAGCTTGATCCCGTAGAGAGAATTGGAATAGGCGTAAACGGGTAGTCTCTCTAGTTTCAACACCTAGGTCTATGGAATCTACGATTTTGAGGAAATCCTTAAGGTGTTGGTTTGGATCTTCGGAACGAAGTCCATGGAATGCACATCCGCTTTGCACCAACCGGATGGTGTCGGATCGCAAGGGGGTCACATTGGCTCCGGTGAGCTCAATGGTGTTTCGGTAGCCTTGGTGGCTAGGTCGGGAATACTCTCCTAAGGTTCGGGGCCTAAGGGGTTCTAATGGTGGGTTTTGTTGTGGTGGGATGATGGGTTCAAAGATGTTACCACCTTCCATGATGTCGGATGGTAAAGAGTTACGAACAAAGGCACGAAGAAATAAGATAGACTAAAGAAGACCTAAAAATAAAAATAAAAATCTTACTAGAAAGGAATCTAGCAAGTAGACCTAATAAAAAGAGATCCTAACCTAGACAATAACTATTCCCCGGGCTGCGGCGCCAAAAACTTGATGCGTGGGAATCGCACCTTGCTTTACCTCTCGAGGGATCTCGAGAAGCTTACAACCCCCACCAGGCAGTGTACCTTATCGTTGTAGTATAGTATAGTGACAAGTACCGGGGGATTGATCGTTCAGCTTAGGAATAGTGTCGCTAGGATTAGAAAACCTAATTAATAGTTCTGGAGATGAAAGATGATTATTTTTGTATTTTTATATTTTAATGAAAGCAAGTAAAATCTCGGGTTTTGGAAGAGTGGGCGGAATTAGTTGCTATTCAACTAACCCAAAGCTATTATATAATTGAAATAAATGAAAATGAAATTAAACTAATATTAAACTAAGGGTGTGAGCAGTGGTTGGAGAAATTGTGTTTACTTAGACTTCATTACTCCTTAGATATCTTTTACATATTAATTACTTGTTACACTTGTATGGATGACGGATTGTATTCCTTAATACCATTCGTGGGGTGGCATACATAACTCCCCAACTCTATGAGCTCTTATCTCCTCCTACATCATGACCCAGCACAACTATAGGGATTGTAAATAGTGGCTCATGCATTAAATACAACCAATAAAGACCTAGTACGCCTCGGTTCATGTTTCTTAAGACGTTCAAGCATGTTACCATTTGGACATACGCTATTGCTGTTTGGTAGAATATGACTGAGGGTGCGCTTGGTTCAAAATGGGAAATGGAAAGGCAAATGGAATGCAAAGGGAATGCAAAGGAATGTAATGAAGATTATCATTATCTTTAATGGTGCTTGGTTTAAGAAAAACACATTAACCTCCAAGGTGATGGTGGCTGGTGGCGACTGGCAATGTTGCAAAAATCGTTAATCGGTACTGAGGCGGTCGAGATATAAGGAAGTCCCTTTATGAGATATAAGGAAGTCCCTTTAATCGGTACTCTTTGATGGTGCTGTGTTCATCTTTGAGATATAAGGAAGTCCCTTTATGAGGGCTTGGTTTGGGTTTACTCAGGTCAAGTCTGAGGGGGCAGGGTTTACCCCTATTAATCGTCGTGCCTTCGGGCGGATTAGTAAGGGGTTCTCCCCCCATCGGGTATTTGAATAAGGCTTTCACTTCGAGGGAGCTCTCTAGCGCGGGCCCGGTTAAGACAACGTAAGCTAGACCTTCCGCTGTCGAATGGCGACACGAAGTTTTCAAAGAAACTCACCTTTCAAAAAAAAATTATACTCGGCATTTACGGGGCATTCCGACTCGGTTTGGTCGGAGATTTTAAGTAACTATCCATAGCACGGTGCAGGTAGTTTATTTTACTATTCTAAACCGAACTATACTAGGCGAGTAACCTGACATGTGGGTACCCGAAATGAGCGGTTACTCACGGTTTGGGACGGTTATCCATTTTAAAAAATTAGTCGAATCGAATTGGACATACATAACATAAATTAGAATGTAATATGTTATTCTAGTAAAATTAAATAACATTGAAGATATTAGAGTTATAGATTACGTCGCAATAAAAACACCCAATTTATCATATATAATAAAATAACTAATACTATTTATTTGACGTTTATAGGTTATGATCACTTTAATCATATGTAATCTATGGACGTTAGTAAATGATAACATTAGGTAAGTAAAAATGTGTTATATGATAAAAGTGGAGCAGTAATATAGATTGTAGAATACTAACTATGTTGGAAACATGATCAAGAGGTGATGTGAGTGGCGTGGAAATGGGGAGGAGGGAGGAAAGGAGAGAAAGAGAGGAACCTTGAAAGAAAAGGAAAATGTTAGTTTGAAAAATGAATGAAGGTCCAACCCTCTCCACATGTGGAGAGGGGTATTTATAGTTACAATATTACGCCCACTCCCGGGCTGTGGATCAGGCATACAGTGGGTGAAGACCCGTTCCTTCTTCCACGGTGTTACTTAATCTAACTCTAATTAACTAATAAACAAACTAACTACGAGCTAACTTAATGCTATTAAAATCATTAGGTGACCGAGACTTTTATAGGAATATTTGTATTCCTAACAATCTCCCCCTAAGCGAGGTCACCTTTAAAATTAAGCTCTTTGTTCTTCAAGCATTCTTTTGATCTTGTAGCTCGTAGGTTCTGATTCTTCACTTTTTAGCACACTTTGTACATTCAGCAATGAACTTGTGATTTGAGTTCCTTTGTGAGGTGTGATCTTTGAGCTTCTTTGAGATCATCAGCCAAAGTAAATCTCCAGGCTCATCCATAGTTGTATTGCCTTCATGTGATGTAGTGACTAAGGACCATCATGCTCACACCCTTCTTTATCTGGAGACGTTGCATAAGAGTTGTAGATTAGGAGACTTTTTCATCAGAGTTGCGGAAACGTTGTTAGTAGTCTCTCAACATTTGTTGTAGCAAGTCTCTCATCTTCATTGATAGTGTGGAGGATGTGTGAGCATGAGGTATGGATTGACCCGATTAAGCTGGAAACTGGAGCCATCAACGCCATCTTTATATGTGTCCCTGAAATAAAACAGTTAGCAATAAAGATAGAGAATGAACATGGCTTTGTCATTCGTTCTGCGAGGCCAGACTACCCTCCGGTTTTGTGAAAACCGACCTGTGATCAGGTAGAGTCTCTTTAAAAGAGGACTCTCCTTGACAGGAATTTCCAGCTTGTAGTAATGAAAGTTCCAAAGAATCCACTTTGGAATCTTCATACTTAGCATGTTCTCTGATGCGTGGGAATCGCACCTTGCTTTACCTCTCGAGGGATCTCGAGAAGCTTACAACCCCCACCAGGCAGTGTACCTGATCGTTGTAGTATAGTATAGTGACAAGTACCGGGGGATTGATCGTTCAGCTTAGGAATAGTGTCGCTAGGATTAGAAAACCTAATTAATAGTTCTAGAGATGAAAGATGATTATTTTTGTATTTTTATATTTTAATGAAAGCAAGTAAAATCTCGGGTTTTGGAAGAGTGGGCGGAATTAGTTGCTATTCAACTAACCCAAAGCTATTATATAATTGAAATAAATGAAAATGAAATTAAACTAATATTAAACTAAGGGTGTGAGCAGTGGTTGGAGAAATTGTGTTTACTTAGACTTCATTACTCCCTAGATATCTTTTACATATTAATTACTTGTTACACTTGTATGGATGACGGATTGTATTCCTTAATACCATTCGTGGGGTGGCATACATAACTCCCCAACTCTATGAGCTCTTATCTCCTCCTACATCATGACCCAGCACAACTATAGGGATTGTAAACAGTGGCTCATGCATTAAATACAACCAATAAAGACCTAGTACGCCTCGGTTCATGTTTCTTAAGACGTTCAAGCATGTTACCATTTGGAGATCTGCCAGTTTTCTTAAGCCTAACATATAATATCATTCATCCAAAACAAGAATAGACAAGTAATCAACACATAATCAACATCTAGGTTTCATTAGATCTAAGCAAACACAAAGAAAATCTAGCCTAGCATAGTAGAATTAAGATAAGAACAAGAGATAAACAACCAACACATAGACATATTGATTGAATTAAAAGTATACTTATCTCAATTACAATGCAAGGTCTCAAGGGTTTGGAACCCTTGAAAAACCTGTAAAAGAGGCACCAAAATCATCTTTAGGGTTTCACCAAAACTTCTCTCTCTTTAATGAAAAAACTAGAAAACTATATATAGGAAAGATAGTCTGACGGCGTCAAGAGTAACTTCTGACGCCGTCACCTCGCCGCCATACACTTCCTCGGACGGCCTTGATCCACTTATGACGGCCTATGTGACGCCGTCACCACCCACGGTATTTTATTCTTGCCACTTTGACGCCGTCATAAAGCCTTCTGACGCCGTCACCACCTACGGTGTTTAATTCTTCATGTCTGACGCCGTCAAGATGGTGGTCTTGACGCCGTCACCTTGTATCTTCAGCATGGATTTTTGGTACTTTGTCGTTTTCTTCACTTTTATGCTCCAAAAACGTCCAAAATGGCTTCTTTTCCAGAATTCACTCTCCAAACACCTAAAATCACAAAAGGAACGATTTAGGGCAATATTTGATCAAATAAAGTCGGATTCGGGCTTAAATGACCCCCTAAAAACGGATCATTTTTCGCCTCATCATATACCCTTACACTTGAGATTTGCTTGTCCTCAAGCAAATGAGCTTTTATTCTACTCAAAAGACAAGTTAGGGGTCATTTAACACTAATATAAAAGTAATTACAACAAATAATCATTCCACTAAAGACCAATAGACAAGCACGGAGGTCATACACAAGCACCTCACAAATAGTGTTTAGATACTCACATCTCTCGGGTGTAATAAAGTAATATAACATTATGGAAATGGAAGATATCTCTCACTACCTGTCATAGCAAAATAGATTACCATAGGCTTGGGAAATGATCAAACCTCCACCACACGGCGTAAGCACCTAGGATAAACTATCAAAGAGGTCTTTTAAAGGGTTATAATGTTAGGTGTAGGGATATGAATTACACGGTTTTGTTGGGATAAACTATCAAACAGTGAGGGAGATTGTTATGTGTCAGATTTGAAGAGTTATCAAAATATTTGAAGTTTTAACGAAAACTCTTTGAAAGTTTACTCATTCTGACACATAACCATCACAAATCTTTTTGTTGCAAGGTTTTATGTACGAAGTATGGGGAGTTTTGATGATGCATAAAATTTTGAGAAATCACTCTCCCCCTCAATCAATGACGGATGTTAAAGCATAAATATTTTCATAAACTATTAACGTCATTGAGTGAGTGAAAATTTTATCAAACTTTTGAGTTCAATTTGATTTTCATTCAAAATTTCATGGTACCACCAAGTTTTGCACAAACACTTTCCGGAAAAATCATAGAAGGGAAAGTATTTGGCGATAAAAAAGAAGATTTCTCTTCTTTATCAAGAAATAATGCACTGAAACGTACATTAGATCGAGGAAACATGGATATAAAGTAATCCATGCCCAGGTGAACTTCACCCGGTAAAAGGAACAACCGTCTTTTAGGCGACGTGTTTTCCCTATTTTGAAAAACGGGTTGCTATCTGAAGTAATAGCAAACCATATTTTAAGAACGTTTTGAGACACGACATGTTTTTGAAAAGAACTTTAGTTGAAACCGAAAAACTCTTGCTCAAGCATATGTATGATTCCGTGTCATTATTGAATGACATTTCTAGAAACGTACATAATATCGATTATACAAGAGACATGTCGAGAGAAGAATATTTTTGAGTTTTTGTGATTTTTTTTCAGATTTTTATGGTTTTTTTTTTTTTTTTTTTTTTTTTTTTTTTTTTTTTTTTTGGTTTTATATTTTTCTATTTTCTTTTTGATTTGATACTATACAAGGATATGTGAAGCAACCCCTTTACTCCTCTTGATCTTCCTGAAGACATCTGAGATCCTCAGGTGTGAGACTCTTCATACCAAGGCGTGGGAGGATGAAGTGAAACCGTTCCCTAGAAAGTGCTTTGGTGAAGATATCGGCTAGTTGGAACTCAGTCCTCACAAAGTAGAGTTCCACAATTCCTTTCTAAACTTGTTCCCTGATGAAGTGATGTCGAATGTCAATGTGTTTAGTTCTTGAATGCTGGACATTGTTGCAGCAGAGTGCAATTGCACTTTTGTTGTCACAGTACATAGGAATCTTATTGCAGATGAAGCTATAGTCAGAAAGTTGAGATCGCATCCAGAGGATCTGAGCACAGCATGATGACATATCAATGTATTCAGCTTCAGTGGAGGAGATAGATGTACTCATTTGTTTCTTTGAAGACCAACTGACTAGCTTATTTCCTAAAAACTGTGCACCCCCAGATGTACTGCGACGAGTGTCTTGACATCCAGCATGATCAGCATCCGAATATGCTGTGAGAGCCATAGAAGTTTCTTTAGGGTACCAAAGGCCCAAGTGGATTGTTCCTTTAAGGTATCGAAAGACTCTCTTGACAGCTTCCAAATGTTTCTTGGTGGGTTTGGATTGATACCGGGCACAAATGCAAACTGCAAACAGAAGGTCGGGTCTGCTTGCAGTAAGGTACATTAAGGAGCCAATCATGCTTCGATACATGGTTTGATCGACCGGAATTCCCACATCATCTTCGTCGAGCTTTGATCGTTCAATCATAGGAGTATCAACTGAATCACTGGAGTCGAAACCAAATTTCTTCAAAGTTTCATTGGCGTATTTGGATTGATTGATGAATATGCCATTGGGGTTTTGAGAAATTTGCAGCCCTAGAAAGAATGACATTTGACCCATCATAGACATTTGAAATTCGGAGCTCATCTCTTGAGAGAAACGATCACATTCTGAGGGATCAGACGAGGCAAAGATGATGTCATCGACGTAAATTTGTACATGTAGGAGGTTTTTGCCTGATTTTCTGGTAAAGAGTGTAGGATCAACAACGCCTTTGGAGAATTTGTGGGCCAAAAGAAATTTAGACAAGGTGTCGTACCACGCCCTGGGTGCTTGTTTAAGCCCATATAGAGCCTTTTTTAATCGATACACGTGATTAGGGCGTTCTGGATCCACAAAACCTTCGGGTTGAGATACGTACACCACCTCTTTCAGATCCCCATTTAAGAATGCGGTCTTGACATCCATTTGATAAACCACCATGTTTTGACTTGCAGCATTAGCGAGAAAGATCCTTATGGCTTCTATTCTAGCAACTGGGGCGAAGGATTCTTCAAAGTCAATACCTTCTTCTTGTCGATATCCTTTTGCCACAAGCCTAGCTTTGTTTTTCAGAACATCTCCATGGTCATCAAGTTTAACCTTGAATATCCATTTGAGAGCAATGATCATAGCACACTCGGGAGGTGGTACTAGTTCCCAGACATCCAGTCGGTCAAATTCATGAATTTCGTCCACCATTGCAGTGAACCATGAGTGTTTAGACATTGCATCCTTGACGCTTTTTGGTTCAGCTTTAGACAGAACAGAATTGAAGAAGCACCATAATGCGTCGGTTGCAAGTTGCTTGCGGGTTGATACTGGACGTGAAGGGTTCCCAATGATGTTGTCAATAGGATGATCATTGGTCCATTTACGAACGTATTCATGGGGTTGAGAATGTGGAACTGAGGTAGCCGTGTTAGATTCGTCAGAGGATGTTACATCATTTGATAGTTCAGGGGCAAAGATGTTAACAAATGGCTCATTATCAGGTGGAGCAAAAGGATTAACTTCAGATGAATTATCTACATTTGCCGCTCAATGTGCAAGTGAAGGTTGGACATTAGACGTGCTAACCGATTGACTGATGGCGGGGGCTTCAGAATCCCATGACAATGAAGTAGATGGACTGTTGTTGTCATCTTGATCATTCACCACCCCATCTGGTGATTGAACCATTGTAGCTTCAGGAGCATTCATCTGTTGTGGTTCAAAGTATTCGTCAAACATTGGGTCAAACAGTTTCTTCCAATCTTCACTCGTAGGAGGTACAAAAGGAGCAGTAGGGATGGGAAACTGTACAAGCCTGGAACTAATTGGTCCAGGGGACAAAAGGTTAGGTACGGGTCCAGAACTTGATTGTCCAGGAACCGGTTGCTCAGTCAGCTCATCGAAAGTAACGTGGATTGTTTCCATTATATCTCTGGTACGTTTGTTGTAGATTCGGTACCCCTTTCGCTCTGGAGCATAGCCAACGAAGAAACCAATGTCGGCCTTGGCCTTGAGTTTCCCAAGGTCTTCACTGTCATTAGTTGGATAGCAAAGTGCACCAAAAACTCGAAGAAACGAAAGATCGGGTTTTCTGCCATGAACCAGTTCATAGGGTGTCTTGCAGTGGAGAGGATGTATCAAGGATCGGTTCTGAGTGTAACATGCAGTGGCAATTGCCTCAGCCCAAAGAAATAGAGGAGCTTTGGAAAAGATGAGCATAGTCCTTGCAGCTTCAACTAAGGTGCGATTGCGTCTTTCTACAACTCCATTTTGTTGAGGAGTTCGTGGAATGCTCTTTTGATGACTAATCCCGAAACCTTCATAAAATTGAGTAAGTTGTCTGTTCACAAAATCTGTTCCATTATCAGTACGAATGACTCTAATGGTTTTGTTGAGGCGGACTTGCAACATCTTGATGAGTTTGATGATGGTTTCAGGAGTTTCATCTTTTGATCGTAGAAATTTCACCCATGTGAAACGAGAGTAATCATCAACAATGACCAGCACATATTTCTTTCCATTGATACTTTGAATCCTCATTGGTCCACACAGATCCATATGAAGGGTATGAAGAACTTCCATGATTGAATTGACAGTTTTGGGTTTATGGGTATGCTTTTTGCTTTTGCCCATTTGACAGGCGGAACACAGATGATCTTTTTCATACTTGAGTCTGGGCAAGCCTCGAACAAGATCCTTACGTGTAAGTTCATTGATGGTACCGAAGTTCAAATGGTTTAAACGTCGATGCCACAACCATGACTTGTTCTTGGATGCTTTAGAGAGTAGACAAATTGGAGAGGACCGTAGCATATCTTCGATGGAGATGGTGTAAAGATTAGTGCCCCGACTTCCTTTGAGAAGATCAACACCATCTAATTCTCTAACAAAACAGGTGTGCTTCCTGAAGGTGACTTCGAGATCTGAGTCACAGAATTGACCAACAGGAAATAGATTGTGCCCAAGACCTTCCACGTAGTAGACTCTGGATATAACACTATCTCCAAATACATAATCACCATAACCCATTATAGAACCAAAATGGTCATTCCCAAACCTAACCGTACCAATAAACTTTTCCACGAAATTCTTGAGCCTTGAGCGATCACCAGTCATATGTTTTGAGCAGCCTGAGTCCAAATACCAAAGGACGATTTGTACGACCTGCATTTGAAACCAGACAATCGTGGATAACTGAAAAAGCTGGAGCCCCACACACAATTGGGGTCCATTTGTTAGAACACACAAATATTGGATTATCATAAGTAACATGTATCTCACTAGAGTATTCACATTTAGATGCACTAGAACTAGAAGTGGTATCTATTGCTTCTATTGGAAATAGTCTACCGGTAGGTTTCCACTTCCTAATAGGCATATCTCTAGAATTAGTAATCCTAGTCACTGGGCACCTTTTCCTCAGAGTGAATTTCCTTCCAGTAGGTCTCCATTGATAACCAACATTCGTGAACACTTAGCCTGTTTTATTCCATACTTGTTTTGCTCGTTTAATACTAGAAACATTCATATCTGGTGATTGCATAGTGGATTTAAGAAAAGGCACAGCACATGCATCATGATTACCATAAAATAAGCATTTGTTACACGTCTTACAAATAGCATCAGAATTCGAATTAATTACATCATTGCTCACACAAATGTTTGAAACAACTCGATTCCTTTCACTAAGCAACACTTTATTGTTCCTAGATGATTCTTCTACTTCCTTCATAAATGAGCTCTTAGCCGGCAAAGTCCTATCATGCTTTGTATTGCCCTTAGGCAGTGACTTGCTAGCATTAGATACACCTTTCACTCCTGTAGAAGCAATGATGGGAACATTAGTCTGATTAGTTGCTACTTGTTTACTGGTGATCAAGATGGAGGATTGTGGCATGGTTTGGGGAAAGTCAATTGTGACATGCTTGTTGCCACTGAGGGGGTGCAATGCAGTTGTCCTATCCGACTTAGTATCATTCTTGGGGCATGTTCCTATGGCATATTCTAATAATTCCTGGGCCCTATTAGTGAGGAAGCACGCACCAACAATAACATCATCAAGTGGTTTAGAAATCCTCTCATCTTCAACAGTTTCTCTAAGTATGGCCAGACAATCCTTAAGATTTCTAAGATAGTTGTTATGAACTAACTTATTGTTCCTAAGGGGAAGAGAAACATTCACAGCATCGCACGCATATTTATTATAAGCATGTACATTGGAAATTGCATGATCACATGAAACAGCGGGCATTTTACCCTTCACCATGGTCTTTAGATTCTCAATTTCATTTAACAAAGAAGTGACTTTCTCATTATTTTGGTCACGTGTTGTTTTGATAGATTCAAACAATTCTTTATAACGTTGTTTAGCGTTGGACATTTCAGCACGAAGCCACTCATTTTCATGTTGTAACTCATTGATAATGCCCTGTTTTTGAAAATTTTGAGAATCCATAGACTTCTGGTAATTGGTATTGATTACATCTCTTTTGTTCGATTTTAATTGTGCAATTTGGACCTTCAACTTCCGAATCGTGTTTGAGTGAGCTTGAATTACTTCATCCTTTTTGGCTAATTCAAAACATGTATCAAATTCAGGAGCATCCGAAGATATCTTGACATTTGATGTTTTTATACTTTCTTCTAGATGTTGATATTTTAATTGTAAGTTCAAATTATCAACTTCTAGTTTTGAGAAATTCCTGACCATGTTATCATGATCATCGTTTTGAATTTTTTCAGTAAGTTTGTAATTCTCCCCCTCAAGCTCAATCACACGATTTTGGAAGACATTCAAAGTAACCGACATTTCATGAAATTGTCGAGCTGATAGCGCAGAGTCGGTAACAGTATAAAACACATCTTTGGCAATGCAGTTAGCAATCAAAGTTTCATTCATTATGAGAATGTTTTTCCTGTCAATTTCACTGTGTTTGAGATCAATAGCAAGTTGGTTACCCTCACTTTCCACTTCATCAAAAACCTTTTTCATTTGGGTCACATCATCATTAATGGTGTTTTTAAGTCCCTCAAAATGTTCTTTTAGAAGTTTAAAAAATGGCATAACATCAGTTAGGTAACACTGTTTTGTTTGCTCAAAACCCCTTTCCCCTTCTGTAATCCCAGTAGGTGTAATTCTTATTTTACATGTTTTCTCAAAGTCATTGAACAGTTGTCCTAACACATACAGCCCAATTAGAGTATTACATTGTGTGGGAAGAGTGAAAGGAACAAGGTGCCTGGGTGTGTTCAGAGGATAGGCAGTTGGGTGAGCAATTCTAAACAGAGTGCGTGTGTTTCCTACAACCCTTTCAGCTTGCATTTTCTCAATGTCAATATTCCAAAACACTTTTTCAGGAAAAATTCTCTTTTGAGGAACAAAAATTGCAGTATGATTGTCATTTGCATAATCATAGTGAAACACGGGATTCTTAGCAATGCATTTAGGATCCTTTAAACGTTCAGCAAGTTTTGCCCTAGTTCTGTCCTCTGCCTCATTGATGTGGTCATAGGACCGAGTATCAGGAGGGGCATGGTTAGGTTCAAGCATAGTTTTTGCATCATATAATGCAGGTTGAGCACCTAGACCTATTCTAAGGAATCTTGCTTTGGGTTTGGAGGTATCACGTTCACTAAATTCATCACTTAACTTCCTGTGGCTTTCCATCATTTGAGCAGATTGAATGGTTTGGCCCTGTGTGTACAACTTATCTTCCAAATTATTTTTTAATGTTTTTAATTTTGAGAAGTCATTTAGAAGTTTAGTTTCTTTATCTTTGAATACTTGTTTGATTGTAGTCAAACCTTTTTGAATCTCAAGTTTTTGTTTGACGGTTTGATTCAATTGGTTCTTTAAAGAAACTAGTTCACTTTTTAATGATTCTTGTTTGGAATTGTTTTCAGATATGTAAGTACGCAGTTGCCATTCCATTTTCTGCTCACGTTCATTCAGTTCGAACTTAGCACGCTGCTCATAAATGTTTACTTGGTCCTTAAGGGTGTTAATTCTAGTGATCAGAGAATCATCAGGGTTGTACATAGAGTGCACATACATCTCATGTTTACTAGAATCAGTAGACGGTATGTCACTCGGTACAACTGGGGTTTCATTGTTATTCACATACATTTCATATGGGATATTATTGGTATTACCCATATCAGTGATGTCTGTGTTGACAATATTCTTTAGTTGTACAGAGTCACATGCCCCCTGTACAGGTGTAGAATTATACAGATCATGTTTAGGAGAAGTTGGTACCTCAGAGATAGCAGACGTGATGGATAAATCAGGATGTTGTGAAGAGGATGTTGCTGCAGACAGATTAGCCATGAAGATTGTTTGAGCAGTTGGTTCATCATCCACATCTGAGTCAAATGCATCACACTCTTCAACTTGAAAGATATTTGGGTCATTAAGAGCCATGTCCTGAACAGGTTGATCATCCACATCAGCATCAAAGGTGTTCCCATCATTACCAGCCAGAAAGAGCAAAGCTTCTTCATCCAACACAGTCCCATTTTCTTATGCCTGCATCAGCAGCATCTTGTCTTTGAAGTACTCAGAGTTTTGGGGACGTTTTGGGAGAGTGCAATTCCTAGCAATATGACCCAACCCTCCGCAGTTGTAGCATTTAGGCTGCTTAGCTTGTGCTTGAAGAGCATTCCCAACTCTGTACTGCCCATTCTCTCTACCAGCATTTCTTTGGTTGAAGTTCTGTCTTCCCTGTACATTCTGCACCACTACCCGACCATCTTCAATGACTGCCTGATTACGTGGATTAGATGAGATTCTGAGCTGGTTGTTAGTAGATGGGAGTGCAGCCCTGAACTGTTGGACCAGTAAAGACACTTGGTTGGAGAGATTATCAATCATCATGTCTGTGTGAGAATACCCAGAATCAAGTTGAGTATTCAATGCAGATGGTGATGGAGTTGATGATTGACTAATGGTTGGGGTAGACCTGGAGGATGATTGTGATGGTTGAACTTGATCTTTAGAGGTTTGATTAGGTTGTTGAACATTGGAGACAAAAGCAAGAGATTCATTTGTTGCAGAAGGATTGAGCTTTTCTCGCATTAGCCGATCATAAGCTGCATGTTTCTCATGTTGCTGGAGATACGCATACAACTGTTCATGATTGGTATGCCTGAGACCCTTGTTGAGCTTAACAGCCGTGACAAACCTATCCCATTTCGGTGCCATGTTGTTCACAAATTTAGAATTGAGCTGTATGTTGGGCATTGTCATCTTGATGGCTCTCATGTCATTGACCAGCTTGTGAAATCTGACGTAATAGTCAGTGATGCTTTCACCTGGATTCATTTTGAAATGCTCAAATTCATCGTATAGCTGTGACTCACGATCTTCTTTAGTTAACTCAGACCCTGCAAGAAGCATTTTGACATTATCCCAGACCGCCTTTGCCTCAGTGTTGAAGTTGATCAGTTTGTAGACATCTTTGGGAAGGCCTTGAATGATGATATTTGATGCTCTGATGTCTGCATCATAGCGTTTCTTTTCTTCTTCAGACAACTCATTGTAAGTGCGAGGTCTATCAGGACCAAACACGGCCGGTAGTTGATCAGTTGCTTCTGAAATCGTGTCTCTAGTAGTACCCACTTGACAGGGTCCCTCATCGATGGATTTCAGGATGTTAAACCCATTATCTTTTCCTAGGCAGTACAGCCGTATCCTTTGAGCCCATGATTCATAGTCAGTTCTGTCCAACATCGGAGGTCGGGTGTCGGACCCCGCAGCTTGGATGTCATCGGAAGAAGTCGACATCACAAATAAGAGATTACCAACTCAAGAGTGGGAGATACTCGCAATGTAAGGTACTAGTCGCAGGACAAATTAACCACAACTTGACCTAACCGCAGAACACTAACCTCAAATAATACCTAACCGCAACACAATCCAACCGCAGTAAGAGCTAACCGCAACCTGAGCAAACCGCAGACCAAAGATACTAATCACATAACACTAACCTCAAATATTACCTATCCGCAACACAATCCAACCGCAGTAAGAGCTAACCGCAACCTGAGCAAACCGCAGACCAAAGATACTAATCGCAGAAAACTAACCGCAAGTAATACTAAACCGCAACAAAATCCAGTCGCAATATGAACTAACCGCAACCTAAGCCAACCGCAGACCAGTTAACCGCAAGTGATTAACCGCAGAAAACTAAACGCAGGCAGATAACTAATCGCAGTGATAATGGTCCAAAAGTGTCACTATCGTTGCGTTTTGTTTGTATTCCCGAAATAGTAAACGCAGAAACTTAATCGCAGCTCGCAGGACTTAACCACAACCAAGCAATGAAACAGTGGACTTAACCGCAACCAAGAAAAACGCCTATAATCAACTCCAAACTTCAAATAGCTTGATGATATTGTGACACACTCTACACTACAATGTTCCACAAACACTAATGAACATAAAAGAACATCTCAAACATGTATAACAACACTAGAGGGATAAAACCAAGATGTTTTCCAAGAAAGTGACTCCAAACTCACAAAACCACTCAAAAAATCATCAAATTCGATTCTACAAGGCCCTTAGATGAAACCTTGGCTCTTGATACCAATTGTAGAATACTAACTATGTTGGAAACATGATCAAGAGGTGATGTGAGTGGCGTGGAAATGGGGAGGAGGGAGGAAAGGAGAGAAAGAGAGGAACCTTGAAAGAAAAGGAAAATGTTAGATTGAAAAATGAATGAAGGTCCAACCCTCTCCACATGTGGAGAGGGGTATTTATAGTTACAATATTACGCCCACTCCCGGGCTGTGGATCAGGCATACAGTGGGTGAAGACCCGTTCCTTCTTCCACGGTGTTACTTAATCTAACTCTAATTAACTAATAAACAAACTAACTACGAGCTAACTTAATGCTATTACAATCATTAGGTGACCGAGACTTTTACAGGAATATTTGTATTCCTAACATAGATAATACTTGTAAACTTTTATGAATAATTTGTTGAAACACACGTGTATATTATACACGGTTCGGTTCGAGTAACTATAGATAACTGAAAATAAAAACCAAAACGAAACCGTGATAAGCGGATTTTTTCGGTTTCGGTTTCTTTGGTCGCATATCTTAGATACTTAATAAAGAATAATCTAGTACTAATCTAGATTATTCCATACAAATATCCAAGATACTAGTATTAGAAAATTCTATAACCATAGTAACACTATAAATATAATAACTTTATTTTGTGACCATTCATTTGTAACCAACATTTATAGTACAATATGTGTCAAATATTTTCGACTACATCTGCAAGTGTTCATCGCTAACCTTTATTTCATTACTCAAAAAATAATAATTAAGTACAACGGATGTGAGTGAATCTCACATCTCAAACCAAAAAGGCTAAACAAAAGCTCATATATTGCTTAAAACCTAAACTAGCATAAGAATGAGATATCATACTTATGCAAAACATAAAGGAACACTTATCTAATTTGACTACGTAGATTAATGTCGTATGCGTTAACAAACTCCATTTTTGCACTGGTCAAACCATAATCGTCAAAGTCATCATCATCATAAGGGTTTTGATCATAAATATCCTCTTTTCATTGCTCATATAAGCTCTTCTTTCCTACCCCACTACTATTTTTAGAACCGTCATATGCCATATAACTAGAAGTTTCATTGGATACTTCAAGAACTTCATCATCATCACTACTATCCTCAAACACCGGATCACCAACCTTTTTTCCATCTTCATCTATGTTTGAAAAACGTGACCCACATTAGCTTAAGGAGAAGTACGTGAGTAATCAACAGTGGGCGAAGTGGTATTGCCACTGGATTTAACATTTTCCATTGTAATATCATTTACCTCATTAAGAGCAGCAAAACTATTTGAAGTATTTAAAAGATCACTATCCGCCGTAGGCTGTTTGGAAGTAGAGGCCACGTTGGTGTTATCATTTAGACTAGACGTCTTTTTAGTAGCTTATTGATTTACAACATGCCTATACTTCATTTTCGTGTTCTTAGATACCAAAAAAAACCCGCTTATAATTGGATCCTTTTCGCTTAACAATGGTAAACCCATCATTCGACTCCTCCTTAGTAGCACCCGAAGTCGGACCTTTAACTTTTCCAACCACATTAACTACACGTTTTTTATAGCTCTAGGACACCCATCAAGTGAATGGCCATATAACAAACATGTACTACAGCGAGGTTGTCAGTGTAGGCAACATAAAGGAACTTTCAGCGCTTCTTGAGAAGGCTTCGAAGAAACGATAATTATAAATTTTCAAATGACTTGACATGTTAAAGTAATAATAAGTAGACAATGTTAAATAACCAAGCTTTTGTTATAATAACTGACAATCTTTTGTAACTTGTTACTTGTGTGCGTAAAAAGGTTCTACGAGTAGAGGTGTCGTAGAACCTGAGAAAATAGAAGATAGACAATGTATTGTCTGAATTTTTTAATGTGGTCATTGGATTAGTTTGTTTGGGGAGAGGAAGTGGTGGGAAAGTAGAGAAAAAAAAGGTTGTGTTGTCAAGATTTTGTTGAAAAAGAAACGTAAGAGAAAGGAAGTATATGGAGGGGTGGTACAAAAGAAGAAATTCACTTGCCAAATTAGACAAACCACAAGTTGCACACAAGTTTATGACTCTACAAAAAAAAAATTAAATCAAAAACCATAAAAAGGTTAAAAGCTTTACCCGTGTACAGCCGTAAGCTACCAGGTCGACATCTTCTGCTATGACCGCATCAACTTTTCCGTTTTTGAAAAGGAAAGCAAGTTGTGCATCGGCTTCTTGAGGGGCGATGAGAAAGTCGATACCCCGTCGTTTAAGCTCATTAACGGTCACCAACAGCATATCCGGTGTTACCTTCACCGCATCCATGAACTTATCAACAACATGTTGCTGATCTCCAAGTGCTTCAAACTCGAAGGCTGATTTGAGATCGTTCTCCCTTTTTTTGTTCCGCTTAAAATTTTATTCAGACTTTGAAGGCAACGCCGCACCATCAAAAACGAGTGTAGGGATCAAGCCATACTTAAGGAGAAGCTCTATTTGGTCAAAGAAGTAGTCAAGATACCTACAACATTTAACAAAGATTGAATAATGTTATTTTTTTTGTTTACAACTTATATATAGAATATGGGCACATTCTAATAATCTTTCACATATCCTTCAAGTTAACTTTACATTCACATATTCCGATGTGTCTTTCTGAATCTCAGCAAGATCTTCAAGAATTTTAAATTCTTCGTTACGAATATCGATTAGAAATTATTCTATTTTTTTACACATATTTGAAGTTTCTGCCTTCGAGAGAACTTCGATGAGATTCCCTTTTCTTTTTGTTGTTTTGATTATTTCCGTCACAATCGTGTGTACAGATTTTGATATCTCCAGTTCTCGGTTAGTTTCATGGTCGACTTGATGGAGCATCTTGAGTTTGAACGTAATGTTTTCTCCCATTTTTCTGCAAGTTAAAAATAAAACTGTTTGATAGTGTATTGTGTTTGTAAAAAAAATTTGTGTATGAGTGATGCGTGTGTGAGTATTTATATATAAAAGTTGTTTCCATGGGCTGATGTACATCACATGATTTCACACGCGAGATATGGGCTGAGGTCAAATGTTACATAAGTGTAACATTTTTTTAATCCATAAAATATTGTTTTTTTATACTAATATTTTATGTTTATGTTTTATATTAATCTCCAGTACGCTTGGATGATGAAACTTCATGATATCATGGAAAATGTCTAATAATGGGTTTTTTCCGTGTTTTACATAGTGTTTTATGTTATAAACCTAAAACTAATCTAACAAAAAGTAAACCCAAAGCCCCGTGTGTGAATGGGGATATAAAACTAGTATAATAATAATGATATCTTCTGATCTTCGCATGTTCCCATTTTATATAAAGGGATAATTTCATATTTACCCAATCTAAACATGAAAACGTCATATATACCTAAAATACAATTTTTGAATGCATGATGTACAATGCAGTTAAAGCATGTTTTGGGTAAATATGACATTATCATTTATATGTTGGGGAAATATGGAATTGCCCCTTAAATAAAAATGAACTTTGACATTTGCCACATAAAGCCCCTGGTCTTGCGCCATCTTTTCATTCTTGATTGTTGACTTCTTTTGCTTCAATATTGACGTGTACACATGTAAATGTGTATTGAAACTCCCATCACTTTGGCCTCATTCAGTCCCTCATTGTATTTATTAATTAATCTTCGGTCCATAAAATTAATAAACATAATATTAATTCGCTACTTATAGTCCCAGGACTATAACTCCTTCGCGCCCAAGTTAATAACTACCCTGGCGTAGGTTCATGACAAACTACGCCGTAGGTCTTCGTTATCACGTAATTATCCACATGTATATCCACAACTACGGCGTAGCTAAATAATAAGTTACGTCGTAGCCTTCTTATAAAATTACTACGGCGTAGCCTCAAGAGTGACTACGCCCGTAGAATTCTCATTAACACTTCTACGCCATTGCACCATGACTAGCTACGGCGTAGTTTTCTTCAGACTTAGAAAATTCTAATAAATAAACTAGTCCAAACATCCCCTTAATGAAAAAGTTCTATTCATTTTGATTCAAAAAATTATATTATTTATTAGCTTTATAAAAGTTTGAACAAGATGTTAAGTGTATAGACTATAACATCAATTTGCTCCATTTTCATCTAGTTAGGATTTGTCAAGTCCATCTTTTAAGTCATTCGATACATACTTAACACAATGAAATGATTAGTGTTACTTAAACTTGTTTGAGTATCTTAATCGTTGTTTGCTTCTTTATGTATACGCAACCAGGAAAAATAAAAAGTTTTTTTTTTTTTTTTTTTTTTTTTTTTTTTTTTTTCCTCTCTCACACTCAGCCTATCTTTGAGAACTTACTTTTACAATTTACACTAATGATATTTCTATGGCATGTATTTGTTTTGTTACCAGTTACGCGTTATCCCACATTGATCAGTGGATAAACATGGCTAGTTAATATACAATTGTGTAGATGAGGTATATGTGTTGCGACTCCTATGAAACTCATGCAAAGCTGGGTTCTTAATTTTTTTGTGAATATATGTTGTTTGTTAACTTTTTGTGAATCCGTAAATATATGTTTGGTAACGTAGTAAACAGCTTTTTATTAATATAATAAAATGAAAGTTAAGATTAGCTTAGAATATAAGGTACCAATCGACGAAAAATGACATGGTAGTTTAGATTAGCTTAGAATATAAGGTATCATAAAGAGTAGGGGTGTTTATGGTTCGGGTAATAAACCGAAAATCGAACCGAACATATAACCGAACCGAACCGAATTAAAAATTCGGTTTTCGGTTTGGATATTAGTTTGGCTATCTGAACCGAAAACCGAATTTATATTATATATATATATATATATATATATATATATATATATATATATATATATATATATATACATATTTTTTATATATATTTATACTATTTTATATATAAAAAATGTCTATTAAAATTTTATACTAATATAAAAAACACTTTTTTATGCTTGAAATATTTTTTTTTTGCTAAAAATAATAATTAAATTAAAAAATATATAAATAGTGTAATTCAAGTACAAAATTCGGTTTTGACCCATAACCGAACCGAACTTCGGTTCGCTTCTCGATTCGGTTCGGTTATAGATATTTTCGGTTCGGTTCTCGGTTCGGTTAGGTTATAGATATTTTCGGTTCGATTCGGTTTTCGGTTATGACCCAAAATTTTTTTAACCGAATAAACCGATTAACCGAGAATCAAACCGATGAACACCCCTAATGAAGAGCTCAAACTCTTCATTTGGGCCACATCGGTACCACAACACCATAACACAATCTCTCAAAAATACATCATTTATCATAATACAACACAACCTCTTCATTTGAGTCCAACTCTTTCACTTTTATTATTTTTTTTCTTTCAATAAACTAAAATCATTTTATTCAAATAAAAATATAAATAACATTTTTTATAAAAAAAAAATAATAAAAAACCTTAACTGTTAAATTAAAAAAACCTTACCAATAACATTTAACCAAAATTTAGCCCACATTTAACTTTTTTTTTTTTTTTTTTTTTTTTTTTTTTTTTTTTTTTCTTTCCAAAAAACAAAAAAATATTATGTATTAGTAGGCCTATTAAGTAGTACAAGTTACTACGAAAAGTAAATAATCAAAGTATAAACTAATTAAACACTAATTAATGTTATTTTAAACACACCTCTAAAATGAAAAATACATATTATTATACACATTGTACAAACTAATAAAGCACCCAAAGTTTTATACAAGCTAACAAGTTCTAGACTGGACCAATGGGTTTAATCGGGAACCGGAGTTGCTACCGGTTCGGCTAGTCAATAAAAGCTATCCAAATACTAACCAGAGAGGAGCGTTGGAACCGATACAAACGGGTGAACCATGTCTTATCGGAATCTATTTCTTCAGTTAATCGTCACATGTACCCGCCGCCCAACGTGCAGGCACCCTTGTAGTTAATACATAAACCAAATAAAGAAACTAATCCAAACAACCCTTGATGAATGGAACTTTATTCACTTTGGTTAAATTATACCGTTTATAAATTGTATAGAAGTTTGAATAAGATGATGAGTGTAGGCTTGTGTGGCATGGCATGTATCTATTTTTTTACTAGCTATCCCACATCGATCAAAGAGACAATATTTGGCTAGTTAATATATAGCTGCGTACCTAAGCTATTTGTGTTGTGAGTGTTATTATGTTGTTTATTATGACATGAGTGTCAGTTAACTAAACATGTTACTTGATTCTCCCTTCATAATCAATAACTTATATATCTCTTTAACTTTTTAGGTATACATCTATGTTTTTCGTTAATATAATTTCAAGTGTTACATATATAGGTATTCAATTCATGTTTAATGACATTAGACCTTAGTTATTATGATTCTCCTTTATCCTCTACTTACAAATTATTTATATTTAGTGAACAAAATTCAATAATTATTTACGGGTCTGATATTCTTCTTCAACTTTGTTTCGGCTTGATAATGTAGACTTGTAGCATATACTAAAAACAATGAAATGAGTGATGATGTATAACTTGAACTTGTTCAGTATCTTGACCGTTACTTTATTCTTTATGTATATATAAGCAATATTTGAAAGTCATTTTTTAATCGACCGAGTTCAGAGTGATCAAATGGTTGGAACACTCGAGGGAGAAAGCATTTCAACATGTGCAGTTTTACTTTGTGCTAATCTATTATCTCACTAAATCAAGATAATTTCTAAGTACGTGTCATAAATATAGATAAAGAACATACAAAAAAAATGCACGTGTCCACATGAGAGTATTTTTCGGTGAATTTCTACAAAATAACTGATGTTTTATGTAACCAACTTAATAACCGTCAATCCTTAAAATGCTTTCAAGAGAAGATTAGCCAGTTGAAAATCAACTTATGATTCAGGATCAACCCTAAATCGAATAATCAAACGTGTTTCTTAAAGATTCCTTTAATTTGGGTAAGTTTTAGGGATTTAATTTTTCACTTTTGTTTTGTTAATTGTCATATCCTTTTTAATTCTATTTATAAAATTATTTGTTGAAAAGAAATTCAATCGATTTTCTATTCAAGCAATAGAAAGCGAGTGTTTGATTGAATGTTTACTCGAAATAAAAAAAGTTTGAAGTTTCTGATTTTTGTTCAAAACAAGTGTGATTTAGTTTATTATGAATTTTCGTTGTATGTTGATTGTTAGGAAACAATGTTACCTTCATTCCCTCTTTTTCTCAAAGTGTGAATCAATAATTGAAGGTCACAGATGCATTCACAATAGCAGCGGGTAAATATACTATCCTTCCCATGTACTGTAGTTGATTAGAACTATATTCCTTTTAAATGTACAGGAATTTCGTAAATAAAAACTTGTATTATTAACTATCTTTACTGTAAACATAATTGAAACACTCATAGTTTGTAAAATATAAAAGATACAATTTTTTTTTTTTAGTTTGTCCCATACTCCCATTACGATATGCACATAAAATGGTGTCAACTCATTTCGGAAATCCCCCAACTCATGCATTTTGCATTATCTACTTTTGAAGGTTGAGTATTCTGTTGATTGTGGTATGGTTATTACTTGTAACCTTTGAAGAAAACTGATTTAAGTCCGAACTCAAAATGCCTACTCCTAAGCTCTGTTGACTTTCTTGCTCTTGGAGTTGGACCTGGGTGACATTTATTAACTCTGTTTATAATAGGGGAATATAGATTCTTTTGATGTAGATAGCCAGATTTACTCATGAGAACAAGTCAGTGTATTGAATATTAGAACTACTCCAGTGGACCTAACTATGTTATTTCCATACTCACTAGCAATCTGTACTTTAGATTTTATGTGTACTTAACACTTTGGCGATTACCTGCGCAGGCCCTTTCACTATTAAATATGCTAATTCAGGTTTCGAGAAAAATCTGATCATTGAGTTAGGCCCTCAAAGTTAGGAACAAAGGTGCTTGATATTCACCATGTTTGTCGACTTAAAGTGTATATTCCTAATAATTCTTTTGATTATTTATTACTACGTATGATTCTTATACTCATTTTGGATCATTTTTATATACCAGGTTATACTCAATTAGTATGTTATTGCGGTCCATGTATGTTCAACTTCTCCTCAGCGTTCATATTGAGGTATGCTGCTAATACACCCTCCATCTTTTATATATCAAAATATATAGAGAGATAAACAAAAGCGCAGATGCATCAGTTCCTAACTAGAATATCAATAAGCCGAACGCTCAAAATCTACTATAATGCATTAAATCTCTTTAGTACTTTTTATTCAAAATTTTTGATTTTTGTTAAAGATATATAATCATATTTGACACAATGATTATGTAAAACGAAATCAAAAGACATTCTTTGGGAGAAAAAGTTTCAGATTAACCCAACCCAATTTGACCTGCTTCACTGCCTATTTTCCACCTCTAAAATAATCATTTTGGAGATTCAAAATTTTCTTCTACCGTTGTCATGTCCCGGTTAAATCTTAATGCCAATATTTTCTCTGTTACTACGTCAGATTATAGGATTGATGAGTGGTTAGTGGTAAGCACTTTTCAAGTTTTAATTAGGTACTACCTATAAGTTTTTATATCTCTTTTATCTATGTAGAATGTTTATAATCAGGGTGTTTGGTTTCATCATTTTTCTTCTCTTATCTTTCTTCATATGTATCTCAGGGTTTGCTGTATATTTTGCTTTGTAAGGGGTTTCATTATTGGAAATTTAGAATTGTGAAAGTTTAGTGGCATATTGTTTGGTTTGGGGTATCTCATTCTCATCACTTTTGATATGTGATTACTTAATTAGTGAAAGCAAAAAGTTGTGTTCTGTTAGTTTGAACGATAGCGCCTAACGCATTAAGAATCCCCAACACCAATATCCTACACCAAAACCAAAGTGAAAAGTTCAAATGAAGCTAAAGAGAAATAGATAAACATGTACTATGCGGACACTTTACAGTTTACACGTGTATATATATACATAAAGAACAACTAAATGTTACATAAATGTATAGCCAATTAGTATGTACTTTTACAGGACCTCAAGTTGGAGCCTTCATATCCAGCCATCTAGACTAATAGACACCTAGAATCCCACTGTATCTAGACTAAATGCATGCTGATGTAGATCAACCCAGAATGAAAGTGTTTTATACTTTTCCGCCTTATGATGTTGGTTATTATCTTTTTTTTTTCTTTTCTTTTTTTGTGTGTGTGTGTGTGTGTGTGTGTGTTACTTATGTCATCTATGCCCCTTTGTTCTTTTAGGTCCATTTGCCATTGTTCTTGGTTCTCATGATAATTTTATAAAAATCAGAGTCCAAGGAAATAATAGACCAAAGTTATGAAAAAGGAAGGCTGCTTACTATGGTGATGTTGTTGTATTAACATTTTTGGACCAAACTACGAGTTCATGGCGCTTAAAAGTTAAAGGTATAATCATATGTAAATATGAGGTGCCGTTAAAAAAAAATGTAAATATGAGGTCATTACAATTAAACCTTTTTTCAATAGTTTATGGTCTAGGTGACAATATGAGCCCATTTTGTATGAATGGGTAGATTCAGGCTTTTCTTTTATCTTTAACGGGTCACACATGGTTTTATTTATCTTTAATGAGTCGAACGGGTAAGTTGGCATTTTGTGGAATTGTGTGGCAAGTTAATGTAACCAGTTAGTACTCTCTGCTCATTATTAGCTTTAAATGACACTAAGGCGGTGTTTGGTTGATGCTCATTATTACTAACTATTTGGTTTAATATAATAGGTTAAGAAACCATGTCACAAGTTTGCACTTGGTGGAATGAACAGATGTCAAAAAAGGTTATATATGTTGAACCAAAAATGGGGGATGCGATACTTATGTGATCTATCTGAAATATCTGTTGAGCTATACGAAAATACATTTTGTTATAATACTGTTTACCCTGATATGATTTTTAGCTACTATTTGTTATGCCCGTAGCCCAATTAGAGATAAAATATAACGTGAATCACGAAGTCTATGCGCAATAGAATGAAGTTATAGGTCTCAACCGTTACCTCATCCGCCCATTCTGTCCATCCTAAGTTTACATTGTTATTATTACGCCACACAATATTAGGTTTCATGTATTATATCTTTTTTTATTCTTGATCGTTGTCTCTCTTATAGAGTTTAGCTAATTTCATCTACTAATATTTTCAATACACTCCACGACCTAAAATTCAAACTTTTTTGAGTGTTTCTTTTTGCCTAGATTGACCCATTCGTAAGTAAGTGGTCGAAACTGCCACGTATAATTATAATGTATCTATCTTGTGTCTTTTGCTAACAGGAATTTTAAAATGTTAGTGTAATAGAAAGGTAACAATTTTGACCAGTTACGATTACCGCCAACACTCCATTGTTGCCACTACTAACAGTTATGTCACCTGCAATAATCTACAAAAATATCGTGTTCTAACATTTTCAGTGTTTGATAATCATAACTTGTGTGGTACACTACCAATAAGTTTTTATATGTCTTTTATCTGTGTAGAATGTTTATAATCAAGGTTCTGTTATCTTTTTTATATATTCTTACGGGATTAAAAAATTTTGGTTGGAGAATGGACCATTTAATAGGTGTACAATAGACGTTTTGTGGATGATATTCAGAGCATCAACACTTCTGTTACACCAACCTTCCTATGGATGATGATATTATGCTTACATTTACCCTCCTTTTATCAGCCACTGCCACAGAGACCAGTAGATAATTAACCAAAACTGATTAGTTGACACATGCTTAACATCCGTGATAACCAGAAGCAGAATCCACTCATCGGATTTGTGACTTGAAGTAGCAATAGATAATCCAAACACCCCTCTATATCTAAACTAGACATTCTATAAGAGGATCTTTTATTTATCAATATAACCTGGATTTAGGAAATTTTAGTTTTTCCCCGCTGATAAATTTAGGAGTGATATATGACTTTGTTATCGGTCATGTGCTCATTTAAGAGTAAATAAAAATGAGTTATTTATCAATTATAGAGGGGGTGTTTGGATTATCTATTATCGGTCATGTGCTCATTTTCGAGAAATCTTTATTTCAGATCATTTTCGAGCTTCCCATGCTGTTAGTTTGCATTTCCACCTAATAAATTTACATGCATCTTTGGTATTAGTTATAATTTCCAATTTTTGAGACATTGTTTAGGGGTTATCATTGGTCTATGTGGTCCTCTACATGTGGAACTAGGAATTCCAAACGCAAAGATCAACATTTATGGTCATGTGCAACTTAAGGTATGTCTTTCTTTTATGACTATTGTTTGTACCTCTTTCTTGGTATCTTGGATTAGACAAACTTACGCTTATGTGGTTGACTTCACTTACAACTCCTTTTTACCAATCTACCTCAATGTAAAATGAAAAAAAACAGAATACATGTGGAACAGGGAATTCCAAATACAAATATTAGCATTTTTGGTCTTCTGCACCTTAAGTCATGTCTATTTTTTGACATTTGTTCGTCTTTATTCGTATTTGTGTTGAAATACATGACCGTCGGTTGGGTTAGGATCAAGACAAGTATCTTTTGTGCAGTACGGGTTGGGTCGGGTTGCACTAAAACACCGTTCCTTCTATATTTTTGACACTATGTATTCTAAATAATTAGCACTCAGATATGATTACAATATATAATACCAATTTCAACAAGAATATATATTTATATGAAATTAATCCTATAATATAATAGACTTCGAGGTTTTATGCTGCTGCCTTTTCTTCCTTTTGACATATTGAAGCAGTTTTCTTTTAGCTTTTTAAGATTACCCTTTATAAGTTAATGGCCTATAGTTACCACATCTACCTTTTTCATGGGATCTGATTGATTGTTGCTTCTTTATTTGACTCCAACTCGTCAACACCATACTGACGCCCAAGCATGCTCTATGGGCCATATTTAATTTGATGTCATCTTCGATTCACCAGTTGTCCCCGAATCCATGAGGTATCTTAGCTGGCCATTTATATTACTTCTTGACATTCCTGCATCCTTTAGCTCGAGGAAAAATTATGTTGCAGATACCAATGTGATTGCATCCCTTTTGAGCGGTTATTGCTTTTCACTCGAATATGAATTTGTATTTCCATTATTTATCTCCCCTATATAGTTGGAACGGGCTGGTTGGGTAAAATGGTTAAGATGGATAAAAAATGACAAGGTTTGGTTGACGCAACATCATATTTGTCAAAGTGCTTAGGTTTCTTATTCTTTCCTTTTGTTATTGAGACTCTACATTTACATATATTGTTAAGTATTATCATGTTAGTATAGTAATTAGCCAATGTAAGATCTTTATAATTTTAGCCTATTATTTTTAGTTTAAAAATATATATTTGGTACAAAAGTCGAATGGAAAAGTACTTCACATGAAAATAGATTCACTAATTATTACCATGTAGGATAGGCTCAACACAATTTGCATTCGAATTGAGGTCGTGCCCAAGTTCCATAGTAAAAATCTGGTTGAGGAGCTAATGATTGTAGCTTTCAAAAAAATAGCTTCCTTTTTGTTATTGTAGAAAGCTAATTGGTCTATTGTTAAACTAAGTTACCTTAATTATTTCTTATGGTATAAACCATACTAATTGGTATATTGTGGAACTAAATTCCCTTGAATTATTGATTATCATTTTGACCAACACTATGTCCACGTGTGACGTGTCGTTGCAGGTTAACAACGTCTAATGCACGTATTTGTAAACGGTGTGCCACTTGGAATGTAAGGCTTTGAAAATTCAAGTGTGGTACGTAGAGGATTACAAATGAAGGGCCGAGCAACGGGTCAAACCCGATCCGAATCGACCAAATCTGACCCGACCTGAAAACCGAATAAGGGCAAAATGTGAACTGAGAACCGAACCGAGTAAAAGCTATCAAAACCGAAACCGAACCGAATAAGGTTGGTTCGGTTCAGTTTAGCTATTTCGAACCGAATAAGTGTGTTTTGACCTGAACCGAACCGAACCGAGTGAAACCGAAATAATTATACTAAACCGAAAACTGAACCGAATCCGGTTTTGTTCGGTTTATCGGTTTGGGTCAGTTTTCGGGTGATTTTGCTTAGCCCATATAGATGTGATAATATCATATATGAGGATGATTTTTCCTATTGATTATTTGAATATTAATACGATGATTGGAATGTTTTTAAGGCATAAATTGTTCCGTTCATGTTCAATTTCTAAGTTATTGTGGTCAAATGATAGGGTTAGATTCATTACAAATGATGACTGTAGAGAATGTGATATGCAAGTTTTCTCCTTATATTGTTGGTTTAGTAAGAAAAGGTAATTTTTCTCTACTCCTTCGTCACCCTTTACCATTCAAATTGGGTTATGTAGTATGTATTTTAGTTACTATTATCAAATGTCATAGTTAATTCTATTCACTGGTGTTTTGTTTTTACGGTTTTTACTTGCAGTGAAATGTTGAAAACCACTCATAATGGATTGATTTAGTAAATTTTGGTTATTATCAGATGTCAAGGTTATTTTAATCGGTTGTAGCTTTTAGTATTTTAGTTTGTAATATCACTTAATGCAACATCTTGGGGTGTTTAGGAGAAGGGTTGGTAACGGTCATGATGATATCTTGATTAAGCTTGCATTGAATTAAACGCTCTCCCTTCTTAGGCATCTTTAAGGGTGAAAACAACCTAACAACCTCAACTAATCTGTCTACCAAATTTTGCAACATTTTACATTTTGAAAATTTGACATTGCACATGGTTTCACTCGATACCTTTGGCATACGCTTAATATCTTTTTAAAATCGTAAATGTAGATCATGATTACATCGTCTGGGACACATGTTTACAATCAACAAGTTAAAATTTAATGTGCGGGTGATTAAGTTCTGGTCTTCATTTAAATGTAGTATGTAACAAAGAATTCATAAAGGAAGTACTCCGTAATATAAACGAATAAAATAAGAGAAACTAATAGTGGTGCATATCTCTTGTAAACTTTATTTAATATGAACTATTTTATTTGCAGTACATGTTATATATTCTTTTAATTCTTTACTGAATACAACTAAAAAATCAAAAAAAATCCTCTCTTGTGTGGGCGAATTTTCTGGCAGCCATGGCAGACCCTCCTAAGCTTTCATAATCGATTGACTATTCATCTTTAATGCCTGATTATTATTCCTTTTTCGTTATTCTATTGCTTTGATCTCTGATTAATTCAATTCAATAACAATTAGGGTTTAAGATTCACATTCTTGGGTCGATTTTCTGAGGGTCTGCCATTGGTGTTGCGATTTGGGATGATTGATTATTATTATAATCGATCCTAGATTACATGTTCCATATATCCCTTTGATGTTTTCTTTTTGGCGGTCTCCATAACCATAAATCGATTTTGGTTTAGGGTTTCGGATTTGTGTTTATTGATTTAATTCCTAACCGCCTATGGGGTTTCATTGTGGATCGCACCTATTACTCTTTATGTCGGTTCAAATCATATATATAGGGTCGATCTGAATTAATCAAACTTATCCTTTTTTCATGAACGAAACCTTTTTTAGGGCTTTGTATTATTCGGGTTTGATTTATTCATTATGCTGATTGGTATTGTTGTTCGTTCATGTATATCTTTTGTGTTATGCAAGTTGGATTCACCAATCCATTCATTCATGTAAGTCGATCTATTGATCGTGGGTTATATTCTGGTTTGTGATCGTGGGCTATCTGCTGGTTATTCGTGGAAGTGGGTTAAGAGAGTGTAGGTGATGTCGATGAGTGTTAGGGTTCGCAAACCCTAGATTATGCTTATACGTGATACTGCTGCTGTTCAATGATCGTATTTACATTATTTTTAGCTTTGTTGATCGGTAATGATGGAAGTCAAGTGGATCTTGGTTTGTTAACATGGTTCATCTTTCAAAGACAAGGTTCTGATCACTTTTTGTATGGGTCTATTGATCGATGTTGCTTAATGTTACGGAAGTTAAGTTTTAGGGTTCTTATTCAAAAACTCTAGTGATCTTTTGGTGCGACTTGATCTTGCTCGTGTTCACATCTTTTATGCCTTTAGATCTGGTCGTTACTCTTGCACATTCGATCTACATGTTAGGGTTTATTTACCCTTGGATTGTTGCATGGTGCCCTTGTTCTTGCTGTATTTGATTATTGTGGTGTCCCTATTCATGGGATATTGACGTTATTGGCTGTTTGGAAGGGGATCATGGCATGTAGGTTGCTGGTTCGTGAAACTTTGAGTCTCGATTTGCTCCATGATTGTGTTGGAGAATGGCTCAAGGATTTCTTTGGTTGGTTATGCAAGTTCAAGCTCTATGTGGATGAGTTCACATGGAAGATTGATGGAAGTTCTACGATGGCTATGTTCTTGGTGCTACTTTAGTGAATCATGTTTTAATTCCTATTTTTATTCACTTGTATTGTCATTGTAGGTGGTAGTTTTTATTATGTAAGTTATAAGAATGGTGTGTCATTCTTATATTCGAGTCTGTAAGTGTCCTAAGGGACTGAGGTGAGGGACATCACCCTCACCCTATTGTACCTCAACGTTTTTTGGAGTAATGAATTTTACCGGGGTGAATAAACCCTTTTACCCAAAAAAAAAAAATCAAGTGAGCTCCTATATAAGCTTACATTAGAGAACATATTCAGAGGGTTGAAGTGTGATCTTCTACTGTAAATGGGCATAAAAATATAATAATTATAGATGCCGTTCATAACAAGGATAATTTCTCTTTACACATGTTATTTATTTATTTATTTATTTAAATAAAGCAATACTAACATACGTTATTTATACTTTTATAGATTTTTTTTTTTTTTTTTTTTTTTTTTTTTTTTTTTTGAAAGGCAATTATTTTTTTATATATATAGAAGAAAAAATTACAAAAAGACTTTCACCCATCTATAAGCCATCTAAGAGCGGCTTACGGGTGACGAAAAGAAAAACTATAAAAAATCACACTACAAAAACCAAAAGATACACATGAGAAACTTCAAAGACCCTAAAACATTATGCACCTGACCACCTCTTCAGCAATCTCAAACTATCTTTTGCAAGCTTGTGTGGGATCTACACACCAATCCAACCATGACGATATGGATCCTTTTGCTCTATTTGATACCCAAAAAAACAAGCTAAGTTGAACTTCTGGTTTACATATCACGGTATTTGTGATATTTATTGCTAATATTATTATGAATTGGTATATGCAGAGGTTCTTGAATTCAATGTACATTATCCAATGACTATATGCATGAGTTAATGACTTTGATTGCAGCGGAGAGACATTGATTTAAAATCTTGATTATTTAGTTTGGAACTATATGCCCAATTTGCATTTGTTGCTTTTTGTTTGGGGTACTTTAATGTTTTCTTAGTGTTAATTTGCGGGTAGAATTATATTATAACTAATTTTTAATTAACCTAAAATGAAATGTACTTAAATTTTGTTTAGAATATAGTATACCGATCTTGAACACATCATAGTTGGATTTTGTTTACCGGTTGTGTAATATATACTTATATACCAATATGAGGGCCTTATTTTATAAAACGGTGAGTCATCAAATATCAAACTTTAAGTTTTCCTAAACTCATATTTAGAATCTAAAAATGTTACTAAAATGCATAAAGTATGTTTTTAAATGATAACTTATTTTAAACAAACTAGGATAAGTTAGAACAAAACAAGTATTTATGTATTTTTATAATTGAACATACCGTTTGGACGTCTCTTTACAAGCATCAATTCTAACACATACTTACTTAGTAG